>PVLA01000728.1:0-201735 GCA_004027455.1 Hydrochoerus hydrochaeris
AGTACCACGAAAAAATTAACTAAGTAAACCTTTTCCTTGGAGCCATAGAAAATTCAGAGAAAATGTGTATCTATCTAGGAGCACTGCAATTTCACTTCCTGGTAGATGAAAAGAATCAAGAGTAATCAAAACAGAAGTTCAAAGTATCACAGCTAGAAGAATATTTCACAGGAGTTCTCCCTAGACTTTGTACTCCACAATGTATTGCTTTTAACAAATCCCTACCATTTTCCATCACCATTAACAAAACATAAATCTCATCCCTGCCTCTTCTCATATCCATCCAGGGTTTAGTATAGCTAAATAGTCTACGCTAACCTCATCTATAGCGTGGCTAATACCTGATCTGGATTCCCACATCACCCTCCACCCTCATTTGCTCCCCCTTTAATCCACACCACAGATAGTGGGCTTTCTGATTCTGATCATATCAATTCACCCACTTGCAACCTTTAAAACTATCATTTCTATCCTAAAAACATGTAATGTCATTTCTGACTTTTTATCTCCTGTCTTACCTCTGGCCACTAAGTACCTCTATCCAACCACTTTCACCCACATGCCCTTTGCTTGTGCTTTCCAGCCCCAAAAGCACAGTGTTCTTTTTTTTTTTTTTCCCTATGTTTTTGAAACAGGGTCTCACTATGAAGTTCAAACTGGCTTTGAGCTCACTTTGTAGCCCAGGCTAGTCTTGAACTTGCAAGGATCCTCCTGCCTCAGCCTCCCAAGTGCTGGGATTACAGGCGTGCACCAACACATCTAACACAGTATTCTTAAAGGTCTCTGACATAAATTATGCTATATCTCTCTTTCCCCACCTCTTCATCAAAAAAATGTTAAATTCCAATGACTTAATTCTAACTCATGATCTTTTTCAGATCTCAGATTAATGGTTAGCATTTCAGAAAACCTCTAACCTCCTTTTTTATTCTACTGTATTCCCAATATTACCAAACTGCAGTGCTCATCAATAAAATTATAGAAAGTCAATTCTGCTTTTGACTCTGTAGCTCAGGGACAAGGCCCTAGATTTCATCCCATTCCAGTACCACAGGGTGTTGTAAAGGAGAGAAAAACACAAACTAACCCAAAGCCATGAAAATACATGACTCTACCTGAGCATACATTGGCCACACCATACTTCACAGTTAATTATTTCAGGAGTTTTCTTGATCTAAACATTTCACAGCACTTTATCTAGAAAAAGAGGCTAGACATGAAGCTCAACTAGAAGGAAATACTGAGCCAAAAATACACCACATAAGGAAATATAGTTCCTACAGGCTATTGGCAGAGCTTCAAAACCTCATGCTGACACCCAACTCTCCCTATCATTTCAGAGGAAGAGAAAGTACAGTACAGAAATCAAGAGAAAAGGAAAAGGGGAATAAAAAGCAAAACCCATAATGTGTCACTACATGCCATGAGTCTCCTAACATGGTATAAACAAAGCATTACCTTTTCCCTACTTGTGAGTTGTTCTGAAGATAAAGTCCTGATGCTGTTCTCCAAATTCCAAACTTCTATATTCTCTCAAAACCAGATACTCTACTTGTAAACAGTCTACAAGCCAACATTCAAAGATCAGTATCAAGGGAGAAAAAGCATCCCTGCTTATTGAGACAAAGACAAAAATATGTTTAATTCATAGTCATCCATCCATTCTCTATCCTTTAGTTCCCAACTTCACAGCAATCTCATCAACTTCCCAGGCTTCACCCACTCCTTTCAACTCACCCTAAAAATTCAGTAAGTGACTAAAGATTCACACATCCTAATGCAACAAATCTATTTTCTTCTCTTGTGCAGGTCAACTGACCCAAACAGATTAAATCATCAATACCCATTCCTGTAGAATTCTACCATAGACCTAACTGTTATCACCCTTCTACAGACTATCTCTTCTATACATAGCTAGAGTAATATTCTTAAAATTAAAGGCTATGTGAATGTTCCTCAGCATAAATTTCCAACAATTCCATACTTGCCTATAAAGCATAAATTAAACTTCATGATGCAACCAAAAAGCCATCTCTCCAGTCTCATTCTGGTCACCCCATAATGTATTCAATGATATATCAAAGACAGCTCTTTAATCTTTAGCATTGATCATACCTTCTTGTCTACACTGTCTTTATTCACACTATTATTTCTAACTTCTTTCCATCACCACTCAGTGATGGTGATGGAATCAACTTTTTCTCTCTTTAGGAAAGAAAGCAAACAGCACAGGCAAGAGAATTACAGAATCTATGGTCTCAGAACTGGGCATGGTGGCACACACCTATAATCCCAGCACTCCAGGAAGCTAAACTAGAAGGACTGCAAGTTCCAGCCCAGCCTGAGCAATTTAGCAAGACTCTGCTTCAATAAAAAAAGACTATGGATGTAGTTCCGGGTAAAGTAAATTGCACTGAGTAAGCCAATCTCCTTTCTGGGCCTGTTTTAATACCTGTTAAAATGTATCTACACTACAGATCAGGGCAATCAAGTAAAGTAAGTGTTTATAAGGTGAGGGAATATAAGCAATACTTAAAGGAAAACTAATAGTTATAAATGTTTATATTAGAGGACAAGTCTGAAAATTAATGTTATTTATTTGACAGGGTCTTACTATATGTAGTCCAGGTTGCCCCAAACTCATTATATTCCCAAGATTCTCCTGCCTTAGTCTCCTGTATGCTGGAATTACAGGTCTATACCACCATACGTCCAGCTATCAAAAAGCTATGCATATTCTTAGGAAGTTTGAAAGAGAGCCAAAAGAAACCTAAAAGAAACAGAAAGAAGGAAATTATAAAGTAAAAACTACAAAGAAAACAAACATAATACCAAATCTAACAAACAATTCTTTAATGATCTGGAAATCACCAAAGCCAACACATAGTTCTTTGAAAAGAATACTACTGTCCAAATATTTGTGTAACCTAAAAAAACAATACAACAGTAAGCTACTATTACCCACTAGAGATGAAACTTCAAATACAAAGAATGGAAGCAATAGTTTCCTTTTTGAAAGGGTTTCTCACATCTTAGTATAATTGACATCTGCTAGATAATTGTTGGGATTGGTATCAGGGCTGTTCAGCAGCATCCTTGGTTGAAAGACAGCAGTAGCATCCTTATCTCCACCCCCAGGAGCCCTGACAACCAAAAGTCATCACATTATAAACTGTCCCAAGAGGCAACATCATTCCAGTTGAAAACTATTGCTCTAAGAAAACAAAAGGCCACAACACATTTTACTGGCTAACACCAGATTATTCATAGCCACTCCTCATTTTACAACTGTGAGTTGTTCTGTGTGCTAGAACTAGGGAATGATAGAATCCAAGGCTCAGGAAAGGGCAAGATTGAAGAAAGAGGGACGTCTTAGGTGTTTCAGCAAAATTGCAGTGTTCCAGATGAGAGAAATACACAAGTTATAAGAGCTAAAATAGTGTCAGCTACCAAAAACAAGAGTTGTTTCAATTTTATTTCTATAAAAGGCTGAGGACTGTACATCTCTAAAACTGGAGAGAAATGGTACTACATAAAAATGATCCTTAAAAAGGAAGAATTTAAAGTATCATTATTTGTTGATGACATGATCCTCTTCATAGAAGATCCTAAACTCTCCATCAAAACACTTCTAGTATTAATAACCAAATTCAGGAACATAGCAAGACACAAAGTCAACACTCAGAAATTAACAGTGCTAGCCAGGTGTGCTGGTGCATGCCTGTAATTCCAGTACTCTGGAAGCTGAGGCAAGGCTGGCTTGCCCTACATAGCAAGACCCTGTCTCACAACAAAACAAAACAAAACAAAACAACTCCTGTATACCAATAATAAATTCACTGAGAGAGAAATTAAGGAAACAATACCTTTCACAATATCATCGAGTAAAATGAAATACTGTACTTAGAAGTTAACCTGAGGAAATAAAGAAAGACTGATACAATGAAAACTATAGTACTCTGAAAAGATCAAAGACAATACCAAAAAATGGAAAGATATCCCCTATTCCTGAATAAACAGAACCAATATAGTCAAAATGGATACTAAAATTGTTACACAGATTTAAAGTAATCACAATCAAATACCACTAACATTCCTCCTAGAACTAGAAAAAACAATCCTAAAATTCCTATGGAACCAGAAGAAACCTAAAGTACCAAAAGCCATTCTTAACAATAGGGAATGGCAGGATGCATCACAATCCAGGACTTAAGTTACACTACAAAGTTACAGTGTAAAAACAGGATGGCATTGGCAAAACAACAGACCTGTGGATCAATATAGAACAGAAGAGAAACAATGCCAGGCACACTCAGCTACCTTATCCTTGACAAAGAAGGCAAATACTTTCCAGGGAGGAAAATCATCCTCTTTAATAAATAGTGTCAGGGAAACTGGCTATCTACAGGACAAAAATTAAACCTAGACCCATACTTCTCATCATCTACTAAATTAAAATCAAACTGAATCAAAGATCTAAGTGTTATACCATAGGTATTTAATCTGCTGGAAGACAAAATAGGTAAAACTCTTGAAGACGTACATGTAGGCAAAGACTTTCTGAATAAAACCCTGGATGCATGAGAAATAATACCAAGAAGTAACAAATGAAATCACATCAAACTAAAAAGCTTCTGCACTATAAAGGAAACCACTAACAGAGTGAGGACACACATCCAGAATGGAAAAAAATTTTTGCCAGCTACTCCTCAAAGGACTAATATTTAGAATATATAAAGAACTCAAGCCAGGCATGGTAGCACATTCCTGTAAACCCAGCACTTTGGAGACTGAAGCAGAAGAATCTCCATGAGTTTGAGGCCAGCCTGTGCTACATAGTGAGTCCATGCCAGCCTGAGCTACATAGTAAGACCCTGTCTCAAAACAAAACAACTCAAAAGGACTTAGACCTCCCAAATTAGAGACCCAATTTTTTAAATGGGCATATAAAATGAATGGAAACTTCTCAGATAAAGAAGTCCAAATAGCCAATAACTACTGTACATGAAAAAGCATCCAGGGGCTGGGAATTAGGTCAGTGGCATAAGCACCTGCCTGGCAAATGCAAAGTCATGAGTTTGATCCCTGGTACCAAAAAAAAGAAGAAAAGAAAAGAAAAGAAAAAGTATTCAACATCACTTCCAAGAAATGTAGTAGGAGGGCTGGGGATTAGCTCAGTGGCATAAACACCTGTCTGGCTGTCTGGCAAGCACAAGACCAGGAGTTTGATCCCTGGCACCAAAAAAGAAAGAAAGAAAAAAAAAAAGAAATGTAATGGGAATGTAAACTGGTACAGCTACTATTAAAATCAGTTTACAGTTCCTCAAAAAACTAAAAATACAAGTTCTATTTGACCCAGCTATTCCCCCTTTAATATCCTCCCCAAAGAACAAAAGACATCACATACAGTGATACATGCATATCCACATTTATAGCAACACAATTCATAGCAGCTAAATCTTGGAAACAGCTTATAATTCCATCAACAGTGAATGGATAAAGAAAATGTAGTATTTATACACAATGGAGTATTACTTTGCCATAAAGAAGGATAATCTGTAGGAAAATGGATGTACCTGAAGACCATAATGTTAAGTGAAATCAAACATACAAGCTTAAACATAGCATGGCTTCTTTTATATGAGAACACTGTATGTAAATAAAGTGCAAAATAGGGGCAACCCGCTTGGGACCCTCTTCTGTATCTTTTCAGACAGAAACTTTCTTTCTTTCAATAAATATATTCTACTCTTCAAAAATAAAAAATAAAAAAATAAAGTGCAAAATAAAAGACAGACAGTAGGAAAACAAAAAGGAAAGTTATTATAAACCAATATAGCCAATGTACCTGAAATTGTACCTTTATTTAATATAATTTTTTTATGTCATGTGTGTTCTTTACCTGTTAGTCTGTTAATCTGTGTTTTTGATAATTAACTTGATAAAGACATAAAACAAATAAATCCAATGCTTGCTAAAAAAAAGATAGAAAAATATTTTAAAACATAGGAATGGAGCCAGGTGTAATGGCATACCTCTTAATCTCAGCACTCAGAAGGCTGAAGCAGGAGGACAACCAAGAATTTGAGGCCAACCTGGGCACACAGTGAGTTCAAAGTATGCCTGAACTACATAGTGAAACTGTCTCAAAAAAAAAAAAAAAAGAAGAAGAAGATGACTATGTATATATCTGTTATACTTGACAGCAGCATCTGAAATCCAATCTGAACCTGACAAAAATTCTAGGAATATTTTAAACCATAATTCTGAAAACCCAAATAATACAAAGCAAATAGAGATGCAGATACCTTCTCAGGAACAACGAGGGCAAAACAGGACAGTATACATTCACAGCATTGTGGTCTTCCATTACTTTCACTGATTCTACTTTACAAAAATGACTACCCAGAGACTCAAACTGAGTAAGCTAGCAGTGGAGAGTTCTTTCTGCCATCAAGGAAAAATAAAACTGCAAACGTCACTTTCTAGGAGAGATGGGAAAACTGATTCCTGACCAGTATGGCAGCTGTTAGGATAGACAAATGTAAAGTGAAGACAGTAGCATCAGCAAAGAAAGAGGATTGGGACTCATCTTCCTCTATGACTCTAGACTGGAACACAGTTTCCCAAGCCTTTTCAGATTCAGTAGTGATGACCTATGGTAATGTTCAGTTCCAAGAAGGTAGTCTGTTATAAACAAATAAAATATCTATCAGTCAGAACTACAAACAACTAAATACTATGCTATGAAAGGTCAGAATTCAGAAGTGGCTAGGTCCAGATAACCTACCACTGGACTAAAGATTAAAAGAAAAAGTTCAGAAGACCGAGCCAGGAGGCTTACACGTAAGATCTTGTCTCAAAACACATGGGAAGAGGAACTGGGGATTTAGCTCAGTGGCATAAGTGCCTGCCTGGCAAGCGCAAGGTCATGAGTTTGATCCCCAAACCAAAAACAAAATTAGTATTTACAATTTAAAATGTTTGGAACTGAAAAGGCAATGCTTCAACTCTATGGAAAACTTAAGCTCTATGGAATTATTTGTTCCCAGTAAAAATATTTCACTGACAATTTGTCTTTGGACAGGCAGAATTGTGAATATAATTTCAGAAAACTCACATACCACTCACAGTCACCCTACACCTTACTCCAAGAGTCCATGACCCTAGGGTACAAAACTCATCACAGCAACTCTGCCATCTATCCCCATGACCGGTGTAACTATACTATACCTTCAAATCTCTGGACCAAAGAATACACACTTGTCAAAGATGAGCTAAATGCTAAAGGTTCTGCCAGCACTGAAACAAGGTTTATGTGTAGGAACGACAATCTATTTCCTGGGAATAAGTGTACTGATGCTGAGTTTTCAGTCTACCTCCTCTTTATGGGTAACTTGCAAAATCCAATTACAAACATCAAACTCGCCCAGAAAAAATTCCATTAGAGGCAAAGATAATGCAGTCTGTCACTCACTCACCATCCAGCAGGTCTTCCTCATCATCCCTGTCATGCTCCTCCACTGTCATCACCTCCTCCTCCTCCTCCTCTTCCGCATCCTCCAGCTCCACGTCCGGGTCCAGGTCTGGATCGCTCCCTGAGGCAGATTCGTCTGACATGGCTCCCAGAGGTCCTCAGCGGGCATTACCAACTCATGGTCCACTGCAAGTGTCCTAGGAGGAGGAAAAAAGACAATGAAATCACAAAAGTTTCACTTAGGAGCACAAATCTTTTACAGAAAAAGATACTGAAAATGCATTTTTAAGCAAGGCAAGCTAACCACAACCAAATCTTAGCCTTTTCTATGAATACACTACCCTTACACATGTTTTGGCAACTCTGCCCAGCACAGTCTTCTCCTGGCTACTTTTAGAAGAATTTTTTTTTTTTTTTTTTTGTGGTGCCAACAACTGAACCTGTGGCTACACAAACAGTAAACTATCACTGAGCTACGGCCCTAGTCCAAGAAAATATCTTAAAGTACCAACAATAGAAACTATTGTAACTCAGAAATGCATGTGTTCATTCCTTCTTGTATCAGTTGTTTCTTAAGCACCAACTCCCTATATCTATACGTGTCTATACATCTACATATACATGCAATCACAGGCACTATTTTAGACACGGCAGGAAGAACAACACATGCAGGAAGTGCACAGAGACTAGTGTGTGCCAGGAGGTGCTACTACTTCATACAGAGCTATCAGGGAATTCTCACTGAGCAGAGGCAGGAAGGAAGCAAGGGAGAAATACAGACATCTGGAGAAGTACATTCCAGGCAGAGTGAGCCTCATAGGATGAGGTCAGGAGTGAGAAGCACTGGGAATACTCAGGGAATAATGAATAGGTACTGCCTCAAACACAGTAAGAATAGTTCACTCTCCAGTCACCTGAATGGTTTCCAGGGGAAAACTAGCTCTTTACTACAATGTAGTAAAGACTACTACATTCCCAAGGACACTTCCCAAGGACATGAAGAGCCTCAGATGCGGAATCCTGTCTATTCTGTGGCTTTTCCTTACCTCCTCGCTCAGTCCAACTCTCTTTCTTCTAAGAAGCCTATACTAACTGTCCCTGATGTCTAATCCCTCTTCTGCACTCTACCAACCTGTTATAACGCCCGTAATATACTTTGAGTTAACAAACTGATTCAAAATAACCTTATTTCCAAACTACTGGTAGATATGAGCAAACATCAACTAAAAATTATCAGTCTTTACTGAAGGCTTCATATGGGCTCTCTAGCAAAGTGATTTACCTTCTTTGACTTCCAATCCTGATCCAAGGGCAATGTTTCACACAGCAATTGTGTCTTTGTGCCCCACAGCTAGAAGCATGTCCTACCTATATTTAAGTTATTCATTTACACTCACTCTCTCATTTGCCAACCTGCTATATTTATTTCTACTATGTACCTAGAACTGTATGTCTTTCTCTTTTCTTCCCATTCTCTCACTCTCATCACTTTGAAGATAACAACATGCAATATATTAACCACTGGCAATTTCCTAAGATCTTGTTTTTGAAATTTTGTGTCTTTATTGGTTTTTTTTATCTTTAAAATAAAATTTTAAAAAAAGATCATTGTTTCTATTGAAAATCTCAGGAAATCAATAACAAAATGAAACAAACAAAATCTCCTAAAATAAATAAATTCATCAAGGTTGTAGAATAATCAATAACTCTAAATCAAACCTGTATTTACATAACAGTGAACTTATGAAAAATAAAACTTAAATATTTTTATAATATTATCCTAAATTAATATATGTGCATAAATTTAACAAACATGTAAATGATCATAGGAAAAACATTTAAAAGGCCAATGAATAAAATCAAATAAGATATCAACAGAGACATATGCACTGTTCATGAATTAAAGATAATAACATCTCTCTTGAAAAAGAAAAAAAACCAGGTAATTTCTTCTTAAAAAAAGTAAAGAGATAGCTAGATGAGCAGTTCAGAGGTAAAATAAATAGAACAAAATATTGACTTGTACATTCACCATTTCTACTATTGTCAAATTTTTCATGTATAAAGGCAGGAGAACAAGGTAAATAAATTTTTACAAGGCAATCAGCTACACACAACCACACAAATACTCAGGTCATCTCATCCTCAGCTCTTGTCAGCTCATCTTGTCTTCTCATCTGAAGCATAAGTTTCTAATTATTCAAAAGACTATTCCAAAACTGAAATCTCTTATTAAAGATCAAATACAAAACTTCTATCTTCTAAAGAAGAGAATAGAAGGTGCAGCAGTAGCAAAGTAAATCCTTTAGGGTTTTAGAAAACCAGAACTTACATTTAGCAATGCTCAGAGTTAAAAACAACAAATTAAAAGTGTGTGTGTGTGTGTGTGTGTGTGTGTGTGTGTAGGTCATGTACTTAGCCTCTCAAGAGGACTAAAGCAAAAAACAAAGAATTTAGTAATAAAAATTTAAAATTTTGCATTAATAAGTTATTTCCAGTATCAGCTGCAAAACACATTAAGGAACAGAAGGAAAGTGAGCCACAGTTATAAATTACTCTAACACTGAGATTCACTTAATGATCAGACAAATTCCACATCCATGTAGGACTATCCTGTGACTCTGGTTTATTTAATAGGTTTCAAAAAGGAAAGAAAAAACATTTATCTGCAGCTTTGAAAGTGAAATTATTTCTCAACATCTGTAGTGAAATTATCTCCAAACAACAGTATACAATAATCTATCAACAACTACTCCATTTGCAAGTGCATATTCATTCATAATCCATATAGCTTCTGTTTCATCCTAGACTGCCTTAGATAAAACTATTTTCCTTGCTGTGGGATTGGCTGGTTATAGAATTATTTTGTTTTTTAAAAAGAGTTAATTAGGTTCATGTGAAGTAACTTTTAGACCAATTTGTTACTAGCAGGTACCTTTAGGTAATCTGAGTACCAGTCACTCTAGAGAAGAAATTGTCTGATGGTAGAATGACAATCAGAAATAAATGGGCCAGGGGTTTAGCTCAGCGGTGTAAGTGCCTGCTTGGCAAACACAAGATCGTCAGTTTGATTCCCTGGTACCAAAAAAAAAAAAAAAAAAGAAAAGAAAGAAAGAAATACCATAGTAACAAGGAAAAGTTGTTATACAGTTCTGGTTAACAAACTGATTCAAAATAATCTTAGTTCTAAGGCTGAGGCAGGAGGATTGCTGCAAGTTTGAGGACAGCCTGGGATACAAAGTGAGTTCAAAGCCAGCCTAAACTGCATAGCAAAACCCTGTCTCAAAAAAATAAATAAAAATTTAAAAAATAAAATAACCATACTTCCCAACTGCTGATAAATATTAGCAAACATCAATTAAACAACTAACAACCACATAACACTATTAGAATGAGATATGTTTGCAGCCCCTACTCAAAACAGTTTCAAAACAGCAGATATTTTAAAATAGTATCCACTGGAGAGGGGAGATAGAGAGATGTTAGATAACAGATACCTGAATATAGCTACATAGGAGGAATAAGTTCTAACATTCTACAGTAATGTATGGGGACTAGCTTAAAAACAACTAATTATATATTTTATAACAAACTAGAAGATTTTTTTTCAAAGAGAGGATTTTAAAGGCTTCCAATAAAAAGAAATGACAAATGTTTAAGAAGGTGAAAGTGCTAATGTAATAGTATAGCTAATTAGCTTGTAAGTTGGCAGGAAGTAAAGGATAGGGAGGCCTAAGATGGAGGTGGCTAGGTAAAAAGAAAACAGATATACTCCACATTAAGAGCTAATTCAAGCCAGGCAGCTAGTTTAGCTTTGAAATATAAAAGTAAACACAGGAAAATGGAAAAAAAGTTAGGTAAGAATGTGCAGATAAAGACCCTTCCCAGAAAAAGTTTCTTAGGCAGAACATGTTAAGTTAGCTTCTCCTGACCTCCAGGCTGGACTTCGAGGAATATTACAAATGCAAACTAACGGTTTCCATTGAACTTATTTCCTTTAAATGAAGTCAGTTGAGTGACTTTTTTTGGTACCAATTTCAGGAGCTTGTGCATGCCAGGCAGGCACTGTGCCATTGAGCTGTGGCGGCCCAAGTGACTTCTTTGTCAGTTGAGTAACTGACTTTTTAAAACTCTATACAGATATTCTTCATTTAACAGCCTACCTATTTAATGATTGTTCAGACTTATGACCCCACCATTTGGACTCAGAACTCCTTTTTCTTTTTTTTGTATAGTTCTGTACTTCTTGTTTATAGAGTCCCAATGTTTGGGAGTTTTTTTGGATGGTATACCTTGTTTATACAGTACTGTAATTTTTGCTGATTGTACTGTACTATACATTACCATAGTTTTATGTTCTGTTGTATATTACAGTACTCCATGTAAGAATTACCCAAATAAAAGCAAAGTCATCAAGTTGGAGTTCCCTTTAACCATTTCTTTGTTCTGCATATTGTAATGTACATACTAGATACAGTTCCTCATTCAGCAACCAATTCATTTAACAACTCAGTCACAAGATCTAAACTCAGTCTTTAAACAAGGAATGTCTCTACCTCAAAGCCCCCTACACCCTACTTATCCATGTAAGACCATGAAGCAAGTACACTTGAATTTCAACTTTCAGAATCCCTTCCTAGAAACCACAAGCTACTTTTTTCTTATTATTTCCAATAAATACTCTCCTAACTTCATCTGCTTGTCGGTGACTTCATTCTTGGACTTACCAAGACAAAAAACTTGGATTTATGCAATTTATATAGAGTTAAATGTTTCACTATTACCCTGATTAGCTTACCACACATTGTATACAGATATGGCATTATCATACTATACCCATAAATATGTAAAATTATTGTGTCAATTTTTTAAACAATGGAAACCTTAGTAATAATACCCAGATTCAGGCAGAAGGCACATGCCTATAATCCTAGGATTCTGGGAAGCTAAGGCAGGAGGATAAAAGCTCATGCCCAGCTTGGGCAACTTAGCAACTTGGTGCCACTCTGTCTCAAAAGGGTAGGGGCTGGATATATAGCTCAATGTGAAAGCCCTTGATTTAATTCCCCAGTACCACCACCTGTACCCCAAAAAGAAAAAGTACCCAGACTATCAGATTTCCATAACAGAAAAGACACTGGACAGCAACAGAGTTCTTCAATCCCATCAAATTTGGTTTTCTTTTTCCCTCCTTTCCATAGGTCACTAAATTTGAAATAATGAATGTTCTCCTCAGCAATTTTGAATTGCTGAGTTGAATCCTCACCAACTACTTAAGGGGTATGTTTTGCTGATAGTGATCTTCAAAAAGCAACAGAAGGAACACAGCAGAGGAAAAGGTTCTCTTAGTGGGCAGCAGCAGAGATAAAACATTGTGTATCTCTAAGGAACTCCACTCATACACATATACCTGCATGTGGGGCCCAACTATTCAGAATACAGGGAAGGTATCCCTGATTCAAACACTTAAATTTTAGTAAACATAACAGGGAAAACTGGCAGGAACAAATGCATCTTCCCATTTGTTCCTCATTTCATGTGCAATGCTGCTTCAATCTGCTACAGTCTGGGCTTCTCATACAGAGAAGCTGAAGAATGATCATGGATATGCTGCACCTTCATGAGAATGGTGTTCCCACAAACAAACTCTGGGCATGGATCTCAATTTAAATGAAACTGGAGAACTAGTTATTCAAAGGAATTCTAAAGAGAATTCCCAAGCATGTTAATAAGTCTACAGTTTAATATACTGGATTTGATAGAAGGAGGCCATAATTATGAAGAAATTCAAAGCTAATCCGAGGCCCACCCCTCACAGCAATCTTGAGAGCAAAAGAAAAGGTTGTTCTACCCTGCTAAATTCAAAAACAAGGCACCTGACTAATGACTGGTACCTCTAATTCCAGCACTGTGGAAGTCTGAGGCAAGAAGATTGAGTCCACCCTGGGAAATTTAGTTAGACCCTGTCTCAGAATTTTAAAAAGAAGCTGAGGGACTAGGGGTGCAGCATAATGAGTTAGTGAAAAGACCCCAGAGTTCAATCCCCAGTACTGGCCACCCCCGCAAAAAAAGAAGCAAAGGGGCATGGTAGTCTATACCTGTAATCCCAGCACTCAGAGAGACTGAGGCAGGAGGACTGTTTGAGGCCAGCCTGGGCTAAACAGTAAGCTCAATTTCAAGTACATAGTAAGACTTTGTCTCAAAACAAAAAAAGAAAAAAGAAAAAAAATAAAGAAGAATGACATTCCTTTGAGACACTATAAAAAAAAGCAAAAATACCCTGTTTGCCTATGGAGTAGCCAACTTTTCTTTTTCCTGAGGCTGGTTGTCTGTAGAATATCCAGCTATGCTATCCTTTCTCTGTACTGCTTAAACCATGGAGCAACTTGCTTTACTCCATAATTAACCAATGTACTCTGCCAATGGCATAGCATGATACATTTCTTTTCTGTAATAAACTTTCATCTTAATTTAATCATAACTAGTATATGTATAAGTTCTATCATTTTGCTTTTTGTGGTACTAGGGATTAAACCCAAAGCCTTTTCACTGAGCTATATTCCTAGCCCTTTTGATTTTTTCATTTTTGAAACAAGTTCCCACTAAGTTGCTAAACTGCCCAAAATAAGTTCTAACTTGCAATCCTCTTGCCTCAGCCTCCCAGTTTTAGGGATTACAGTCATGCACCACCATCCCTATTATAATTTCTGTCTGCCCACTCTTGTTGGTGACATCATTAAAGACATGTTTACAAAATCAGTCAAAAAATCTGAATTCTAACCACAATTCTATGAGTAACTAGCTGCATATCTCTGGGAAAGTCATTTCTTCTTTAGCTTCAATTATGCTTATTTCACTCCAAAAGAAAGATGGTTTTGAGTTAATCTTCAAGTTCCTTTCCATATTCTAAGACAGTGCTCTCAAAGGATCTTCTATGGATCACTAGGCACATACAAGACCCTTTTGAGGGACCTATAAAGTTGTGGAAATCATTCGTATGTTTTTGTAGAGGTTTTCTGTTGTTCATTTTTTGAGAAGTCTCACAATGTATAGTACTCCAGGCTGGCTTTGAACTCAAACTTGTAGTCCTTCTGCCTCAGACTCCCTGTGTACAGAATCACAGTTGGATAGTACTCCTGGAATACAGAATTTAAAGAGTCATTCAAGTATAAGATAGATCAATGCATTTATATGTAACAGAATACAAACAGTTCCTTGATATACAGTGATACCTCAATTGTCGAACAGCTCCAAGTTCTAACTTTCCACTACTCAAACAGCAAAGTTCAAAAAACAAAATCTGCTCAGTGTTAGTAACTTTGCCCAACAGTCAAATTGAAAACCCAATTTGAAAAAACCTGTATGGGCTAAAAGTAAGTCACATGCTGCTTCTTGCCACAGACACAAAGGAGTGATTCTTCAGTTTAAGTGCCACTCACTCAGAAAACATAGAGTGGTTGCGTGTGTCAATGTCTTAAAACATTCGTCATTGTACTTTTATGTGTGTGTGCTTTATTTGTGTGAAATATCATTACCATGGCTCTTAAGAAAGTTAGTGACACCACATGTAAAGCTAAGAGGAAAACTGTGAGAACTATGACAGTTATTAAAGAAAGAAATGGCAAAATTTGTTAAAGTCCTGGAAAAATGAATTTATAATACTTGGGCCTCAGAAACCCACTACAGTGGTACGTTGGTTCACAAATGCTTTTGTTTGTAAATAACCTAGTTCACAAACAGAAGTACTTGGCAAAATTCTGTTTTTGCCAGAATGAACTCTGCATCAAGGGACGAACATGACCATGGCTATCTTTCCTGCACAAACATGAATATGGCCATCTTTTCCAGAACTGTAGAATTAATTAAGTTTGTGAACTGAGGTACCAGTGTATTTAGTTTTCCATTGTCTCTTATAGGAAAAAATATATTCAGTTCTCAAAAAAAATTTTGGCATTAGAACACAAATTTGGAATAAATTGAGTTCAACAACAAGGTATCACTATACTTTCAAAACTCAGTATTGCAATTAACCTCTAAGAAACCAGTTGTCAAACAGAATTTTGGTACAATATCGAAGAATATACAGTTATCTGTATTAAAACACTTCTCCTTTTTCAACTCAATTTCTTGAGAGACTGGTTTTTCTTCATGTACTTCCACAACACAGTAAGTACACAACAAAACAGTAAGTCACAGCAAATTAAAAAAAAAAAAAAAAACTATGAATCCAACTACCTCTATTCAGCCAGACATTTTCAAATGTTAAACAATTTTGCCCTTCTAATTTTGTTTTAGAAAAGCTATTTTTCATTTAAAATGTTTTTCATGGAGGCTGGGAATGTTGCTCAGTGGTAGAGAATTTGTCTACCATGCATAAGGCTCTGAGTTCAATCCCCAGCACTGAAAAGAAAAAGTAGTTACTTATAAGCTTGAGGTACAGCTGAGTAGTAGAGTGCCTGCTTAGTTACGCACAAGGCACTGAGATCCAGCCCTAATACCAAAATAATACGAACATTATTATGTCATTTATGTTAACATAGAACAAGTTTAATTTCAGTTTTAATTGCCAGTACAGCAAATATTTCTAGATAAAACGCCAATTATTCCTTTAAAAAATGGGGACCCCTCTCCCCCAAGATAAGATTTTTTTTAAACTTGAGAATTACTGATCTAAGACAACAAGATTCTAAAACCTAGGTCTCCCAAGTGCCCATCAAGGGCCAGGGATTTAGGTCAGCGCACCTGCCTGGCAAGCACAAGGTCATGAGTTTGATCCCTGGTACCCAAAAACAAAACAAAAAAAAAGCTTAACCAAGTGCCCATCAACTGGTGAATGGATAAAGAATTTGTGGGGTTTTTTTTATAATGGAATACTTCTCTGTCACAAAGAAGGATATGCTCAGGACATTTCTTAAAAAATGGATGCACCTTGAGTCCCTGTTCTTAAGTGAAATAAATCAGACATACATGCATGAATACTGCATAGCGTTTCTGGTGTGAGAAACTGAAAGTGTAAATAAGAACCAAAATATATTTTGAAATAGAAGGAAAATGTTTGAATGGGGAGGGGAACGAGAGGGGAGAATTAAAGGAAAAGTAAAAAAAAAGGAGAGAGAGAGGGAAAAAAGGAAAACATGGAAACAAAGCTTTGTAAATGGGAGGGGAGGAGGGGTTGAAGGGAGGGAGGATAGAGGAATGGGGGAAAAAAACAAGTTATATCACACACAGCTACAAATTCTCTATGATGAATGTGACCATTATGTATATCTAAAATGTACCAATAGAAGCTAATGTAAAAAATATTTTAAATGGACCAAAAAACAAAAAAAAAGAAAGAAAACATCATCCCACAATATTCAAATAAAAAATGGAAGATTAATCTGAAATATGAGACCTACTCGGGTTATTTGATAAATGTAATTAGCCATCAAAAGGAAACTTTCTCAATGACTGAAGTGAACACTACATTTGCAAAGTCAGATTTTTACCAGTGAATATCTGCTCCCATACCACACCCCCACCTCATTTAAAATAGCCATGGGCTAAGGTTCAATGTGTTCCCCTGCAAAGTTCCCTTGGCTTAGGACCTTCATCCAAGAGATCACTGAACAATGTAACTCTGCAGAATCAGTCCTGGGAATTTTGAATGAGCAGAAGTAAAGTTCTGGCAGGGCATGGTGAGGACAGCAGGTAAAAGAACCATATCCTTTCCCATGGAAATATAAACAATGAAGGGAAAAAGAAGGCAGGAGAGGCAATTGGGTTGAGAAGATAGGAGTTAATTCAGGGATAACAGTTTTGACTATAAGAAGCCTGTGATACACAAGCATCACTCCACCCTCTAACATCCTGGGCTCTGAAAAATTTGCACACATATACATTAAAACTCCAGATCAGGGCTGGGGATTTAGCTCAACAGCATAACTGCCTGCCTGGCAAGTGCACAGTTTTGAGTTCGATCCCCGGTACCAAAAAAAAAAAAAAAAAAAAAGTCTTTGCAAAACCCAAGATCAGGATAATATCAAGTTGGCAAAAAGTAAAATCACTGAATACAGGCAGGAATAAAATCAACTCTGGCTAAATCTGTTACCATTCAACTTATGAGCTCTGTAACTCTTTTCATATGTCTGTTTTGTTTTATTTATGCTGAAGATGGACCTCAGGACCTTGCACATGCTAAGCACACACTCTACCATGTTTATATACTCCCAGTCCCAGCTCTAACTTCTTAAGATGGAGAAGACAGAGATAAGGACCCACATGGTAGGAACAAAGAAGACTCATTTTCCACAGGATTCCCTGGCCTGGGGCCAGCTCTGAATCTAGATCAGTCTACAAGCAAGTCACTTTTCTCTGCTAAACCATGAGATGAAAGGCCTGGCAAAAAGCCAAATCAAGCTCAGCATCTCATCTTTCCAACTCTTCAATCTCTGGTGAAAAGACTCAGACAAAAGTCAAAAGACAAAATCTCAGGCCACATCCACAAAACAGTTCTCGAAATCCTGCAAGTGAACTTTGCACAGGAACTCAAGCAGGTTTTCAATAGGATGACATTAGCCTGATGGACCTGATGCCAGCCTGAAGAGTGGGTGATACAAAAGGACAGTCCAGGCTGGGAATTTAGCTCAGTGGCATAAGTGCCTGCCTTGCAAGCACACGGTCGTGAGTTGGATCCCTAGTACTGATAAAAAAAAAAAAAAAAAAAAAAAGGACAGTCCACACTGAGTTTTCATCACTATGTTCTCTCTTGTGTAGATGACCCCACCTCACTCTAAAAGGTGTACTTCTTTTCTACTCTTACTTGGCCCAGACTCTCAGCAGAGCCTGCTGTTTTCCTACCTTTAATAAAAATTTGCTACTATTCACACTTGTCTTGACTAATTCTTTGATCAGGACAAAAAGAATCTAGAAACCACCTTCAGATAGAGATCCCTGCACCCCAAAATCCAGTAACAAGATGGATTATTTGTGCTGGAAATCCAGATCTGCAAATTGCTACAGAAAGTTTAAAGAGCTATTTCTTGACTTCACATGTTAAAAATAAATTGCGGAAGTTACTTCCATGCAAAAAGTAAACTGCATCTTTAAATTACTATTGCGGAAGTTACTTCCATGCAAAAAGTAAACTGCATCTTTAAATTACTAAGTGCCATATTTTCAGTTAACTTGAATTAATACTTAAATGCTACAGGGGGTTGTAAATGGAAATTCAAATTAGATTCTACCTCCTCAATTCACAAAGGAAGACCCCCAGATGAATGAAATCTGTTTCAGAGGCACTGATTTCTATATTTCTAACAGATACCTGATTAGGAGAAAATGGTCAATGAAGATCATTAGTGTTCTAAGTAACATAAATATTAATACAGATGATCCTCAACATTTGATGAAGTTATGTCTTGATAATTCCATCATAAAGTGAAAGTATATGGTTAAGCAGAAAATGCATTTACTACACATAGCCTACCAAACATTACAGCTTAGCAACACAATTTACCCTCATGATTGTATGTCTGATTGTGAGATAGGAATCACTGACTCTCCCCAGCATTGCAAGAGTATTATACAGCATTTACTAGCCTAGGAAAAGAGCAAAATTCAAAACTAGAGATACAGTTTGGTATCTACTGAATAGATATCACTTTTTCACCATCATAAAGCCAAAAATCGTCAGATTAACTATCATAAACCGAAGATCTGTAAAGACTAAACACCTCCAGTTTATTAGACAGCCCCTCTTTCTTAGCTTAGCTAATACACTTCCTTAGGATTCCAAGTCTACTATAGCTACTGAAATATACAAGGATTGAAGTACACAAATGACTTCTATTCAAACACAATCCCTTTCTCCCTGAAGTAGCTGTCCTTTTCTAAGAATGCCATGAGGAAGTCAGAATCAGAATGAGTACTAGAAAACAAGGATTCAGGGACTAACTTTGCATACATCACCCATACTGAGTATCTGTGGAAGGTCCAGATATGATCAGTGTCATAAAGAAACAGTATCCCACAAGCAGGTGGTAACTGCTCTCACAAACTTCCCTCTTTGTATGGGTGTGGTCTACTTCTGAATAGTCTTCTATAAAGGTTTATGTAAATATATTTGGAAACAAAAAAAGAAACAAAATTATAGCCCTCAATAAAGTTATTTAGGGCTAGGGGTTTAGCTCAGCAGCATAAGCACCTGCCTGGCAATCGCGAGGTCATGAGTTTGATTCAGTACCCCCCCCCAAAAAAAGTTACTCAATTTCAAAATAAAATAAAAAATAAAAAGCTTTATGTAATCTAACTGCATTACATATTTTAGTATTACATTTTCAGTACTGGGGATTGAACCTATCGATGTACAACCACTGAGCTACATCCCCCACTTTTTTAATGTTATTTATTTATTTATTTTGAGAAAGTCTCTGTAAATTGCCCAGGATGGCCTTAAATTTGCTGTCCTTTCTATCTAAACTTCCCAAGCAGCTGGGATTACAGGGCCACTCTGGTCTGTCTTAGATGTACACACATTGCTTGGAGGCACAGGTTAGACTAGAATTACTTATATAAACCTGCCCTATGTCTCTCTCTTTATTGGAAATAAATCCTGAACAAAACAGTGACATCTAAAAATCAACACCTGACTTAAAGCCAAGATAGTGAAATAGAAAAAGACTTCTTCCAAACACATTCCTACAACTTCTCCAGGTAAAAGCAAACAGTGTATGGACAACAGACAGACTATATATTTTCCAATAAAAGGACCTGCAGAGAAACCCTATTTTTGAAAGTAGAAAATAATGGATGTTAAACCTTGGGGAAAAGGACCATCTGTTAAAGACCAGATCATGACCTGTGTGTGTGCACACACCCAGCCATGCACATTCCACCACTTTTTAGAGAGAGGATATTCCATGGAGATAAGGTCTGACTTCCTTATACCAAATGAGAGTTACAAAGACCAAACAGCTCTCACAGGATGGTATGGTCAAGGGAGATAATCACAGTAGAGGGGACAAAAGGTAAAGGCTGCAATGAACTTAAGAAATATTCTACAGTAAACAGTACCTGACAATTATTTTGGCTATCAATTCATGTGGTACAAAAGCATTTTTTGTATAAAGACACTGTACCAGGCACTGTAGAGGCAGTACAGATTCATGCTTCAAAACTCAAAACTCAGATGGACACGAAGTGATCAGATTAACTCCAAAAATAAATCAACAAAAATATCATTTTGGAGCTTACTTGAATAAAACAAACCTGTCTCATTTGAATAAATATCAAACACTAAGTCAAATCCAGTCATAATATAAAATTGCATCAACAGAAAGATGAACAATTATAGTACTAATGCATTTTCTTTCCTATTATACTAAACATCTGCCCTGAGGTTTAGGACACTTTATCTCCCGGTTCCTGGTAAATATACACATTTCTAAGTATACACATTCATCCTAGTACAGTAAAGAGTACCATCTAAGACAGGTGTGGTAATGTACAACTGTAATCTCAGCATTTGAGAAGTTAAGGTAGGAGAATTGTGAGTTCAAGGACAACTTGGCTACCTAGCAAGACACTGCTAAAAAAAAAAAAAAAAAAAGTACCATCTGGGGTTACAGGACAAGGCTATACATTGGAATTAAACCCCAAACCTCTGCCTCATCAATACTCACTACACCAGCCTATAACAATTAGTGCATTAGATATTCGTGGTCTCTGTGACAAGTAACTTTAAAAAAGGAAAGGTTTATTTTGGCTCACAGTTTCAAATCATGGTCAGCTTATTCCATTGCTGTGGATGGGAGGTGAGTAGATCATGGTAGAATGGTATGGTGGAGAAAAGCATCTCACCTCATGAGTGCTAGGAAGCAGAATGAGGGAAAGAGTATGTGCTGATGGGCTTCCTCCTCCTTCTTTTGTTCTATTATGCCCCTACTACTCATACTGTACGTGGTGCCACCTACCTTCAAAGGAGGTCTTCCCCCCTTGTTTGCTGGTCCACATGCCAATCATTTTTGGACAAGCCCTCACACACGTTCAGAAATGTACTTTATTAATTTCCCAGGCTTTTCTTTTCTTTTTTTGGGGGGGAGGGGGTGGTGTTTTGTTTTGTTTTGTCTCTTTGAGACCAGGTCTTACTATGCAGTTCAGACTGGCCTTGAGGTCACTTTGTGGCCCAGGCTGTCTCAAACTTGCAACAATCCTCTTGTCTTCACCTCCTGAGTGCTGCCTAGACATTTCTTAATCCAATGAAGTTGGCAATCAAGATTAACCATCATAGCTGGCAACCACTGTCTAAAACAATCTAGAAGAAAGGAAGGACTACATTAAGTGAACAAAGAACAAAAGTGGAACACCAAAAGGCCACTGCCAAATCTCAAGCACAAAGACTCCAAGCCTATATTGGAGTAGGAAGGTTAATGAGGTTCCAATCTTGCGGTCACTTGTCAACAAGTAGTTATTAAGCATTTCTGCGATCTATTCTCAAGTGGACATCTCCCTAGTACTGTAGCCAAAATACAAATATACAAAAAAGGGAAGGACAGTGAATGATAGTGTAAGAGAAATTTTCTCTTATTAACAGTGCATGGTCTACACTGCTCCATGCTGCTCATCTCCCCCCAATATTCCAGGAATTGAGCCGTTATAGTTTAAAGCTGCCTAGGTTAAATTCAGACTAGGATAAAGCTGACTAGAAAACCTGGGTTGCGAGGTAGAAACAGCCCCATTCCATGTTTAAGGAATTTATGGAATGTATCTTCTCTGGGCATCTGCTGCCCATATTAGGAAGCACCCTTCCTGCCCAACTCTAGACCACCCTATAGACGCCCCCTCCAATGAATGTAGAAAGCCATTTAAACTAACCAATGCCTTCTGCTTCTGTAACCACGCTTGCCAAAGCCCAGCCTTCCTTTGTTCGGTAGTTTTAAAAGCCATGCTCCGGCATACCTCGTGGCTCTCTGTTCCTGCGTGTTCATTGAGCCCCACGCATGCTTGGACAATAAAACCCCTTGCCTATTGCATGAGATGGCGTCTGTTGACTTCTTCCTACACGCGGCGGACGTCTCGACCCTCTCAATAAGGAAAGGACAGGATGATGAGCTCATCCTTCCTTCTGCTCACCAGTGTACAAGAATGAGAAATTAAACTGTGAGTCTGAACAAAAGTCCAGCTAAGTCCATGCTGACTGCTGCAAAGCTTCAGAAACCCAAGACTAGAGACTGTCAGTCAGTCAGACTAAGAGATAAACTACTGAACACCCATCGATCACTGCCAGAATCTCATCATCCCTTCTATTAAAGACAGAAAAACATGGTCTTCCATAATAAACAATTCTTGGGGGGGCTGGGGATTTAGCTCAGTTGCATAAGTGTCCACCTTGTAAGCACTAGGTCATGAGTTCGATCCCCAGCACTAAAAAAAAAAAAAAAAAAACAATTCTTACTGGAAAGCATCTTCATATTCCAATATTAAGATATTCCCAGATCTAGGGATATAGCCCATACTGAGGATGTAGTGCTTATCTAGCATGCAGAGGCCCTGGATTCAATCTCTAGTACCATAAAAATGAAGCCAGGAGAGTTGGAGCATGCCTGTAATCCCAGTATTCAGGGGGCTGAGGCAGGATTCTAGTAGTTTAAAATCAGCGTGGATTATACAGTGAGTTCAGTCAGCTTGAACTACATACTGAGACGTTGCCCCAAAAAACAAACAAAAGAATCCTGCTCTTAAGCTCATATCATTAGTTTTGCACTAGCTTGAATACATCATACGCCCCTCCAACCAATTTGAGGTTTACATGTATATATACCTACACAGCCCAATCAATTAACCAAAATGTAAATGCTCCCAGGCTAGTAATACACCTTGGTTGCCTAATAGCAAACACAAAGCATCTCTGATACATGCTTCAACACAAACCACATAAGATTTCATCAGTGAAAACTCTGCTGAAGATAAGCTCAAAATCAAAAAGTACAAACACAGGAGGGAGTACTCAAACAGAAGTAAGCCAACAGGGTCAGATTCTTAAATCTTCTGATAAGAGAACTACTAAATTAAAGGACATAGCTATGTGACTATCTCAAAAGATGCAGGAAAGGCTTTGATAAAATTCAATATACATCCATGATTACAAAAGCAAATAAACTTAGCAAACTGATGAAAACATCTTTCACAGGATAAACAGAATCTACCAGAAACTACCACCATGATTAGTATGAAAACAGGGAATATACACTTTAAATTCAGGAATAAGACAAGGTTACATGCTATCAGTGCTTCTATTAACATCTAATTAAAGATTCTAAATAAGACCCTAAACAGGCATAGACTAGAACATTCAAAACCATCAACAAAGATCATATTATCTCAACACAGAAAATCTATAAACTATTAGTAATTCAAGTGAGCTGAGTAAAATGGTTGAGTGAAAAAGTGATATAGAAAAATATATTTTGGGCTGGGAATTTAGCTCAGTGGTGTAAACACCTGCCTGGCAAGCGTAAGATCATGAGTTCAATCCCTGGTACCAAAAAAAAAAATATAGATAGATAGATAGATAGATAGATAGATAGATAGATAGATAGAGATATGGTTTAACTAAGTGATTCAACAGGGGATCAGGGTCCTTAGTTTGTGACATCCTCAGCCTATGTAACAGGAGGACACAGCAGATGGTATGAGTGCTACACCCACCCCAGGGGAGTAGCCTGCATACAATCAAAGGCAAATGAGGAGATACAGATTGCTGGTTCTTCACAGGAGCTCCAGTCTTCACCTTAGGCTTGGATGAGCCTAGCTTCTAGCACAGGCTGTTTGGCTTCTGCCTGAGACTCCAGTCTTCCATCATAGATTCTTCAGTGTCCCCTCACAGACCCATCAGCCTCCTGATATGGATTTGCCTATCAGGACACCACCCTTGGGCTGGACCCTTCAGGCTCCAGCATGCAGACACCCTCCGCATGCTTCCTCATCCAACTTTATGGCTGACCACTGTAAGCCAATCTTGTAATTTTTTATACATTTGTATACTTTGTGTTATATCTGTTTCTCTAATAAACCTTGACTGATACAGATTTTGGTACCAGGAGTGGCTCTAGAGAAACACAGTTATAATAATGGCATTCTTTAATGGCTTCAGGGGTTCCTGGAGTTGCTTCTGCAATTTGATGAGACCTAAAGACACTATGGTCTCTACTTCTACTTCCGTGGGGTACACTGATAATCTTTAGCATGAACCATTTAACCTAATATGCCATGTAGACCCATTTGATTATCCTAATTCACCACTTGTGAGATGTCTGCATCAGTCTGGAGGTTAAAGGGTCCGCCTAAGGGCTGGAGCTTACTAGTGTCCTGTGCAAGTTCCCATCAGGAAGTTGATGCATCTGTGACAGAAAACTAAAGAATCTATGACAGAAGGCTGAAGAGTCTACAAGGAAGGCTGAATACAAAGTTGAGCTCCTCTGAAGAACCAGCAATCTGTATCTCCTCATTTGCCTTTGATTGTATGCAGGCTACTCCCCTGGGGTGGGTGTAGCACTCACACCATCTGCTGCGTCCTCCTGTTGCATGGGCTGAGGATGTCACAAACTAAGGACCCTGACCGCCTGTTGAATCACTTAAACTTTTGATCATTTTTAATTGACACAATGAACAATATCTTAGAACCCTAAGGGCTTATCTTCTACACCCCAGAATGTAGAGCTGTTGTTGGTTAAGCTTTTAGACTTCTCAAGTTGACACAATGTATAAACTAGAAGAACAGTTTCACTATGGCCTCCAACTCACTTTCTAACCCAGCCTGGGCTTCAACTCGCAGGATCCTACTGCCTCCGCCTCTCGAGTGCTCGGAGGCTGGGATTATAGGCATGCACCACTGCATTCGGCTTCTTTTTTTTTTTTTTTTTTTTTTTTAAGGCACTGTTTTACTATGTAATATAGGCTAGCCTTGAAACTATGTGACCCAAGTTGGCCTTAAGCTCTACAAACCTCCTGCCATAGCTTCCTAAGTGCTAGGTTTATGGGCATGCTCTACCACACTTAGCTAAGCATCTACTATAAACCAGTACTGGCTGATACTGAAAATATACAAAAATGAGAGAGTTCTAGTCATGGAGAGATGACTAGAACCCTCCAGGGCTCAACCAGTCAACTGATACAGATATATAAACATATAAATGACTAAGTTTCCACTACCAACTGTTGAATGGACAAATTATAATGTATTCACAGGACAGAGCAGTGATGGCAAACCTTTTAGAGATGAATGCCCAAAGTACAACCCAAAAACCACTTACTTATCACAAAGTGCCAGCACTGCAATAAAATATGAATACTGAGGTTTTAGTTTAGAAAAAAAAACTCATACATTAATATCTTTTGTCTTAAAAGAAAACAACACATGCAACATAGGTTTGCCACACTGAAATAAAGTATTAGCCAGCAATAAAAAAGAATGCAGTACATATACTACAACATGATGAAGCTTAAAAACATTATGCTAAGTAAAACAAATCAGTCACAAAAGACCACATATTGCATAATTTTATTTCTAAGAAATGTCCAAAATTGGCAAATCCATGAGGTTAGAAACATTAACAGTTATCAAGATATGAGGGGATTTCCAGGGTTTAGCTCAGCAGCATAAGTGCCTGCCTGGAAAGCACAAGGCCGTGAGTTCAATCCCTGGTACAAAAAAAAAAAAAAAGTGAGGGGAAGAAACAGGAAGTGCTTGTTTGAGGTGCATGAGTTTCCTTTTGTAGTAAAAAAAAGAAATGTTCTGTGATTAGACAGAAGGAATTGTTTCAAATTTCATGAATAGACTAAAAATCACTGAGTTGAATACTCTAAAAATGAAAGTTGTGGAATGTAAAGTCTATACCACATAGAAAAGGCAAGGATTGAGAAGAGAAGAGAAGAGAAGAGAAGAGAAGAGAAGAGAAGAGAAGAGAAGAGAAGAGAAGAGAAGAGAAGAGGGAGGAAAAGAGGGAAGGAAAGAAAAGGCAGAAAAGAAAGGAGAGAGGAAGGCGGGATAAAAAGAAAGAGACAAGGGAGAGAAAAGAAAGAAGAGAGGTGGAAGAGAAGAAAGAGGGTAAAAAGAGAAAGACTGAATGAGGTTCCACAGGACAGAGAGTTAATAACTTTGCCTGGAAAGGATGGTAAGGGCTTTACAGAGAAGGTAACAGATCTGAATATTACAAACAGAGCTTCCTTTAAGCAGGGGTGGGGAAGGGAGAGATGGAGAGAGCAAGCAAGCAAGCTGGGGTCTGAACCCAGAGCCTTGAGCATGCTGAGTGAGTACTCAACCACAAGCCACATCCCCAGCACCTATGCCAGCTCTTGATCCTACAATGTCACGAGGACCTTGCTAAGGAATTTGAACTTTTTACCAAACAAGGATTGTGACAAATATGTGGCATTTAGCATCTGTTGACCTGTAGCAAATATAATTATTATGCCATTGAGCTATACCATTGGGAAGCACTTAAGAATCTCAAATAAAAGTGACATTATCCAAATTCTCAATTTAAAAAGAAACTCTTGATGGCTATGCAAAGCAAGATTAGGTAGAAAAGTTGTATAGCAATCTAGGCAATAGGTCATAAGGGTGTAGCCTGGATTTCTGAGGACAGCCTGGGGGAGTTAAAAACTGATTGTGAGGCAGGGTAATAGATATGACTTCAGATGTGCTCAGTAGAACATTTATGAAACCACCTTCTCATAGCTGACACATTTTTACAGGTATATGGGACTTTCATCTCTAGTCCACATGATTGAGGATACCAAAATCAAGATAGGTGAGTGACTGGCTCAAGTTGGGCACTTAGTATTTGAAACCAGTCTTCAGACTTAGTTCAGTGCACTTAATACACATCCTTATGATAAAAAAAGAAAAGAAAAGCCAGGCTAACAGAAGGTTTGGCCAGGCATAGAGGCACACACCTATAATCCCAGCTCTCAGGAGGTTGAGGCAGGAGGATCACCATAAGGTCAAGGCCAGTCTGGGCTACCTAATGAGACCCTATCTCAAAAAAAAATTAATTTTTTAAAAAAGAGGGTTGTATGGTTTATATGTGCTACTGTGCTTGGTGGAGCACAGTAGCACATACTTGTTACTTCAGCACTTAAGAGGCTATGGCAGGAAGATGTGAATTCAAGGCCAGCCTGAGCTACACAGAGTTCAGGGTCAGCCTGGACTACATAGCAAAGATCCTGTCTCAAAAAGAAAGAAAAAAAAAAAAAGGAAGAAACGAAGTTTAGAGTTATAGAATTGAGTCATTTGCATAACGTGAAGTGGGAGTAGAAGAGCTAGATCTCTAAGGGCAAGGCTTACAAAGGACATATGAGAAGAAAACCAGGATTATATCCAAATCAAGGGCAGAAAAAAGAGGGTTTGTTTTTGTTTTTGTTTTTTTGGTACCAGGGATCAAACTCACAAGTTTGCACTTGCCAGGCAGGCGCTTAAGCCACTGAGCTAAATCCCCGGCCCATAAAAGTTTTTAAAAGGCCATGTAAGGAGCTAGGTGTTCAGCTCAGTGGTAGAGTATTTGTCAAGCATCTGCAAGGCCCTGGATTTGATCCCCAACACAGGGGTGGAGGGTGATGACACATTTTAGAGGCAAACAGAGAATCAACAAAATGTAGAACCCTGGAAACCAACATTAGTGTCTCCTCTATGGTTGACACACAGGTGTTCAGTAATTACCTGCTGAAAGAAAGTATGAAGTCTAATTACCTGAAAAAGTATGAAGTCAAAAAAATTTTTTTAATTTTTAAATAAATATAAAGACAAAAATGTTTGACCCCTAGATAAATAAAGCACTGTGCATTTTATGTGGGAGTGAATGAGATAGCCTCACAACACTCTGTGAGGTAGGATTACCATTATACTCAGCACATTGCAAGATGAGAAAATAAGCTTGTGAATTGTCTAAGATAAACATCAAGTATCAGAGCCAAGCGTAAAAACCCAGTCTTCTCTGTTAAGGAAATATTGTTAAATTTTATCACAGGAAAAAATAGCATCATAGTCATGTTTTTAAAATAAAATGTTCCTATTTAAAATAAAATGTTTCTATTAGAAACACTCAGTCACAGGGTCGAGGATTTAGCTTTTAAAATGCCTAAAAATGGGGAGTACAATGTAAGAAAATTGAGGAAGTGCTGATAACTGCTGAAACTGAATGAAGGGTACTTGAGTGTGGTAGTCAGCTTTTCATCACTGTGGTTTTTGGTTCTTTTGTTTGTTATTTGTTCATCACTGTGAACAAATACCTAAGAAAAACAACTAAAAGGAGTTTATTCTGGTCCACAGTCTATGGACCAGAGAGAGATTACAGTCTATGGTCGTCTGGCGCATGGCAGAAATAGGAAAAAATGGCACAGCAGAGGAAAGCTGCTCACCTCATAGTAGCCAGGAAGCACAAAGGAAGAGCCAGTGAGAGAAGGGACTAGGGACACAAAATACCCTTCCAGGTTAGACCTGAGTCATCTACTTCTTCCAATGAGGCCCCACCTCCTAATAGCACATTCAGTTATGAAGTAATCAGTGGATTAATATATTAATAAAGTTAGTGCCCCATAATATAATCGCCTTCCAAAAGCCCCACCTCTGAACACATGAGCCTTCTGGAAAATATCTAGCATGTATATCTTAACAATGAAAGTTCCTTATACTCTACTACTGTATATGCATAGGAAATTTTCCATAACATAAAGTCTACCCAGATGGGCTTGGTAACTCCTGTGTAATCATGCCTGCAATCACTCTGGATCCTGGGCAGTTTAGGGAGACCCTGGCTCAAAATGAAAAATATGGAAAAACAGGCAGCCAGCACACCACTCTGGTAAGTGGCTGTGGCCTCCCAATCCGTGGCTGCCCCAGGGCGAGAACCATATTAGCGTTTCCTGAGATCCACGCCATGTTGGAACTTGGGGCACTGGGAAAACAGGCAGCAAGCTCACTGCAAGCAAGGAATCAAACAACCATCTCATCCCCCCCCCCCCCCGCAGCATGTGAGAGCCAGAGATCTGAGCATCTCTTGCGAATTTGACTATATGCAATAAGGCAAATAAGGGGGATTTTCTTCTGCCATCTCTTTGAAGGCAAATATTTTTATCTCTGTTTTGCTCTGCTCTGATCAATGGTATTGCTCTATTCAATATTCTGTTTTTATAATTTTGGTATTTCTTTCGCTATTGCTCTACCTGATTGAAGGAACAACTATTGTGATATACTATTATACCTATTGCTGTTATCCCAGTAACCTGCTGTGAGGTTCTGTACCAATTTCACTGCACTGCCTCAATTGGTTCTGTCCCCTCTTGTTCTGCTGTATTTTACTACCTTCAAAGTAAAATTAATTAATAAAATAAAATAATAAATAAGAAAAAAAAATTTAAAGTAAATAACAACAAAACAGATCAGTAAGGTACTGAGCAATCTGAAACATGATATAACTAAACAGATAATGGACTAAAAAAGCAAAAGGAGGAAAAGAAAGTGCTCTAAAGGATATAACTACATGTATATTTAAGTGTGTAGGATTGATAACCATGTTGCTAAGTTTTTGTTTGATAGGTGAACAGAACTGTCTGCACTCACTGTTTGAATGTCTACTTTGTATGCTTTAATTCTGTAACTTGAACAACTATATCCAAGAAGACAATATGTAATGTATCAACTAGTGTTTTCTTACTGTTTATTTTTTTAGATTCTGTATTGTTTCTGCCTTTTTCTGTTTTGCTTTTTTTTCCCCCCCTCTCTTTAAATAAAATTTAAAAAGAAAGAAAGAAAGAAAAATAGGGCTGGACAGGTTGTTCAGTTGTAAGGTCCTAAGTTCAATTCCCAGTGCTAAAAAAAAAAGTCTACTCACATGCAGCTCTTCTCTGAAGAAAATTGGTAAAGAATGACGCACTTAGTGAGAACAACCAGAACAAACATTAAGAAAAGTCTTGCCAGACGTGATGGCACATGCCTGTAATCTCACCACCTCAGGAGGTTGAGGCAGAGAATCATTGTGAACCTGAGCCCCGCCTGCTCATTTAGTCACAAAGTGAGACCCTATCTCAAAATTATAAAAAGGGGTAGGTCTACAACTCAGTACAAAGGCCCTGAGTTCAATCCCAATATAAGAAAAGAGAGAAATTCCACTTGTAGGAACTTGTCCTATAAAAAGCACACAAAGTACAAAAAGATGTGTGACAAAAAGTACAAATAGAAATCAGTATCATTCAAGTGTGGTAAATCAGAACTATCATCTAAACACTCTGCAGCAGGAGGATCACAAGTTCAAGTCCAGCGTGGGCAACTTAGCAAGATCCACCTGAAAATAAAAATTAAAAAAGGGCTAGAAGGGTGGAGGATTTAGCTCAGTGGCTCAAGTACTTGCCTGGTAAGCAAGAGGTCATGAGTTTGAACCCCAATAGCCCCCCCAAAAAAAAAACCTCTAAAAAAGGGCTGGACATGTAACTCAGTACAAAGGCCCTTGGTTCAATGCCCAATATCAGCACCATAAAAAAAAAAAAAAAGAATGACAAATGTCTACAACTAGTGAACTAGAAAAATGACATAAATAAATACACGATGTAATATTATGTGACTACTAAAAGCTACTGGAGATACTTATGTCCTAAACATGGAAAAATGCTTAAGAAAAAACCATCAAGTGAAAAAAAAAAAGTTATAGAAAAGGCAATATATCATGATCCCATTTCCACAAAAGGGATTTACTTTATCGTACACACAAATCTGTTAACAGGCACAGTGGGAAAAAAATCTAGAGAAATATAGGCCAAATTCTTACTGGTGGTTAACACTGAGATGCAGGTTTATGGGTTCCTTTCCCTAATTTAAAATGTTGCAGTTTTATAGAGCACATATATTACTGTACTTGTATAACAAGGAACAAACATCAAGGACTTTCCAAAAGCAAGACATTGAATGGCGAAAAGGATGGTGATATGCCAGGTGTGATGGTACATGCCTCTAATTCTAGCACTTAGGAAGCTGAGGCAGGGGGATCACATCTTAGGCTACATAGTGAGTCCAAGACAAGCCTAAAATACGCAGCAAGATCTGTCTCAAAAGACAAGAAAAAGAAAATCTTAAAGAGCACAAGCCCTAAAGTGAGGTCACAGGTGGTAGATCTGAGAAAAGGACAACTTTTGAGAACAAGGAAGCAGGAGAACCCTGAGTGGGAGAGAAAGCTCAACACTAGGGAGGCAGTGGGAACTGCCTGTGATCAGGACAGCCCATTTTCCTGACCTCCTTTCTCTCAAAACACACACACACACAAATACACACACACACACACACACACACACACACACACATCTTCAATCACAGTGGCCTAGCAGCATTAAAAGTCACCAGGAAAGAGAATTCAGGATGGTACCTGGCACAGAAGACTGAGCACAAAGTCAGGAAGGAAAGAGTTCTAAGATATGGGGAAGGTAACACTGAAGCCATGGACCACTGGCAACCAGCATCCAGGCTACAGCTGGACAACGAAACAGGGAGAGAGGGAGAAAGGATGAACAGTGGGACCAAAACACAATGAAAATGGAGTGTAATTTTAAGCCAGAATCACACTCAAAGGATTCTTTTCCTAAATTTTCACATTTCTCCCAAGTTCAATACAACACCATAATAGAAGGAAGACTTTTATTAATGTCATGGGCTTCAATTGCAAATTAATCCCCACCTAGTTCTGAGTTTCTCTCTTGACCACTAAATGATTTATGAGGCTAGGGCTGTCCTAGCCCCCTCTCCATCCATCTCTTCCAGTCACTGGGCTGCCAGTAATCCAGCAGACTCTGCTGCCTGTGTGGTGCCTTTTTGTGTGTATCCTTTAGGGTATGAAGGTTAGCGTAAAAAACTCTACCTTCATGTAAGGACATGAAGGAGAGTAAATGTAGAATCAGAAAACTAGCATGACACTAAGTATCATGAGATGCACCTATAATCCCAATACTCAGGAAGCTGAGGCACGAGAACCGCCACAAATTCAAAGCCAGGCTGGGTTACATAGTGAGTTCAACGCCAGCCTGGACTACACAGGGAGACCTTGTCTCAAAGGAAGGAAAGGAAAGGAAAGGAAAGGAAAGGAAAGGAAAGGAAAGGAAAGGAAAGGAAAGGAAAGGAAAGGAAAGGAAAGGAAAGGAGAAGGGAGAGGGACAGGTAAAGGGAGAAGGACAGGGAGAGGGAGAGGGAGAGGGAGAGGGAAGGGGAGGGGAGGGATGGGAAGGGGGTAGGAAAAAAGAATTGGCATGATGACTCTGGTTTTACCTTTGTACACATATGAGCAAGCCACCTTACCTCTTCAGGTTTGCTTCTTTGTCTGTAAAATGGGAATATCTGTCTCAGGGTTGTCAGATGAAGTAAAACAAATGTGTCTATATAAAGTACAGCACATACAATACAAAGTAAACTTACAGTAGTAAGGCAGGTGTTTTTCATTTCTACCTAATAAAGTCATTTATTTAGCAGTGCTGATATAAAACCCTGAGTGCTAGTACCTTCAGTGTGCCTGTGCATTGAAAATTTCATGTGTTAATTGCTTTCAACCTATATTATAATAACTTCCCAACATCACAACATTGCTCACAAAACATCTTTAACAGCTGCTGCTAAATTTAAAGTGCTTTATGCTTTGGTTCAATTTTCCTTTTTATCCTCCTATCAATGTTTATCTTTAACCTAAGTTAGTTGTCATGTTTTTCTTTTCTGCAGTCCATGTTTATTGCTTAAATGAAAGAATACTTACATTATATAGGTTTCAATACACACCAAACACCCAGTCTTCTGTGTTCTGATCAGCCATGAAAATTAAACTAACGTAACTCAGACGATATTTTAAGTTATTTTACCACTAAAAACTCAGAAAGAGACCAAATGAATTGGTATGATTCTTTATTTTCTAAATAAATACCTCAGAACATCCAGCATTCTGACAGAGAATTAATAATATATCAGTTTCACTATTAGTGTGGCTATCATAGAGAACTAATACAAATGTTTTCATAGTCATTGAATTCAAATTCCTAAATAATGTTTGATCTATCTTATTTCCTGAATATGGTAACAGTAAATTCAACTAGGTCTCCAAAGGCCTACCAGCCAGAAGAAGCCACAATATCCTAGTGTTAAATTCATTTCCTAGACACCTGGAATCACAAACATTCTGGAAGACTGAGGAAAAAGGATCATAAGTTCGAGTCAGACTGGATAACTTAAATGACTTAGTGAGACCTTGTTTCAAAAAAATAAAAAATAAATAAGCACTAAAGATGTAGCTCAGTGCAAAGGTCCCTGGGTTCAAGTTCTCATACCACACACACACACACACACACACACGCAAATCATAAAATAAAAATAAAAATCATTTCCTATTCCCAGACAGGTAGCAGCTAGGCAATAGTCTAAAGAAACCTGGTACCCAAAGTCACTTGTGGCTTCTTTACACATGAGGACCAAGTGCTCAGGGCAATAAACAGCCAATCTAAACAATACCAATGAAGAATGACCACATTCTCTCCCACAGGAAACTTTTTTTTCTGGTTGTTGTTGTTGTTGTTGTTGTTTTTCTATCTGTTTTGTTTTTTGTTTTGGTTTTGGTTCTTTTAAGATAGGCTAGCCTCAAACTCTCTAATGCAGTGCAAACTGGCCTTGAACACATGGAGATCCTACCATCTTAGCCTCTAGAGAGCTGGGATTATAGGCATGCACCACCACATTCAGTATTCCAAAAGAAACTTCTGCAAGACCAAGAAGAAAAGGTAATAATTCCCAGCATCAAAACCACGTACATGGGACTGGGGATTTAGCTCAGAGGCATAAGTGCCTACCTTGCAAGCACGCAGTCGTGAGTTTGATCCCCAGTACTGATTAAAAAAACAACAACAAAAAACACATACATATAGAATAACCAACACATTTTCATGGCAAGACAGTGTTGCCTTTAGCATCCTGGGAATACAAAATTGGATATACTGCTTTAACATGGATCAGATGCAGCCATAAAGTTAGAACCTATATCACCTCACTAATCCCATATGAAATGACTTTCTATCCTTTCATAACCAGAGCCAGTAAAATATAATATAAAAGTAAACAAGACAAGGCCATCAAGTAGGCCATAATCTAGGCATGGAAAACACAAATATACCAAAACTTACCAGTTTGTTGATCACACAAAAGAAACTTGCACAACAAAAGAAACTTGTACAATGGTGTACACGTGTAATCCCAGCACTCAGGAGGCACAGGTGGGAAGACTGCTGAGAGGCCAGCATTGTTGACTATTTAGTAACTTCAAGGCCAGCCTAAAATACATAGTGAGACTGTGTTTAAACCAGAGAGAGAAAGAAACAGAGAGAGGAAGAGGAGGAAGAGAGAGAAGAGGAGGAGGTAGCAGCTTGCACAAAATGCAATGTCATGCACAGGATAGGCTTATGAAAACAAAGGGAATGCTTTTACTAAGAGAAGGTAGAGCCTGAACTTTTCATTCTAGTCTTAAAGTCAGATACATACCAGAATGGGGAAGAACACTAGCATAAGACGAGGCTGGGGATATAGCTCAGTGGTGCAGCACCTGGCTGGCAAGCGCAAGGTCCTGAGTTCAATTTCTGGTACCCACAAAAAAAAAAAAAAAAGACCAGCACAAGATGAGATGCTAGCATTCTGGGACCTTCAAGGAGTTCCCTATAACTTAGTCTCTAGAGCCAAAGGATTTATAGAAGAGAAACTAGAACATACAGAAGGAAGCAAACCAGTTCATAAAGGTCCCATGTGATGTAGAAGCAGAGACATGCCAGGGGCTAGAGTGGTATTTTGAGGACACAGGAATATTATTTACTCTCAATGGGAATCAAAAACCACCCTGAATAGAGTGGAGGGAATGACCAGGGCAAAACTGTAAGAGATTTAGAACCAATTAACTCCAAATCACTTTTGGTCTCTACCTAACTTTTTTGAGTATTAATGGGAATTTTTTTCCTCTCATAGGAAAAAAATAAACTGAACAATTCAATAACAAAACCTGCAAACCTTCTGTTTATCAAAAAACATGTCTGTTGGTTTGATACTTGTAACATCAAAACAAAAAAAAAAAAAAGGAAAGAAAGAAAACTGAACACAGTGCTAGATTCTATCAAAGTAGCCCCAGAGAAAGACAAAAAATCTCTCCAGCATTTGGACATTTGGAGCCTTCCAGGAAAAACCACCAAAGCCAGTTCTCTGATGTAAACTGAAGGAAAAACAAAAACAAAAAAACCCTAGAGAATTATCCTGATCAGAGACACATGCAACATAATGCCGTCTGCCATAATCTGTCAATAGGTATGCCCACTGTTACCAAATAAGGACATACCAGTCACTTCCTGGCTTCTCCACAGAAACCACCAGGAAAAAATCTACCAGAACCAGGAATGACCTTGGACTTTATAGTGTGCACTCTTGCTAATCAGTACTAGCTACAGACTACCTCAACAATTCCCCTATGTGAGTCCCAGCAAATGCTCACTACATAACCACCTTCCTCATCAGATAAAGGAAATAGCCCTCACCCCTACACAGCACCCAGTCATGTTCCTATTACTAATTTCTGACAATAACAGCCCCTGTATTATACACACTACTTTCTACTAACTGCTAGCACTGACCAACCACAAAACACTAGGCCTCTCTACAAAGAAGGCTGGACATGGTGCTGCATGACTGTTAATTCCAGCAGCTCGAGAGGCTGAAGCAGGAGTCCAAGTTCAAGCCCAACCTGGGCAACCTAGCTAGACTCTATTCCAAAATAAAAAATAAAAAGGCTGGGGATATACCTCAATGCAAAGGCCTTAGGTTCAATTCCCAGTACCATAAAAAAATAAAAAATATAAGATTGTATATAAAATCTGCCATTTTACAGATGAAAAACAATACCAAAGCTCAGAGAGGTTAAGCACCAAAGCTCAGAGAGGTTGAGCAAGAAACAAAGATGGGATGATTTCAAGCACCAAAGACTATGCTCTTCCTACAGTAACAGCCAACTCTCAGAATTTTTCTAAAGAACAAAAATCTCTAAGTCTTCTTCCCAAGAATTTCTAAAGTTGACCCATTTGACTAAGTAGACAAAACATTTATATGAGCACAGTGGTCCTCAGTTCATGAACTTGATTTTTTTCCATGATTCTGGTCACAAACCAAGTTGGACAAGAACCAAATTAAGTTCAATGGTTAAGATCAACGATCTTATGGGGAAATTTGATTCAGTTCTTATCCAGTTTGGTCTGCTACCAGAACAGTGAAGAGAACTGAGTTCATGAACTGAGGTATGGTTCTCTCCACAATTTCACAATAATGGCTGCAACCAAACTGTTAGCATAGTACACATAGATGAATTAAGGTACCACTGTAATCACCTTGCCTTCAAAGCAAAATATGAACCAGTTTTTAGTTCCTTTGACCAAGAGAATACAGTATTCCAAATCAAAACTGACAGTAATTTCAAAGAATTCACTTAGATCTAAGTGCTTTGATTTTAAATGTCTTCATTTATTTTGTGTGTGTGTGTGTGTGTGTATATGTATGTATATATATATATATATATATATGTATATATATATATGTATACATATATATGTATACATATATATATATACATATATATATATATATATACATACATACATAGAAATAAAAGAAAAAATGTAAAGGACAATTTCATTTTACCAGATTAGGATGATGGCTAACAACTAAAGGAAAAAAACATTTGGATTAACCCAGGCTTACCTCAATCTTATTCCTGATGTTCCAGAGGAGAGTACACCAAGCAGTGAGCTGACACTCCCAGCCTACATACAGTGAACCAGATATAGGGTGTAAGCAATGCCTTCATGCTCCCAAAACCACAGTGGAAAGGAGAATATCATGGCTTCCTGGGGAACCTGAACAGATGTACGGTACTTGTAAATCACTGCTCATTGAAGCACACACTGAAACAAAATGATTTACCCTGTGGTTCTTCTGCAGAAGTACTTAAATTTAACAGGTATATTTAAATAAAACAATGCAAAAACAATCCCATGGCAATGTAAACATACAGTTTTTGTTTTGTTACAACACTGGGGTTTGAACCAAGGGCCTTTGCACTGAGCTATAGTCCCAGTTCTTTTTTATATTTTATTTTGAGACAGAGTCTCCCTAAATCACTGTTGTCCAGACCTGTCTGAAATTTGTAATCCTCCTGGCTCAGCCTCCCAAAGTGCTGGGATTACAGGTATGTACCACTACATTCTACTTGTAACTGTTTTTTCATGGAAATGTAAAGATACACAATGGCTACTACTCAAACTCAATACACTATAAAAAATTTATTCAAGGGTTTACTGACTAAAAGCTTGATATACCTCTATCATTTCTTTTGATCATAGACATGTAGCCACTTTCAAACCAGGAATACCACAATCAAAATATCAAAAGAAATGGGGCATGGTAGCACACACTTACAATCCCAACACTAGGGAAGTCGAGTCAGGAGGATTGAGTTTGAGGCAAGCTTGGACTACACAGGAAGCTCAAGGCCAGTCTTCAGTATAGAGCAAGACTCTGTCTCAAAAAAAAAAAAAAATTTTTTTTCAAAAACATTAGCACCAATGTACAAGTGCCTAACTTAGTTCCTAGCATAATACAATAGGTATGAGTTTAAGAAAGGTGACTTAAGATAGAAAATCTTAAAAAAGATAAAGACAGTTTTTGCAGGGAAATTTTTAAGCTTAAGGTAAAATAATCTCTAGAATAACTAGAACTATCAGTGTAGGTACAAATAAAATTAACTCATATCTCACATGCAAATTTATATTACACTCTAATTAGGCAGTGATTCCTAAATAAACTAAGTAAATTCGGAAAGTGCAATGATGATTCGGATACTGTTTGTCTTCATGTAGGGTTCACTTTTAAACTTATCTACAGACAACACACCAAATTTAGCCTGAATAATTGATGCAGAGTTCTGGCCCATAGCTGCAGGCCAAACGTGGTGATTACACACTGCCTTTTTTTTTGGTACCCGGGATTGAACTCATGACCTCGCACTTGCAAGGCAGGCACTTATGCCATTGAGCTAAATTCCCAGCCCTACATACTGCCTTTCAATGACACGGATTGTCACAGGGCAATAGTGAACCGACCAAATTCACTAAAGACAGGTAACACTTCTTGTGAAAATAATGTCCTGTGAGAGTCAGCAGGAATGCTGAAATGACAGTCACTAAGGTTTAACAGATTCAATGTTATCACATTGTGGCTTAAGGAAAAAACAAAGTTTCATGGATTTACGGATACAAAGTGCTTTTAACAACATAAACTATTAGGAGTTTCACATCTCTCTCTCTCGTCACACACACTGAACAATGGCATACAAATTAGTAAAAATAGGCTTTTAGATTAACTTAGATGTATAATAATATCTATTTGTCTATCGTCATAAATAATAGCTACCGTGCTAAAAAAGAATGAGTCACAACTCAAAAACAAAGTAGGAAAGATAAAAACAGAGGAAAGCTTTGCATTCAAATACCCCCAGAACATTTTTTAAAATACTGTCAATAACAGTCACCACTCTGACTTGGAGCACAAAGAAAAGGTTCACACTGTCCTCTACTGAGGAACAAATTCATCAAACCCTCAAATTCCCCTTCCAATCTCATTCACCTCCAAGTCCAGCCACCAGTGTAGTCAGCCACATTAACTAGCAAAAAACAGAACCTCTAACAGATCCTCTAACAGATCTGAGTGAGTCACCCACTCCCCCACAGATAAGAGGTCATTCTCTATCAGGAAGCCCACTCGGCAGAACTCCCTTGTTCATCTCCTAGGCTACCATCACGACCCACATTAAGCTGAGTCTCCAATCCTAGCAGCCTAACAACCTCCTCTACAATCCCCAAATCACAATTTCCTCTAACCTGGCCTAACCCAAAGCAGCTAACACTTCACTGGTCTCTACTCACTCCTGTGACAAATTCTCTGCCTTAGAACCACTCACTCCTTGCCTGGGAGAAGGAGGCAGAGGAAGATTTAGCTCTTGGCTCACTTTCTGGTGCCAAATGAGCTCTTTTCTTCACTGGTTACCTCAGAGACGCTAAATTCCCCAGGTGTCTTCTCCCCCAGCCCGACCACAGTCTGCCAAACTTCCAGACCCTGGGAGTGGATATGGAAGACATATCCCTAAATGCCTTAGCGACTAAGCACGCCGTGGGCCCTAAAATTCAAAACACAACCTTCTCCCATGCACCCCGCCATGGTTAGTCTCCTGGGCGATAGAATCAAGGGCCAAGAGCGCACAATCACTATAGTTAAGTCTCAGTGCCTCTATGACTCTTTCCGGGCTACAAATCCACCAAATATCAAGCCACCGGGCCCCAAAACGAAGCCAAGACCTTCCTCCAAGCCTCTGGCTACTGGAGTTTCCCGGGTCTAAACCAGTGTCCTCACGGCCCAGGCCGCCGCACTCCAGAGGCCTGGGCTGCGTCCCCCGTCTGCCCCCATTGTTGCGGTTCCCAGCAGCCCGGCGGGGAGCGGGAGGCAGGTACCGGCTCTCACCTCCCGTGCCGCGGATCCGGGCCCAGCCGGATCCCGCAGGGCCAAGGGACCTAGCGTTCCTCCGCACCCGCCTGGTCACTGTCTGCGTCGGCGGGGGCGGGGGCGGGGGCTGAGACTGGGGCGGGAAATAGCCAGCCAGGCCGGGACGCCGCTGGCTGGATCTTGCCGAGCGACAGTCTTCTCCGGCGGCGGCGCTCGCAGCCTTCGCTCGCGGTCCGCACCAGAAAGCGTCCCCTTCCCGGTCCGCGCGTTCGGCCACCCGGACGGGAACACGCTCTAGCGACAGGAATGTTCCGCCGTGAATGGACTGAAGGCTGCTCTTCCCTTGTGTGGGTTGTATGGCAGATCTTCCCTGGATAGAGTCTTTTGTCTGCTACACACGACCCTTTTAAGAGTGAATGCCGTACAGAAATCCTGGTGGGAATCTGCCTGGGAATAGTTCTGGGATAGATCCAAGGGAAAGGGTGTGGGACCATTAGCAAGCGACCCAGACAATGCCGTTCATTTGGTGCCTCAGTTCCTCTTTATTCCTCAGTTGGGGATAACCTCAGACGCTTCCAACAGAAATTATTCTTGGCCTTCTAGAACCGTTGAAATTGGTACACAATGTGCTATTTTTCTTTTCCCCTTTTCCTTCCCACCTATCATCCAGTTTCCTGCTGCAGCTGTCTTCAAAATTACCCGACAGAGAAGCAGAGGTATCGCCAATCAGTTTAGGGTCCTCTTGCTCGATTCAGACAGAAATCATGAATCCTTACAAGGCATCTCTGCTAGCAGCTCTTGCCTTTTGTCACCAATGACCCCTCTGTCCTCTGGGTTCTGGTGCTCCCCACTAACCAACGCTGGTCTCTGGATCTCTTTAGGACTAACAACTCCTAGTGTTTATAGGTGTTGTTTTTTCTCTTTCTCATTTTCTTTTAAGCCAACACTGTCCACACTACCCAGGAAAAATCCTAAGTAAATTCATAGGACCTTTGGATCCCACACTACCACACAAATCACAAACACTGGAACTAATGTTTATTTGAACAGGACCTATACTGCAACATACAAAAGACAACCCACCTACACCAACCTGAAGCGCCTGAGCGCAGCTTATATAGCCACAGTAGACCTGTGATTGGTCTAGATTGAAGCCTGCTGATTGGTCCAAACTAGTGTAGCAAGCTTTTGGATCCTAGCTCACTGATTGGTCCAAATTCAATTCTACTGCTTAATTTAAATCTGACCCTGCTGCAGTCATCTTCCAGAATGGGTGCCATCCCTCTTTGAAAATATTGCACTTGGTTGGTATCTCACTGGGATTCTGGGGGTGATACATAAAGCAGATTTGGCTTAAAGAACTGAAACAAGTTCAAATGAGAGAAGCAAGGATGATGAAAGGGAGGAGAAAAAGATAAAGCTGACAAGAGAATTGAAGACGTCTCCCCCAAATAAAGATTCAAGGTACAATCATCAAAGACATCGTACTTACCTTTCTCTTCTATCACTGAGACTGGAGCAACAAGAGTCAGTGCTGGCTCCCCTGGTAATGGAAGCCCCTTTCATTCTCTCCTTGCAGGATGCCCTTGGCCTTCCATAACATCACTGCTACCTTATTCTTCTGTGGCTTCCCTGACTACTTGAATGTTATCACCCAATGGTTCCCCTAAATTTATCTATAGGAAATAGGTTTTATTGGAGGAAATCCCTAAAAGGATAAACAGATATAACTGCCTATCCATGGAGCCACCGTCAATACCTTTTAGCTGGGGTTAGGCAAAACTCACCAGTGGTGTGTGTTAATGAATCAGAAATGAGAACTAGACCAGGCAGGCATGGTGGTACACACCTGTAATCTCAGGACTCGGGTGGCTGAGGCAGGAGGATTGCCATGAGTTTGAGGTCAGCCTGGGCTACAATGTGAGTTCAAGGCCAGTCTGAACTACATAGTGATATCCTGTCTCAAATAAATAAGTAAAAAAACAAACTATCGAGTTAGACTTGAACTCATGATCTTGCTGCTCAGCTTCCTGAGTAGCTCATTACCATAACACCCAGGTAGTGTTTTTTTTTTAACTTTCTGTCTATATACTTCCTTTAATACCTAGATTATAATCTCCTAGGGATCTTGTTTTTTTACTTATGCCAGTATCTAGTGAAACCCTGGCATAATTGCTGCACCATAAAATTCACATTGAGCAACTATTTAGTGGGCGGCAACCTTGTACTGGACACTGTTAGGTGTTGATAAAAGATGTTATGGGGGGCAGGGATGGGAAAACATTTACCCAGCATGTGAGAGGCCATGAGTTCAATCCCCATCACTACAAAAAAAAAAAAAACCACTCCAGGAATGGTTGTATGCCTTTTTAGTGTTAATCCATTTAATCCTCACATCAACATTGTGAGATATGAAGCATATCCCACTTCAAAGGAGGAAAAACAATCTGAGTGTGAAGAAGAAGGGTGGGGTTTGAATGTACAACATTTTAAATCCAGAACTCATGCTTATAGTCATGTACTAAAGTAAACAAAGAAATAAACTCAAGCCTCAGCTTCAAGAAGTCTGATCTACAAGATGTGACTGATAAAAATCTCTCCCACATATGTTTATTTAGCAGACATCTATTGTTCCCCAGTTGCATTTTTAATTGTCTTATATTTTTACATGTTATTATTACACAATTATATTTCAGATGTTGATCTACAACACTTACTAGAAGATGACAGGTATCTGCCCTTGAGTAACTTACCTTCTACATAGGGAAGACAGACAACACAAATAATTTAAAATTCTAATAAGTGCTGAAAAGAATATAAAACAGAGAGCTATGGGAAAAAGATTGTTGGAAGAGGGAAGGCATTGGGTAAGACCATCCTCATAAGGTGACCTATGACCTGAAACATGAATGCCAAGAATAATACACCATGTGAAGGACTAGAGAAGAATTCTAGGCAGAGAGACCAGAGCTGAGAGGCAGTGTTGGGTGCAAGAAGCATCCCTTCTTTTTTTTTTTACCAGGGTTTGAACTCACAACCTCATGCTTGCCAGGCAGTAGCTCATGCTGCTGAGCTAAATCCCTAGCAAGCACTCCTCCTTGACTGTCCCTGATCATGAAGAAGTAGTCCCTGTGTCTTTGCATCTAGATTCTGTGGTCTTGGAAGATAGGGCTTGACAGGGCTGGGGAGGATGTGAAGAGGCTGCTGATCAAGTGTCCCAGGAAAACAACACAGATACTTACACTTGTTAAATGTACATGATCATTCATAGTTATAAGAAATGCAAGAACAAGTCCTAGTTGGACTTCAGAGTCTGTCTGAGAAGGCAGATATGTTACCTGACTGATAAATGACCATGTACATTTAACAAATCAAATGCAGACAGCATAGAAAGAGGAGCTTGGAAAATCTTATAGAATGTAATTCTAGGATTGGAGTGTGGTTCTGTGGAAGTGTTCTTTCCTAGCATGCGTGAGGCCCTGGGTTTGATTGAGAGAGAGAAGAGTGGTGAGGAGGAGGAGGAGGAGGAGGAGGAGACAGAGAGAGAGAGAGAGAGAAGGGAGAAAGGAGAAAGGAGAAAGGGGAGAGAGAGGAGAGGAGAGAGATCCATTCATTTTTCATCAGCTTCCTTTGTGGGGGTCTTCTCACAAAGTAGCTACTGACTGAGCTATTGGGATTTACCAGGAATGGCACATCCTTGCCTTCTCAGCCAAACTCTGAAGTCCAGTTACAACTCTTTCTTGTATTTCTTACAACTACTCCTTTTCTCATGTTGTTCTGCTATCTAAAGCTGCCTCAGCTTTAGCAAGGCTTCTTCTGTTACTCTCTATATTCCCACCTTGTGCCAGGGAGCCCCCATCTCCATTTTCCCATGGCCTATGGTTTGTACCATCCTTAAAGAAATGACCTCACACAAGGTTTCATTATCCGGATGGGTTCTGTCAGGCATGTTTAAAGCTGCAAGGGATCTCTGCACTCTTCTTTCCCATTGTCTGTCCACCTCAATGACAAGCCCAACATAAATTCATATTTATTACAATATTCATTAAACTCCTCTGCACTTGTAAGATGAACAAGGTCCCTGTTCCCCTGGATCACACAATCTCATCAGGGCAGAGAGCTGATAAACAGATAAAGAAAATATCAGATAGCATTAAATGCTCTGGAGATAGAGTGGTACGGTGGTGGCTGGGAAGCTATTTCATTGATTCATTTGTGTATGTATGTGTGTGTGTGTGTGTGTGTGGATGGGTCGGTGGGTGGGTGTGGGGGTGTGTGTTCATATGTATGTATTTACGGGACAGGGTCTTACTATGCTCCCTTTCAGAATGGACTTGAACTCATGATCTTCTTACCTCAGTCTCCTTATAACTACAGCTATGCAACACCGTGCTCAGCCCTGGGAAGCTACTTTGTCTTTTTGAGATATGATTTCACTATGCAGCTCAGGTTGGCCTTGAACTCACTTTTTAGCCCAGGCTGTCCTCCTATTCGCAGAGATCCTCCTATTTCAGTCTCCCAAGTGCTGGAATTACAGGTGTGTACCACCATACTTGGCCATAGACAGCTATTTTAAATGGGTGATCTAGTTGCCTCAGTATTCAGAGTAGCTGAAATTACATATATATGCTATTATACCCAGTTTTAAGAAGGGAATTTAGGGCTAGGGATTTAGCTCAGTGGCACGAGATCGTGAGGTCGAGCTCTGGTACCAAAAAAAAAAAAAGAAGGGAATTTGGATGAGGTGGTGGATACATATGGTGATGTGCCTGGCTCACAGCTTTCTGAGAGTGCTAGGATCACAGGCATGCACCACCGTGCCTGGCTTGAAAGCTTTCTTTTTAAAGAGCAGAAATAAAACTAGAATGCCTATTTTCACCTACCCTTTCCACACACCCCTCACTGGTAACAAAAAATTGAACATGGGGTCTAGGTTAAATCTTGCCCAATTGCTGTAGTTAGGAATTGCAATACAATGTTTAAAAGCACTCAACTATATGGAGGGGTGCATTCTCTAATCCCAACTATTTGGAAGGCTGAGTCAGGAAGAGCACAAAATCAAGAACAGCCTGGGCAACTTAATGAAACCCTGTCTCAAAATAAATAAGCAATAAAGCCAAGCCTGGGAGTGCACACTTGTAATTCCAGCAACATGGGAGGCTGAAGTAGGAGAATCAAGAGTTTGAGCCCAGCCTGGAAAATTCAGCAACTTAGTGAAACCTTGCCTGAAAACAAAAAGGGCTGGGGATGCAGCTCATTTTGAAGGTCGTGGAGTCAATCTCCAGTACCAAATAAAGAATTTTTAAAGGGCAGGGGCTGTAGCTCAGTGGCCGAGTATCCCTGGGCTCAATTCCCAATGCTAACAAATAAATAAATAAATAACTTAACAAGGAAACAAAGTACTTGTATATTCAAACCTATGAAATACTGATAAAAAACACAAATAGATATCCTATGTTCATCTACTGGAAGATTTAATATTGTCAGTATTATACAAAGTGGTCTACAGATTCAGTGCAAACCTATGAAATCTCAACAGTATTTTTGCAGAAATAGAAAAATCCATCTGAAAATTCATGTGAAATCTCAAGGAACATCAAATAGAACAAAGTTGTAGTTCTCATACTTTGTGATTTCAAAATTTACTACAAAACTAATCAAAATAGTGCGGTACTAGCACAGAGACCACTATATAAATTGAATTGAATTGAACTAAATAGAATATCTATAAGTTAGCTTCACATTTATGGTCAAATGCTTTTTGCTTGTTTGTTTGGAGACTGGCCTTTATGTCAAGAATTAGACCTCTTGAGTGCTGGGACTACAGGCATGCACCACCAACCTGGCTTTCACATTATTTTCTTTTGGCACTACTGAAAGGGAAAAAACCCAGAACCTTCAACTCTTTTTCTATTTTGAAACAGGACATGAAATTGGATCCTCCTGTGATCCTCAGCCTCCTGGAGTTCTTGGATTCCAGGTAAGTGTCACAGTATCTAGTTTTGATGAAGGTGCTTAGATGACTCTCTAGGGAAAGGACAGTCTTTTAGTATTTTGGAGAAACAGGAAATCCATGTGCAAAATAGTGTATTTGAAACCTTACTCTACCACCTACAAAAATGAACTCAAAATAGATCAAAGACCTAAATGTAAGAGCTAGAAGTATAAAACTGAGAAGAAAACATAGAGCTAAAAGCTACATGGAATTATATTTGGCAATGATTCTTTGACATGAAAGCAAAAGCACAGACATCAAAAGAAAAAATTTTTTTAAATTAAAAACTTCTGTGTGCATCAAAGTATTCTATTAACAGTAAAAAAAGCATCCCACTGAATGGAAAAAGTATTTGCAAAATATATATCAAAATAAGGGATTGCTATCCAAAATATATACTACTACAAAAATTAAACAATAAGCATGATACAAAAAATAATAAAGGACCAACCAAGCATGGTGATCCATACTTACTCTTTCTATTCAAAGTTGAGGCAGGAAGCTTGCAAGTTCAAGCTCAGCCTGAACTTAATGAGGTGCTGGGGATATAGCCAGTGGTAGAGCATAGGATGAGAGCTTGCCCAGCATGTGCAGGGCTTTGGATTCAATTCTCAGGAATAGAGGGGTAAAAGATGCAAAGAATTTGAACAGACATTTATTCAAATAGATACACAAAATGGCCCATAATTATATGAAGAGATGCTCAATATCATTCATCAAAATTAAGGAAATGCAAATAAAAACCACAATATCACTTCTATCACTAAAATAGATTTACAAATTAAAAAAAAAAACAGAAATTAAACCAGGCATGACCAACACCTGTAATCCCAGGACTCAAGATTGAGAGAGGAGAATTCCAAATTCAAACTCAGCCTGGGCAATGCTGTGGCTTAGCAAAACCCTGTCTCAAAATAAAAATTAAAAAAGGGCTGAGAATGTGAAGGCCTTAGATTTAATCCTCGGTACAAAATAGGAAAAAAGACAATGGTTATTATTGAGAATGTGGAGAAATTGATGCTCTTGTGTGTAAATGTTGGTAAATATGAAATGTGAACACAGGGGGGAAAAATGGGCAAGTTCTTCAAAAAACATCAATCATAAACCAGGCATAGTGGTTGTTATGGTTTAGATTGGAACGTTCCCCCAAATGTCCTCATATATTCAGAGCTGGGTTTTGGAAGGCAATTAAATCACAGGGTTGCTATACAAATCAGTGAATTAATCCATTGACGAGTTCATGACTGAATGTGCTCTTGGAAGGTAGGGCCATTGTTGGTGATGGATCACTGGTGGTGTGACATGAAAAGATGTATTCTTGTGTGTGGATCCTCCCTTCTATCTCTGTTTCCTGGCTGCCATAGCTTGAGAAGCTTTCTTTCTTTCCTTTTTTTGGTTTATTTTGGTTTTTGTTTCTGTTTTCTGAGACAGAATATGATCTGACTATATAGTTAAGGCTGGCCTTGGACTCACTGTGTAGCCCAGACTAGCCTCAAACTCATGGCAATCCTCCTGCCTCCCAAATACTAAGATTACAGTCATATGCATCATGCCCAGACTGGTTGAGCATCTTATTTTCACCAGGTTCTGTCTGGTTTGGACACAGCCAACCATGGACTAGACCCTCTGGAAAAGTGATGGAATGCCACGACCCATGCAGTTCCTGAGGTTATTGGGGTGAAGGACCATGAGAGGATGAGAAAAATAAAAAGAGACAAAGCTGGGGTTAGGTGGAGTCCTCATCCTCCTGATGAGAGGAAAGATACTGGCTCCTCACTGCAGGGGCATTTATTTAAACCTTTTAGATACTTAATGTCACATGACACCATGTTGTCCTAGCAACCTACTCTTCAGATTGTTTTGGGGTCAGGGTTCTCTGGGCTGAAGCAGCTTCTTCACATGGTTTGCCCCAGGTGCTCTTTGTTTTTGGAATGATCATGTTCCAGCCTTGCATGTGTGGTCAATTTCCAGCTTCAACAGCTCCCAACATACTCCTCTCTTTTGTTGTTGCACAGGATGGGTGATCTGTTAAGTCTGGAAGAGCTGTTAAGAGAATTCTCACAATGTAAACATTTTATAGTCTATTAATCCATAACATAGACAGTTACTAATGTAGCCAACAACTGTCAGAAGATATTAGTGATTTGAGCTTCTTTTATAGCCAACATATTACTTTAGCATTGTTTTATGCATCTCTAGTAGTTGTATGTTTTGTGCAGGATGTTCAAGACCAAGTTAAGGTGAGACCTGTTTTAAAAACAATCAATTTTTTTTGTCTATTAAGGTCAGTTAAATCTCTTCAGGAATACCTTGGAACCAGCTATAGCACCTCTGAGTTTTTTTGTCAGTGTCAGCCGTTTGGATGAGTCACGGCCATTGCTTGACCAAGTTGCTTTCTGTGAAAGCTTGGGAGATCTTTTCTACCTGTGACTTTCCTCAGGTACGCCACACACCGATGATCACTTTCCTCAGTGGTTTCACAATCTTCTTGACCAGGGACTCACTGAGTATAGCATGACACAGCAGAGGTTCTCTTATGTCCTGGGTCCTCATTGACCTTGGAGGGCTAGGCCCAAATATTGGCTATCCTTTTAGCCCATCTGTCTCTCTAATTGTTGGTCTTTATATCTCAATTGTTGAACATCCAGGAGAAAAGACTGATAACAATACAATGTAGTAGAGGCAGTAAGCATAACATTATCATCTTACCTAAATATCAAACATCTTAGAACATAAAATAGAACCATAGTTTTTTAACAACCATGGATGTTTTAACATTTGAATAACTGTAGGATGTTAACAGTTACATATTTTACACAGAAAATTAGAAATCAAAACCATACCTGATGTTATAACATGATGATCATGATGACATTTTTTGCATTTTTTTAACAGAAGATACCCCTTTTTGGTTAATCCTCCCTAATACATAAAAGCTTTTACCTAACTTGTAGATGTTTAGTGGGATATAGATTTCATAAGTATTTGTTGAAGGCAGAGAATCTGAACCAAAATTTTGTCACCATAAATAATCCCTATTTTACATTCTTTGAAGACCTGTACACCTTGAAGGATGAATGTATGAATACACCACGAAGTTAACAACAATCATTTGTCATAACCATATGAAAACCTTTGTATGAGCATTTCTTTTCTTTTCTTTTTTTTTTTTTTTTTTGGTACTGGAGATCAAACTCATGACCTCGCACTTGCCAGGCAAGCGCTTAAGCCACTGAGCTAAATCCCTGGGCCTGAGCATTTCTTAAATCAAAACCTTATTGTATTATTTCTCTTGCTGATGACCAATGTGAACATATTACAATATTTTATATAACTTTAGTTGGGGTGTCTCCCATAAGGCTATGGAGATCATTGGGGCCTCCAATCAATGAAAAAGAACTGGTTAAAAATGTTACCAGGCAGCTGCTTTCTTATTCATCAATTGGAGTCGTGTCCAACAATACCAGCTCCAAAGGATTTTTCTTTTATTATCTTAATATAATTTGTGATGACTCATAAAAAATCCAATTATAACATTTAACCCATTAATTTTAAACAATGACTCTCAAGTCAATAATAAACAAAAATGTATATCACACTACATTTGCATAACCAATTTTTGTATCATTTGGACCAGCTGGCAACTCTGGTGGTATTTGGACCAAGTGGAAGCATGTTTTGTAATTCTATAACCCAAGTAAACCTTGATTAAATAATCCATAACAGCAAAAGAAAAAGGAAAAAAGTGAAAAACTGTTGAGCTCAAAATAAAAACATAGACACAGAAACAAGCACACAGCTTGTTGGTATCCAAATGAACTTACTAAATTCCCAGTAGGCATGCCCCTTTACTAAACTAGCTTGCTTCTTACACCCTGTGTTCTCAGGGCTGGAACACCTGTTCACCCCTAGCACCCCATGCCCTCAGGGTGTTTCTCAGTTGCTCCTTGCCACTTGGGCACTCCTGTACAGACATTTGTGCTTTTAGCTCCACAGATGTGAATGATTACTAGCTCATTTGACTCCCAACTACTGCTTACAAACAGACTGGACAAACAGACAACAGGTACACAGACAGACTGACAAACATCTTACACAATCAGAGTGCACTCACATATATTTTTAGCCAAATTGTGTTACAATAATTTTTTACAAATGTATAATTTATAACTATAAATTGACTAGTCAGATTTGTCGCAGGTCAATTAGCAGAGATTTCTTGTAACAGGAATTCAGAAAGGACAAAATCTTACCTATAATTAACATATTTTTGCATTTTATCTTAAGAATACTACTAATATTTGTGTTCCCCACTTTCATTAAACTTTCAGTTTGGTTAATTCTATATACTCTAATCACCTATTTAAACCTTTGGCTCTCATTTGGTTTTTCATTACCATCTCCTGTGTGTCCTGTGTCAATTCCTTTAATTGGCCCCAGGTCTGGTCTAACTCCATCCTTGTCTATCAGTTGTGGTACAGTCTCTGAGGTATCACTGTCATAAGACTGAGCATCAAGTTCTTGAGAGATGGAATCAACTCCTTCTCTGGGGTTTGGGTCCATGATACAGCTGGACAGCACACATTGGCACCCAGATAGGCCATTTAGCGTTTCCTAGAAAAATACAAGCATACCCTCCACCCCAAATTAGCACTGGACTAGGTGCTTTTATTGTCCAGTAGGAAGATCTTTCTTCATTTTAGCTTTATTTGATTGCATTGTCTTTCTGCTACAGTATTTCCATCTTTAGTAGACTTGTTGAGACTTTTTTTTTTTGGTGCTGGAGATCAAACTCATGACCTCACACTTTCCAGGCAGGTGCTTAAGCCACTGAGCTAAATCCCCAGCCCATCTTTATTAGATTTTAAAAACTTTTAAAATAGTATATACTGACAAGAGAAATCTATTATGAAGTGAACACCCCCTTTTTTTTTTTGAAATTTAAATTGTGAGCACATTTAATCAGTTTTAGTTTTAGTTTTAATTTTAGTTTTAGTGCCGGGGATCAAACTCACGACCTCGCGTTTGCCAAGCAGGCACTTACTCCACTGAGATAAACCTCTGGCCCATTTAATCATTTTTAAGCCAAAGGATTATAATAATTTTTGTGGTAAGATAGAGAAAAGAAAAAAAAAACTTCATTTTGTATTTAGACTCTTTGGCCTCTCCTTTGCCATCTGTGGTTTCCACCTCAGGCTATGGCTCCTGTCTCTCTGCCTGGAGGTAGTGGGCATGATTGGCTGATGTGCAGGCAGGCTGCGGGAAAATCTTGGCTGCTGTGAGGGGTACGTACACGCACCACTGTCACAGTGTTGAAGGCAGCTGAGTTAGAAATATTATAGGCAGTGAGACAGGGCTAGGTCCTCAATGGAGCCAGTGCATAGGCCCAACTACCTGGCAACTGCGCAGGGAGGGTGGGGCACGGATGGGACCACAGACACCTCCTGCTGTGGGCCAGGCCTCAAGACAAAAGACCAAAGAAATGCAGCCATACCCTGAGGATTGATATTCTAAATAGTTCCCTATCACCCTGAGGAAGTCTGGAGTCACCATTCCAACTCCCTAAGGAGAAGGGTCACTGCTCCTTAAGAATTCCCGCCTTCTATGTGACTGCCTCTCCATTTGTCCCTAATGTAATCAATTTTACCTGAACTATTACTCATACTGGCTAACCATAGCTCTGTCCCACCTTATGCCCATCTGCCTTGTGAGTTCCCAGTTTTCCCCACCTTAAACCTGTCTCACCCCATGATTATACTCTATATAAGTCCCTAGAAAAGACAGAGTCCTTGACAATCCACTTGGGACCCCTTCTGTCTTTCTCTCTCAGACAGAAGTTCTCTTTCTCTCAATAAATATATTCTGCTCTTGACCTCTGTTGTTCCTAAAATTCATTCTTCGATTTTAGAGAACAGGAACTCATACCAGACATAGTAGGTCAGGAGTTTCATTTCCCTATATCAGTAGCAAGTTGATCCCAGGTGCTGAGCACACTTGTTTTGTTCCCACTCTGGCCTGGAGGTCCCATTGCTGTTGAGGGTTAGAACATGGGCAGTGCCAGTGCCAGTGCCAGTGCTGGTGCCTTCTAAACTTTTGATAAATAAAGCACACATGCAGGTGATGGGAAAAGATGGAAGTAGCCGGGCATGCCAGAGCCCTGTCCTGCCTTCCTGGCCCTGACTGAGTCCTGCATTGTCACCTGCAGGCTGGCCATTGAAAGATCTGTTAGGTCCAAGAGGATTTGTTCCTCAGCGTGTTGCAGAAAAATTCCCAAACCAAACCAAACCAAACTAAACTGAAAAGAGAACTCTTTGTACCGAGGAGAAAAGAAGGCAGCATTTAATCTTTACATCAGCAGACTGTTGGATCTTCACACCAGTGGACTGTTTTGGTGATAATTCCTCAAAAGCAAAAGCTCTGAATTTAGGAAAAGTTTAGTTCACATAGAATTGAGAAGTGGGACAGAATGCTACGGAACAAGGGCCCCTCCAGGTATAGGCAATTACTCTGATTCAGTGCTCATCAGAGGTGTGCAGCTGGGCTATAGACACTGCCAAGATCAATTGAATTCAGCAGAAACAGCAGAACACTAACGTGGTGAGAGACTCTAATTGATCATGAAATAGCTACAAGTTTGCTATCTCATACATGTGTTCCCACTTTATAATTTGCCTCAACAAGCACATGGGAGCCAGGATGGCAAATCCCAGCTCCATGGCACAGTTCTCACCTCACCAAACCAGGCCAGGCCACCACAGGGAAGTTTCTTGATGCCTTACACCATTTATTTGCTTTTTTTTTTTTTTGTCTTTTTGAGACAGGGTCTCACTATGCAATTCAGGCTGGACTTGAGCTCAAGTTGTAGCCCAGGCTGGTCTTGAACTCGCAATGATCCTCCTGCCTCAGCCTCCCAAGTGCTGGGATTACAGACGTGAGCCACCATGCTCGGCTTTATTTGCATTTTTAAAGATAAAATACTGAAATGGTTTATTTGGACCCTGCAGACTAGAAATCAAATCAATGAATGTTTTACCTGGTGAAGAAAGTTCCCTCCACACACTTGTGGCTGCAATTCTAAATGGATCAATTATTTGCATATCAAAAACAAGTTCTCTGCCTTCAACAGCCCCTCCAATTAACTTTTTTTTTTTTTTTTTTTTTTTTTGTACCAGGGATCGAACTTTTGACCTCACGCTTGCTAGGCAGGCATTTATGCCCCTGAGCTAAATCCCTGGCCCTAACGTATCTTTTGTAATGGCTAAATTCTGAATAGCAGTGTGCACAATTCAAAAAATGTTTTCTCCCACAACAAGTAATTCCCTGGACTTAAACATATATTAGTTATTCCTTTCCAATCCCAACATGCCCACAATCATCAAGACATTTCCTAATCATGATCCACAACAGAAAAGTAAATACTGGAATCAAGCATATCACAAAAACTTCTGTATACATTTCTGATTCTTTAAAAGTTGTTTGTTCCGTAATGATACCATTAATGAAATCAGTACATCTTTTCTTTCTTTCTTTCTTTCTTTCTTTCTTTCTTTCTTTCTTTCTTTCTTTTCTGGGGAAAGTGTTTCTCTCAGGCCCATTTATAACTGACCCTAGAGAATAAGGGAGTTTCATTGCCCCCACTCTTTATATCTGATGAAGCTAATATCAATACACACCAGTGATGACTATTGATCTATTCCAAAAGCACTTCTCCCCCTAAATTGTGCACACATGAGAAGTGTCCCCTTGCCTTCAATCTCTTACGCTGTACCTGTTCAGGTGCCACATGCTACTACCCAAATGGCTCCTGAGGTTCTTGGGATGAAGAAGGATAAGAGAAATAAAAAAGAGACAAAGCTTGGGTCAGGTGGAGTCCTTATCTTCCTGATGGGAGGAAAGGTACTGGCTCTTCACTATAGGAATATTTGTTTAAACCTTTTAGCAATTTAATGTCACATGACATCCTGTTGTCCTAGCAACCCACTGTTCAGATTATTTTGGGGCCAGGTGTTCTCTGGGCTGAAGCAGCTTCTTCACGTGGTTTGCCCCAGGTGCTCTTTGTTCTTGGAATGATCATGCTCCAGCCTTGCATGATAAATTTCCAGCTTCAATGGCTCCCAACAATGGAATCAAACCACTCTGCCTTTAAATTGTGGTATCCTTTTAAGTTGTGTTATTTTTGTCCCGGTGACAGGAAAGTAACTAATATCAAAAATTGGCACCAGAAGTGGGTCTGTTGTTATGAATATAGCTGATTGTGTGGCTTAAAAACTTTTTAACTGGCTTGCAATCTTTGAAAAGATTTGGAGATGCATGCTACGGAAGACCTAGAATGCTGTCAACAAAGTTTGATGGGAGATTCTGATTGCAGCTCAGAAGACTAGAATGCTGATAGGAATGCAGACAGTAAAGGTCAGGCTCAGGAGCTTTCAACTGAGAACTAGGACTCAATGGACAATTAGAGTAGGGGCCATGTGTGTTACACTCTGCCAAAGACTGTTTTGCCCCTATCCTGATGATATAGGGGAATGAAATTCCTGACCTACTATGTCTGCAAGTTCGTGTTCTCTAAAATTGAAGAATGAATTTTAGGAACAATGGTGGTTAAGAGTAGAATATTTTTATTGAGAGGAAGAAAGCTTCTGTCTGAAGAGAGACAGAAGGGGTCTCAAGCAGGTTGCCAAGGACTCTGTCTTTTCTAGGGACTTTTATAGAGGAAAACCATGGGTTCAAGGTGGCGGGGGACTGGAAACTCACAAGGCAGATGGGCATAAAATGGGACAGAACTATGGTTAGCCAATAAGAGTAATAGTTCAGGTAAAATTCAGGGACAAATAGGGAAGCAGTTGTATAAAAAGCAGGCATTCTTAAGGAGCAGTGACTCTTCCCTAAGGGGATTGATCATGACTCCAGGCTTCCTCAAGGTGTTAGGGAACTAATTAGAATATCAGTCCTTAGGATATGGATGCATTTGTTTGATTCTTTGTCTTGAGGCCTGGTCCACAGCAGGAGGTGTCTGTCTCCCCCACAGTTGCCAGGTAATTGGTCTTCTGCACTGGCTCCATTGAGGACCTACCCCTGTCTCACTGCCTATAACATTTCTAACTAACCCAACTGCCTGCCCAGTTGGTTGGCTCCAAGACAGGGCAGCATAGCAGAGGAGCAACAGACTAATTGATCTAGTAGAGGAGACTTCAAGGCAGCTCAAAATTTAGACTGTGGCATGGGTACTACTGATGCCTTTAACCAGGTCTACAGTGAGAATCAGGAACTAAAATCAGAGCTTAAAAATATGAAAATTTTGCTACATGGTCAGAAGGGAAATGCCAGTAAAGTTGGGTCAAGGAAATATTGGTGGCTGAAGAGATCAGCATTAAAATGAAGCCAAGTTACTTTGCATCAAGACAATAGAAAAGATGATTTGAAGGCATCCCAGAAATCAGTCAGCCAGGTATGGTGGCCCACACCTGTAATCCCCATGCTTGGGAGGTTAAGGCAGGGTGATTGCTGTGTGTTTGAAGTCAGGCTGGGCTACATAAGCGAGTTTAAGGTCAGCCTGCATTACATGGTGACACCCTGCCTCAAAAAAGAAAAAAAAATAGAATTTGCTTTGAGGAAAAAAAAAAAAAAAACAGGATACCTTGCTCATTCAAGGCTGTTTATGCCTAGGGAAGTGTTTGCCGAGTTCAGCCAATCAGGCACTCACAGGCCATTGCAGCTATGACCCAAGAAAGCCAGTCTACTGTTCAAGCTGGCAGCAGAGCTTGATATGGTGTCGATTATTTTAGTCATGCAGAATAAAAGAGTTGTAGGGTCATGGAGACTTCCACACAGATTTGAAAAGAAGGTGTCTTGGTTACTTTTCTCATCACTGAGACACAATTCCTGACACTCTTATGTTAAAGGAGGAAAGGTTTATTTTAACTCATAGTTTGTAGATGTTTCAGTCCACAGTTGGTTGGCTCCAAGACAGGGCAGCATGGCAGAGGAGCAACAGTCCAGGGTAGGGCAGGCATTAAGCAATAAGAGTGAGCAGTTAGCCTGCCCTCCTTCTTTTCCCTTTATATTCCTTCCAAGCTATAAGTCTATTGGTTAGTGACACCCACATCCAGGCTGAGGCTTCCCATTATCCACACAGAACTGTGCCAAGCCAATCAGTGGACTAGTTTGGTCATCACACACTATTAAACCATATTCATGTACCCTATATCCAGCCACCTCCTAAAGCCCTACCAATGAGCACATGAAACTTTGAGGGGACATCTAGATATAAGCCATAACAGAAGATGTTACAATTAATATTGAGAATGTTTCCCAAATCCCCATATGCTCATACACAGGGCTTTTATAAGGTGACTGAATTATGGGGGTATGTTTGTAGTCCTACTACTCAATAGACTGAGGCAGGAAGATGGCAAATTTGAGGCCAGCCTGAACTACATAACGAGAACATCTTTCATACACAAAAGTAAAAATGGGCAAGATATGGTGGCTTATACCTACAATTCCAGCACTAGGGAGACTGACACAGGAGGATCACAAGTTTGAAGTTAGCCTAGGCTCCATAGTGAGACTCTGCTTCAAAAAATCAAAAACAAAAGGAACAAACAAAAATGTCACCAAGAGATAGACATGCTCCCATCCTTATGTGATCCCACCAAGATCCTATGCCATCCTGTTTGGACTTCCAGTTTCCAAAACTCTCAAGTCTCCAAAGCTAGAGACAGGAACTTCCAGCCAAAGCCTGTGACAGTCTGCCAACAACCATGTGAGCAGAACTGGAAGGTCCTGCTGGGTCTCAAGATGACCATAGCCCCTGCAGTGTTATAAGTGACTCTGCCAAAAGCGTCTAGCAAAACTGCACTCAGGTCCTTATTCCTCAAACACTATGTGAGAAATATTTCTTTAAGTTGCTTTTTAAAAAATCATGATAATGCATGGCTCAGTGATCCATGTCTGTAATCCCAACATTTTGAGAAGCTGAGGCTGGAGGATCATAAATTGGAAGTCAGTCTGGGCAGCTTAGTGAAGCCCTGTCTTAAAATAAAAAAATAAAGAGGGCCAAGCGTGTAACTTAGTGTAAGAGCCCTTGGTAAAATTCTCAGTACCCACAACACCTCTCCTCAGAATAAAGCATTATGAAAATGAAAATTAAAGTCAGGCAGAATACTATAGGCCTGCAATTCCAGCACTCTGAGAGGCTAAAGCAGGAGATCATAAATTCAAGCCCAGCCTGGGGAACATAGTGGCTTACCAAGACCTTGTCTCCAAATTGAAAAATGAAAGGGATGTAACTGAAATGTAGCTCAGTGTGAAGATCTTGTGTTCAATCCCTAATGCTAAAAAAAAAAATTAAGTAAATGTGTTTTTTAAAAAAATAAATAAACACATAAGTCTGGAATTCCATCACTCTGTGAGGCTGAGGCATGAGGATCACTAATTTAGCCCAGCCGGGGCAACTAGCAAGATCCTGTCTCAATATAACAAAAAAGGGGCTGTGATGTGACTCAGTGCCAAGGGCCCTGAGTTCAATCCCATAAAACAAGCAATAACAACAACAACTGCTAAATAAATAATCTGAGCACAGTAGCACATGCTTGTGTCTCCAGCTATTTGGGAGGATGAGGCAGGAGTATTGCTTGAACCCAGGAAAGTAAGGCCAGTCTAGGAAACATACTGAGGTCTCCAGCTCAAAAAAATTTCAATAAAAAAATACAACATTATACTTCATCAAAAGTTTTTTGTTTTTTTTTTTGAGACAGGGTCTTGCTATATACTTCAGGCTGACCTTGAATTCATGGCAATCCTCCTGCCACAACCTCCTGAATTACAGGTGTGTACTACCATACCAGGCTAGATTCATCAAAATTTGAAACTTTTGTGTATCAAAGTATATTATTCAGAAAGTGAAGACAGTTTACACTATAGGAAATATTTGCAAGTAATCTATCTGGTTTTATATCCACAGTTCACACAATGCTCCTGCAGTTCAACAACAGATTATCAACTTTATTTATTTATTTATGCAGTACTGGGGACTGAACCCAAGGTCTTTTGCATACTAGATAAACTCATTACCACTGAGCCGTACCCTCAGTCCGGAGCAACCTGACTGAGAAATACACAGAACTGTGGATGTAGCTCAGTGTGGTCAGTCCCCAATACCATAAAACAAAAAAACATTCTAAGAAAGTCACAGGGCCGGGGATTTAGCTCAGTGGCATAAGCATCTGCTGGCAAGCTTGAGGTCATGAGTTTGATCCCCGGTACCACAAAAAAAAAAAAAGTCACAGACTCACAATAATGGAGAAATGACACCTATAATCCCAGCCTCTAGGAGGCTGAAACAGGAGGGTCACCACCAGTTTGAGGCTAGCGTGTCCTACATAACAACTCCAAGGCCAGCCTGAACTACATGGCAAGAACCTGTCTCAAAAAATAAATAGGGGCTGGGAGTACAGCTCAGTGGCACAGTGCCTGCTTGGCAAGCAAGAGATCCTGAGTTCAATTCCTGGTTTCAAAATACATACATACATACATACATACATACATACACTCAGAGCCCTGGGTTCAATCCTGGGCACACACACAACCACACACACACACACACACACACACAGTGTATTGAACTGGTCATCGTGGCACATGCCTGTAATCTTAGCACTCAGGCAGCCGAGGCAGGAGGATTGTCTCTAGTTCAAAGCCAGTTTGGGCTACATAGTGAGTTCAAAGCTAGTCTAAACTATATAGCAAGACTCTGCCTCCAAAAAACAAACAAATAAAACACAAAACCAAAAAAAGTGCATTATTACTCTCAAAGATTCAGATAGCACCTATTACTATAAGTAAGTTAATTAAATGAAGGGAAAAAATAAAAATACACAAGAGGGCTGAAGATGTAGGTCAGTGGCAGAACACTTAACTAACCTGTAGGAGCTCTAGGCTTGATTTCCAGCACAGAAAAAAAAATTGCCAAAGGGTTTCAATAGACATTTACCCAAATAATACATACAAATGGCCAATAAGTACATTAAAAAATCCAACATAATTAGTCATTAAGGAAATATAAAGCATAATCACAAGACACCACACCATACTTACTAGGATGACTATAATGACTTGTAAAAAGCAACAGAAAATAACAAATGTGGATGTGGAGCAATTGGAACTCTTATATATTGATGAAGGAAGTGTAAAATGGTATGTACAATGTGGAAGATAGTTTGGCAGTTCTTCCAAAGTTAAACATGAATTTACCATACATCCTAGCAATTTTACTCTTAGTTGCAAACCAAAAAAATTGAAAACAGATACTCAAACAGATACTCATGTATCAATATATATTGCAGCATTATTCACTAAAAAGTGGAAGTAACCTGTGTCCATCAATAGAACTAAATCTGATCTATTCACATGATAAAATATTATTTAGCTATGAAAAAGGAATTAAGGACCGGGGGCTTATCTCAGCAGTATAAGTGCCTGCCTAGCAAGCATAAGGTTATGAGTTTGATCCCCAATACAAAAAAAAAAAAAAGAATTAAGTGGCAGACATGATGCACTGAGCTATATCTCCAGCCCTTTTTTATTTTTTGTTGTTTATTTTGGGAGAAAGTTTTGTTAGTTGCCCAGCTTAGGCTCAAACTCTCAATCTTCCTCTTTTAGCCTCCCAGAGTGCTAAAATTACAGACCTATGTCACCACCCATGGATTGATATGGTCAAACATAAATTCATTCATTCATTTAATTAATTAATTATTAATTAACTAATTTGAGACAGGGTCTTGCTATGTGTTCAGGACCACAAATTCAGTGACTGGTTTTGCATATTTCCCTATGGGATAAAAGGAAAATTTGGGATTATTGGTACCACCCATTTGAGATTTCCCATTGACTCTTAGCACAAGATCATCTATACCTTCTTAAATCATTGCAGGATTATACTCAAGGACAAGATAGTTCTAAGCATAAGATCATCTATGCCTTCTTAATCTATCACAAGATTATACTCAAGGTCGAGATACTTCTAAATATAAGATTATCTATGCCCTCTGGAGTCGAATCTTGGATGAATTGTAATCTTTTGCTAGCCCCAAATACCACTGTATACAGCTAGTAAATAGTGGCTGCTTTGGGAGTGAAGGGGTCAGATCCAGAGACATTGAACTCCTAGGCATTGTTGGAATATGACACTTGCCTCTGTTTTTTTATTTTTCTCGCCACTTTCTTGAGACTGACAATCGAGACTCTTGGCCTGGTTCCCAATATTGACAATCAGGACTCTTGGCTGGGTTCCCAATAGCTATGCAGTTCAGGCTGGCCTTCAGCTCACTATGTAGCCCAGGCTGGCCTCAAAGGCACAGCAATCTTCTTGCCTCAGCCTCCTGAATGCTGAGATTACAGATGTGTGCTGACATGCCGGGCAACATGCTCATGCTTCTAAAACAATATATAAGGCCTCAGTGTTTTTGTCACTTTCTTCAATTCCTGAACAAAATACTTGACATTTAAATACTTGACAGTTTAAAGCAGGAATGGGTTATTTTGGCTTGTAGTTTGTACACATTTCAGTTTGTAGTCAGCTGGCACCAAAGCAGGGTGGCATGACAGATGGGCATGGCAGAGGAATAATTGCTCACCTCGTGGCAGCCTGGAATCAGAGAGTAAAGGGAGGAGCCTGTAAGAGAGATGTACCCTTCTGGGTCACCCCAGAGTGGCCAGCCTCTTCCAACCAGCCCCACAGCAGCAAAGAAATGATGGTGCTCCCATAGTCCAATCTCCTTCCAAACACATTGACTATATGCAATGTTTGCCTTCATGGTGGGTATTTATGTATGTAACATGAATATAACATACCTTACTTCTTTCTAGATGCTTTCCCCTAACCCTTTTTTCCTCTCTCCATTTCCTGGTCCCCTTCTTATCTGCAAAAAAAAAAAATCTATCTCCCTGTTTCCTATTTGAAAGGTTGTTGCCCTAGTATAAATTACTGTTCAGTTATGGTGGTGGTCTAATGTGGCAGAAGGCCAAAGCAGGAATGATTACCACTTCCTGCTTCTTCAGCCCTGATTGCAACTCCCCTTCCTGTTTGCATGCCCAGAGAATTCCAATTGGTTCCTCATGCCATCAATATCCGCCCCTCCCAATCAGAGGTCATATAACTCTCTACCTCTTTGTATCTGGTCAAAGGAGATAGCCCAAATGCCATGGGTTGTCTGCTCCTTTCCACGTCCTCAATAAAAATGTTCATTTTGTACTTTTTGCTTTTCTATTGTGCCACAATACTCTAACATTATGGTGCTGTGACTCGGATGGCAGAGTGTTTAGCTCCTGGGAGTCACTCCTAGTTCAAGTACCCTGCCTATGAACCACCTTTTTTTCCCTCTGGGACCTGTTTATTTTCCACCACTAATCCACATGTGACACCGACCCTCCTCACTCATCACAGGTGAGCTGCCATCCGAGGTTTTCTGTTTCCGTTCCTAAAATCCACAAGCTTGTGTCTGAAAACCTATCCGTATCAGTTGCCGTCCCTGGACACAGATAGCAGTTTTCACGTTCCTTGGACAGAACAGCCTGAGGCAAAACTGTTACCCTCTTGTTCTCTGGAACCTCACCCTGCACTCATTGGTAACAGCCAATGAGAACAGGTTGGGACCTTCCGTGTCACACTTTCAAAACTGGTGTTGACTTCTTTTGATAGGTATGATCCAGGACAGCTTCCACATCCCTTGGGGGTGAATTAAAGCTCTTATGTCCCAAGGTGAAGTTGTTTTCTCAGCTCACTCATAATTCAGTCATAGGGACCATGTCCTGTCCCCCAACAAACCACACCTCTGGGGTGCCTGGTTCATAACCTTAGAGCTCTTGGACTTAAGAAGGCTATAAAAATAAAAAAGCAGATATTTTGTTTATCCTTTTGTCACAATGGTGGCAAGTTGGCAGAACCCCTCATTTTTAGGCCTTTTTCACTTTGAGGATGTTTCCTTCTCTCACTCTGTCTTGTATAATGGCCCAAATACTTCTGGCTTACTCTGCTCCACCAGGAACTCTCCCTCCTTCCCCACCAAACCCTTTAGATGATGCATCTCCTGTCTTTACAGCTCCTTCCCCATTTCTCCAAGACCAAACCCCACAGCTTTCTCAGCCAGAGGTTTCTATGCCCCCTGAGCTGTCCTCTCCCCCTTCCTCACCCCCAGGGGCCTTTAATCCTTCCCTTAGTTTCTCTCCCCAGTCTCAGATTTCTTGATCCCCTCCACCTGAGCAATCTATTCCATCGGATGGCTCTTCTTCTTTGTTCACTACTCCTGTGTCGCCATTTTCCCTGCTGGATCACCATACTCAGTCCCGTGTTTTTCAGCCACCTAGCAGGACACATGGTGTTTGACCACCATCTTGCCATCATGGTCTTCAGCAGCCATCTTGCTGCAGCTCACATGGAGGGCAGCTGCCATCTTGCAGTCCTCCTCCTTCATGTGACAGTGTACCACAATCTTGTATCAGGTCACAGGGTAAATGGATGCCATCTTGTGGTCCCTCATCATGGGACCAACAGCAGCCATCTTGTTGTGGGTCTTATGGTAATCAGTTGCCATCTTGTGCTTCCCTGTTGCATCACCCAGTAATTGCCCACAGATGCCTGCTGGGCAGTTGGCTGCTCAGTGGCCATCTACACCTCCCACTTCACAGCCTTCTCAGTCTCAGTCCCTTTTTTCCCTTCAGGAACAGGTTGGTCCTGAGGAACTAGTTCATGTTCTTTTTGCCCCTCGCTGACCTAGCTCAGAGTAACCATAAATTAGGTTCTTTTTCTACTATTCTTATTTCAAGAAATCTCTATTAATTAATCTATAAAAAGGTTTGCACTAGTCTATTTATTATAGTTCAAATTGGCCAAATTTATTTGAGTGCACTATGATTTTGTAAGATGTTTGTCAGTCTGTATATCTGTTGTCTGTTTGTCCAGTCTGTTTAGACTGTACAAATTGTCTATGTTTGTCCATTTGTCTGCTCTGTAAACAGCTGTTCCTTTTTATTTGAGCTCAACAATCTTTTTTCCTTTTTCTTTTGCATTTTCAGATCACTTAATAAAAGTTTATTTGGCTTATAGATTTCAAAAGCATGCTTTCATCTAGGTTGCCAGCTGGTCAAAATGATGCTAGAATTGGTTAAACAAAAATCCCTTGGGGTGAGGAGACATTGGACAAGACTTTAACTGATGAATAAGAAAATGGCCACCTGGTAACTTTAACTAGCTCTTATTCATTAATTGGAGGCCCCAATAATCTCCATAGCCTTATGGGAGACACCCCAACTACAGTTCATATGACTAAGACAATTCATTGTTGCTGATCTGATGGTATATTCATGCCTTCAAATATAAATTTGGGATTGTTTCTGATGGTAAATATTTTCTTTCAGATCCAGACACCTGCTTTTTTCTTGTGCTTCTGCCAAGACATTCAAGTCAAACCAACATGAGGTCATCAGCCAAATGATAATTTTTTTAAAAAAATGTATGTAATGCACATCAACAAAAGGACCTAAGAGCCAATGAGTTAAAATTGCTATAACCTAAAAGCAGTTTCTAAACTTAACTGTCAGCTCTATTGCTCATGCTTTGATTATACATGCTTTATACTTTGATTATACATGCTTTGATTAAAGATTTTTCTTGCCTAAAAGGTGCCAAACCCCAAGGCATCATACAGATAAAAACAATAACAAATATGCTAAATTATTTTTAGACTCATTTTCCTGAGATTAACCAGATCTTTTCCAGAAAAAGGTAATTTGATGCATATTGGGGCCATAATTAACTATATTCAACTGGCCTTCAATGACACTGCAACTGATCTCTCTCCTAAATAAAAAAGGTAAAATTAATAAAGTAGGCCGTCCTCCAAAATCAGATTGCATTAGACATTTTAACAGCACAGGAGGTGCTTATACAATTGTAAAACCTAAATATGTGTATGACAAATGAATGACATGTCAGTTTCTAAAATTCCCTGGACCTTATCCTTACCCTCCTTATGGGAAACCATTACTAAAATTATACTCAAAAATATCTTGTTGATTCTATTATTTGATTCCTACATACTTAATTGATTCTTTGCCTTTGTCTCCTTTAGACTTAAAGCTGTACACCTACTCAAGATGAAAATGCCTGCTATCTACTGAGGGCCACTAGTTAAAAGCTGTCAGAGTATACCTGACTGCCATTCAACAACTTCAACCCCCTTCATCCTTAAGAAGCCAGAACAGTCAATGCCCATTACCCCTCACAGCAGTTTGGGTTATTCTTCAGAGGAAAAATGCTACAGACAACTAAATCAGTTAAAATATTATAAACAGCCAGACAGGGCTATGGCCTCAAAAGAGCCAGCACAGAGGACCAGATGTCTTGTGACTATAGAGGACATAGATACCTCCCACTATGGGCCAGATCCCAAGACAGAAAGCTAAACTTGGCCCTCAAATCCCACAGGGAGACCTTCTTAATATGGCTTTTTGTGTTTTAAACAACAGAAATAAAAATCAAAAGGAGAAAAATAACAATCTGATCTTTTAGCAGTGATACTTGGAGCTCTAAGACAAGTAAACCGAGACAAGGTAGAGCTGCCCAAGCCCCTCCTGGACCTCCTGGACTTGGACCATGCTTCAAGTGCAACAAAAAGTACATTGATCAAGAGAATGCCCCCTCTGCAATCTCAAGGGCCATTGGAAGAGCGACTGTCCTAGCCACCAAAGAGTGGGTAAACCATCCTCTAACTCCTTGCTCTCACAGATCTCATCACCACTGGATTCATTGCTGGCTGATCTACTTGGACTTGCTGCCGAAGATTGATGTGGCTCAGAGCCCATAGCCCCCATTAAGGTATCTTTCTCAGAGCCCCAAGTCTCACTGGAGGTCTCAGGTAAGACATTTTCTGTACTTGTAGACATGGAGGCTGTGTACAGTGTTCTTCCTGAGTTTTCAGGCCATTATATTAAATCTTCAGTCTCTATTGTGGGTGTTGACAGCCAACGTACACAGCCTCTACAAACAGGGCCCATTCCATGCAGGTTCTAAACTCTCTTCTTCACCTATAGCTTTCTGGTAATTCCAACATGTCCCACACCCCTTTTAGGTGGGGATCTTCTCCAAAAGCTTAACTAACTTCCCCTTTTACCTTCTCCCTCCCCATAGGTTTTGTCCTCTAGACATTATCACAATGCACTGCAAAGTCATCCCTTCCTCTCCCTTCTTCTCTTGTTGATCCTATAGTTTGGGACACCTCAAACCCCACCAGGGATACCCATGCTATCTATGCCTGTTTTAATTCATCTCAGGAATCCCTCAATTTTTCCTTGCATTTTCCAATATCCTATAGCTCCCAAACATTTACAGGGACTTAAACATATAATCAAGCATCTTTTAGACAATGGTTTTCTTAAACCTACCCATTCGCCCTACAATACTCCCATTCTCCTGATACTCAAGCCTAATGGGTCCTATCATCTGGTACAAGACCTTAGGGTAATCAATGATGCTATTACCCCAAATTCACCCAATGGTACCAAATCCTTGTACTATATTCTTTCATATCCCTCCTTCACCATTCACTTCATAGTCCTAGACCTTAAAGATGCTTTTTTTACTATTCCCCCTATACTCTGATTGTCAGGATTCCTTTGTGTTTATGTAGACTGACCCAGACAATCTAAGGTCTCAACAATTTACACCTTCCATCTCTATATTATCTCCTCAGGGACACATACCACCCCCTTCCTTTCCTATTCATCAATTTCACAGATATAACCCTGGTTTTAGGAAGCTGTTGAAGTTGAAAATTGACCTAGGACATGACCCAGATGTGATCCTACCAGAAAACAAAGAGCTCCCGGGTCAGCCATGTGAAGAAGTTGCTACAGCCCAGAAAAACACCAAGCCCCCAGACAATCCAAGCAATGGGTTGCTAGGCAGAGGGGATGAATGTGACATCATTTTTCCTTGTGTATAAATAAACAGGCTGCATTGGTTGAGCAGTTCCTTTTCTCCCATCAAGAGAGTAAGGGATCCACCTGATACCCCCCCCAAAATGTGTATCGATTATCTCGGCTGTCTAATTATGGGACAAACTTATTCAAAAGAATCACAACTGTATAAGGACCTGTTTGTTGCATGCTTGATTCCAGAATTTACATTCCTTCTGTGGATATGGATGAGACAGAGTCTTAATAACCTTAAGCTTCTTGAGACAACTATAAGCTCCAGGCTCTGTTTCAGAATCAAGTCCTGAGCAAGGAAGAGGTGGCAGGATGACTGCCACCCTGATAACTTTAACTGAGCCACAAGGAGCAAGTCCTGCTTTTTAAACTCAAACAAATGTTGCTGCATCTCAGGTTGGAACTTCCACCTCTCAGGGATTAGAGCCATTTTGTCTGTCTCCTTTGCAATTAGCACTAAAGGAAACCAGACAAGCGGGGAAATACATGGAGGGTTTTCCACATATCTACCCAGTTGCTGAACTAAGAGTCCCCAATAATCCAGGGCAAGTAATACATCATCATGAAGCTGTACCATTTAAGTCATTAAAAGAATTGAAAAATGGAGGAGCTAAAGATGGCTGATCAGTGAGCAACAAATTACAAAGCCACGTGGGGAGAAACAACTCATGTGCCAGAATAAAACATCCTGGAGAGATCCAGACAGAGGGAAATGGATCCTCTTGACACAGGAAGAAATTAAAATGAAAAAAGCTTGTCAAACACGTAGTCCCAGGGCTACAATTGGAACAGCTAAAATTACCAGACATGGCACTTTCCATTGTGACCTGCCAAGTCGCCTGAACTTATGCCAGCTGAGACCCACCAGGACCGGCAGAGCTGCCCAAACTTGTTCCCACTGCCACTCACAGGAGCCACAGCTGCACTGAAGTCAGGGGCTGGTGATCCCAACAGAAAATGGAGCTGGTGAAGGGACCTTCATTAATCCATGGTCGGTGCTGGAATAAGACCCCCCCCCATGGGAAGGGTGCAACCAAATGGGTGATATGTTGGAATCAGGCAAGAGGAGCCTGAACTGGGAACAACAGTGACTTCAGTGGTTGCTCTCTCCCCAGAGCAGATTCATGGGATTTGCTTGGCCTGGGTCATGCCCCTGACCAGGACCTAATAAGCCATCCCAAACTGATTCCCTATGCCTAGCACACACTAACCTGGTGAAGGCCCCTGAAGTTTGATTGGCCCGGTGGGGAGGGGCCAGCATGTGCAGCCTTTGCTTATACCTCAGTGACAAGAGCAAACAGGAGAGGGCAGAAATCCCTCACCAGCGTGCTTCAGAAGAACCATAACCAACAAGGAAAGGGGCTCAGACCTCCACTATACACCTGTATGGAAGAAACCAAAACTGTGATAAGAGAGAGAAACAAGAAAAGGTCCCCAACCCAAAACCCTGAGAACACTGATCCGGGAGAAGGGAAAACAAGGGACAATGAGGGCTGCAAACATGCAACATCAGACATGGCTTCAATGGACATTAAGAGATATCTTTGGGATTTTGTAGATGAGCTCAAAACTAACATATTAAATCAGGTAGAGCAAAATATAAGTAGATTAATAAAAGAAATGCTAAGCATCTCTCAGGAAGACACAGACAGAAGAAGGGAGGAACACAAAAAAGGAGAGAAACATTCAATAAAGAATATAAGGAAAATATAGAATACATGAAGCAGATTCAGAGATTACCAGGAAATTAAAAACTCCATTGAAAGCTGGCAAAGCTACTTAAAAGAAACTAAGGATAGACTATCAAAACTTGAAGACAAGTTTGCAATGTGTAATCATGAAAGGAAAGATCTCTTAAAAATAACAAGAAAACAGGCAGTAACAATACAAAGGCTAGAAGATGACAAGAGAATCTATAATTTAAGAATAAGAAATGTGAATGAAGAAGCAGGAATACAAACAGGCAAATTACAAAAGCTATTCACGGAAATAATTAAGGAAAACTTCCCAAGCATGGGAAAAGAAAATGACATTCACTTATGTAAGGCATACAGAACTCCAGCCATCTGCAACCAAAACAGAGCTACACCCAGACATATAATAATCAAGATACCAGAAATTCAATATAAAAACAGAATATTAAAAGCTGTCAGAGAAAAGAAACAGATTACCTATAAAGGTAAGCCCATCAAGATCACAGTAGACTTCTTGACACAGACCATCAGATCAAGAAGAGCTTGGAGTGAAGTATTCCAAGCCCTGAAAGAAAATAATTTCCAGCCCAGATTGATGTACCCTGCAAAACTGTCACTAGAAATTAATGGAGAAACAAAATGTTTCCATGACTAAGAGGAACTGGGGGAATTTGTGACCACCAATCCAATCCTACAGAGAACACTGAAGGACATTCTAGAGAGGGAGAAAAAAAAATACCAGGATTTTAGGAACAGAGGCAGAAAGGCCTCAATGAATGGGACAGGCAGTAAAATGAAGGAGAAAAGTAGACAAAGGCAGAAAAATAGCATAGCAGAAATGAGGCAGAGAAGGATGGCTATAATTTCTAACATAGATGGCCTTGATACACTATATTGTTAATAGTGCAGCAGGATTTAAAACCCACATTACTCACACTATGCTTAGATGTATTATACTCTGTTCCAGTCATTCTACTTGTACTAGATTTGAGGGCACAGACAGTTATCACAAAAATAGCAGGATATAGTATGGTAATCATCCTTAATTTCCTATTAACTTAATCTGAAGCCCTGTATAACCTACACTGTTTTACCATGACTGATTGTAATCGAATCTGGTTTGTTAGATTGCTGTTTTGTATTGATAGATATTCAAAGCTGTTATGATTGATACTATCAAGTCTGAGAGTATAGGCAACTACACTGAAGATGACAAGATTCACTACAATATCCATTATGGTTTGATTATTACCTGCCTTTGAAATTTTATACTGTCTACAATGTTTTATTTTTACTAATATTGTTATGTACTGCTATATTCAATTATTCTGCTATATTCAATTATGCCTGATAATATAGACAATTTTATTGAAGATAATGAGAGACAACACAGTAACCGCTGTAGATCACCTTGTACTGTGGTTTAATATGACTTTTTGGTTTCATGTTTTTATAGGAATTTTTTTGCTTTGTCTTGCTGTTTTGTTTTTCCCTTTAATACAGAAAGGATAGAAATACATGTAGAGACTCATGCATGCATAGCTGTTTACAGTCTCACTGTTTGACTATCTACTTTGCATGCTTTAATTTTGTAATTTGAACAACTATTTCTAAGAGGACAATATGTAATTTATCAACTAGTGATTTCTTATCTTTTTTTTTTTGAAATTCTGTATTATCTCTACCCTTTACATGTTTTTTTCTCTTTAAAAAAATTAAAAAAAAGAATTGAAAAATGCTACCTCAACCTATGGCCCTACAGCCCCATTTACCTAGGACAGCAAGTTATGGCCCCAAATGATTGGAAAGGCATAGCTAAAACATGTTTAGGTCCAGGGGATTATTTGTTGTGGAAAGGAAATTTTTTTGAATTATGCACAGACCAGGCCACACACAATACTGGTCAGAACAAAGCTATTACAAAATATATGTTGACTGGGGAATGTGTCCCTGCTGCTACAGGCAGTCAGCTTGCTTTTGATATGCAGGTGTATAACCAAGTTAGAATAGCAGCCACAGGAGCTTGGAGGGAGCTCCCTTCAAGGGGTGAGACCTCCCTGGATTTGACTTCTATTCATCAGGGTCCAGATGAATCATTTCAGGATTTTGCTGCATGTTTATTGCAAGCTAGTGAGAAAATTATAAGTGACAAAGAAGTGACTTAATTAATAGTTCAACAACTGGCTTTTGAAAATGCAAATAAGTGGTGTAAAGAAGCCTTAGGAGCCCACAAAAAGCGAGCTACACTGTCTGAGATGATTCAGATTTGTGCAGATATTGGCTCTTCATATGTACAGGGGGCTGCTTTGGCAGCAGCTCTCACTCAGTTCATAAACCCACAGCCTAAAGAAAAGGAAAAGACCAGGGTTATTTGTTTTTGTTGCAGAGGAGAAGGACATCTTGCTCAAAATTGTTCTGTTGCTGCACCTATGGGGGCAGTACAGCCAGTGTCTCTCTCTTCCATAAAATCTCCTCAGATCTGTGCAAGATATCAATGAGGATATCATTGGGAAAGTAACTGTAGATCAAAAATAGGTGTGGAAGGCTGGCCCATTTTGGGAAACTTCCAACGGGGCCTGCCTCGGCCCCACCAAACAATGGGGGTACTTTCCTCCCCAGCCTTGCTCTCTGCTGCCAAGCACGTCTCTCTGGCAAGCAACAAAAGATAGCAGAGGCTTGGACCTCAGTTCCTCCTCTGAATTGATACTAACTCCTGAAATGGGACCCTAAGCTATTCCTACTGGAGTCTATGGGCCTCTGCTTCAAGGAACAGTGGGTCTGCTACTAGCTTGCAGCAGTCTCACCTTAAAAGGTCCTCAGGTTTTGCCAGGTGTTATTGATGATGAATACACAGGGGAAATTAAGGTTATGGTTCAAACTACTCAAAACATTGTTCAAATCACACCAGATTCTCATATTGCCCAGTTAGTTATTCTTCCTTTGACAAAAATTGGAAAATCTATAAATAAGAAAGGGGGTCCAAGGACTTTAGGTCTTCCAATACTTATTGGATTCAACAGATTAAGCAAGATCATCGGAAATGGAGTTGGTCATTGAAGGAAAGACATTTAAAGGGCTTTTAGACACAGGTGCAGATGTCTCTGTTATTGACCAGAGACACTGGCCAATGGCATGGCCTCTGGATGTGGCAACTACAGATCTACAGGGTGTGGGCAGTATTTCTCACCCTAGTAGAAGTGCTACATTGTTAACCTGGAGAGATGCAGAAGGTCATTCTGGACATTTCTCACCTTATGTTCTCCCCCATATACCAGTTAATTTAAGGGGTCATGATGTGTTACAGGATTTGGGGGCATTTATGGTTAGCTCTAACTTTTTGGTGACTCATCAGATGTTACAACAAGGTTTTATCCCTATTCAAGGGCTTGGTAAAAACAATCAAGGAAGGAGAGGACCCCTTACAATAAACCCAAAGTGAAACCACTTTGGCATAGGATATTCAGCTTCAAATTTTTAGGGGGCCCTTGATCTCTTCTCTGACCTCACAGAAAGTATCCAAGATAACTTGGATATCTGATGACCCTGTTTGGGTTGATCAGTGACCCCTGACTTAGGAGAAGGTTGTAGCATCTCATTCACTGGTTAATGAACAAATGATGGCAGGACATCTAGAACTCTTTAATAGCCCTTGGAAAACCCCAATTTTCATAATAAAAAAGAAGCCAGGAAAATGGAGACTATTACAAGATTTGCGGGCTGTTAATAAACCATGGAACCTATGGGAGCTCTTCAACCAGGATTGCCTTGTCCTGTAGCTAGGACAAAGTATTTATCCAATTGGATGATGCCCAATTTGCATTTTTCTCTCATGGTGATTGATTTAAAGGATTGCTTTTACTATTCCCCTTCATCCTCAGGATAAGAAACTTTTTGCTTTTCATCTACCTTCTATTAATCATCAGGCCCCTATGCGCCACTTCCAATGGTGTTGTCTGCCATAGGGAATGGCAAATAGTCTGACTTTATTTGAAGAGTTTGTGGTTGCAGCTATTTTGTCAGTCTGTCAGGCTTATCCATCTGTTTATCTTACTCATTACATGGATGACATACTATTGGCTCATGAATCTTTATCTAATTTGCACCAACTATTTATCCAATTGGGTAATGCCCTTCATAGTGCCGGCCTAGTTGTGACCTAGTTTGTACCTGAGAAGGTACAAACCATGGCATCTTTTTCATATTTGGGTTACAGCATCCAGCAAAGACATATTGTGCCTCAAACTATTCAAATTCAAACTAATCAGCTTTAAAAAAAAATCAGCTTGCGACCTTATCTGATTTTCAAACTTTACTTGGTAATATTAATTGGCTCTGCTAACAACCTATGATTTAGGTCCTCTCTTTGACACCCTTAAGGGGGACCCAGCCCCCACATCTCCAAGGACACTCTCCTCAGAGGCTAAAGTTACCTTGGATAAGGTTAATCTGGCTCTCTCTAATGCCCCACTTTCTAGAGTTAACCCAGGTTTGCCTGTGTTTTTAATTATCTTCCCTACTCGATGTATGCCCACTGGGGTCCTTTGGCAATCTCAGGGGCCTTTACAGTGGCTTCATTTGCCACATACCCCACACAAAACCATTATACATGCTATTCAGCTTTTTGGTTGTGAGGTGCAAACTATCATTGTTCCCTTTTCTTCTGTCTAACAACAGTGGCTATGGCAATTTTCATCCTCTTGGGAATCTGCATTGGCTAACTTCCCAGGTAGTATTGATTGTCATTATCCTCCAGATAAATTAATTCAATTTGCTTGTGTCACACCCTTTGTTTTCCCTGACTCTAAACATCCTGCGTGGTTATTCCATCTCCTGTCTCCCATCTCTATCTCACCAAGGCCCCACAGCCACAATTTTCAGGCTAAGCCATGTATTGTTATCCTATTTGGTTCCTGATCCCTTACATTTTATTAGTTAATTTTTTTTCACTACAACTATCTCATTCTCTCTGCCCTCAGCTGTTTAGTTAAACATGAGACGCCTGTAGGTCTAAGATCTCATGTCACTTATAGTGACACAGCCACAGCCCTCCCCAGCCCTACTCTATAATCTCCCAAACATGATTCAACTGTCAGGCCTTATATTTCTCATGCTTCTTAGTCTTTCCAGCTCAATTCCTGGACCAAGGACAAGTCCTACCTACACTTTTAACTTTTATCCTTTCAAATGGGGGAATAATTACCACAAATAATTACCTCTCATACCTTCACCTCTCCCAACTCCATTCTTATTTTTCAGATTCTACCTCACCATGGCCCTGATGGAATGACACATTTGGATCAAGGGAACCTTTCCTTCTACCTCTCCTGGGTCCTTTAAATATGAAAGTGGCCTGCCTCCTCATAGCGCCTTGTCTCTTTGTTTCTCCAATCTAGGATGAGAGCATTCACCAATGATAAAATTGTCCTGGCTGAAGCTGGGTGTGGTGGCTCACACCTGTAATCCCAGCACTCTGGAGGCAGAGGCAGGAGGATTGTTGAGAGTTCGAGACCAGCCTGGGCTACAAAGTGAGCTCAAGACTAGCCTGAACTACATAGCGAGGCCCTGTCTCAAAAAAAGGCAAAAAAAAAAAAAAAAAGTTGTCCTGGCTGAAACACCTGGTACCAGCTTCTACATGGGCATCAACTGTCATCCCATTAACCCCCTAGACCCCAACATGATGCTCCTGTCCAGCAGGAAGTAGTAAGAGACAGTCTTTGCCCTTTTCCTAACAATACAAAGACAAGAATGAAAGTTTCTTGCCCTAGTATAAATTACTGTACAATTATGGCGGTTGTCTAATGTGTCAGAAGGCCAAAGCAGGAATGCTTACCACTTCCTGCTTCTTCTTCAGCCCTAATTGCAACTCTCCTTCCTGTTTGCATGCACAAAGAATTCCAATCGGTTCCTCATGCCATCAATATCTGCCCCATGCACCACTCCCAATCAGAGGTCATATAACTCTCTGCCTCTCTGTAACTGGTCAAAGGAGATAGCCCACATGCCATGGGTTGTCTGCTCCTTTCCACGTCCTCAATAAACCTGTTCATTTTGTACTTTTTGCTTCTTTATTGTGCAGAATACTCTAACACTGTTATCTATTGTTTTATTTCACTCTTTGATTTATGGTATTTATATATTGGGTTTCTTATGTAGCCATGAGAAATTTAAGCTTGTATGTCTGATTTATTTAACTTAAACTTATTGTCTCAAGGTGCATCTATTTTCCTACAAATTACTCATGTATTCTTCTTTACAGCAGAGTAGTATTCCATTTCTTTATCTACTCACTGGCTCAGACACATAGGCTGCTTCCAAGATTTTGTTATGAATTTTGCTGCTGTACACATGGGCGTGCATGTATCACTGTAATATGAAGTACTTAATTCTTGATACCTAGAAGGGAAATAGCTGGGTCAAGTAGAATATCTAGTTTTTGGTTTTTGAGGATTCTTCATATTGATTTTCATAGTGATTATACAGTTTGTATTCCCACTGATAATATAAAAGGGTTTTTTTTCTCTGTTGCCTCGCCAGTATTTGTTATTATGATTTCTTGATGATAGTTATTCATTCTGGAATAAGATGGGATTTCTTTTTCTTTTTCATCTTTTAAAAAAAATTTATTTAAAGAAAAAAAATTGAAAAGGAAAGAGGGTATAAATAATACAAAATCTCAAAAACAAAACAAAACAGAAAAACAAAAATAGTAACCAGTAAGAAATCACTAGTTGATAATTGCATATTTTCCTCTTTGAAATAGTTGTTCAAGTTACAAAAGTAAAGCCTACAAAGTGGACATCCAAACAGTGAGACTGCAATCAGTTTTGTTCATCCATCCAACTAAAACTTTAGCAACATGGTTATTAATCCCACACACTCAAACATAAATGCAGTTATATCCTTTAGAATACTTTCTTTTCCTCTCTTTTTTTACAATAACTATAATCCATTCTCATAAACTACTTAGAAGTTCTACACATGTATAAGTCTCTACACATATACCTAGCCTTTCTGTATTAGAGGGAGAAACAAATCAAAACAAGTCAACAATACAAATTTCTAGAGAAACATGAAATGGAAAGGACATATAAAACCACAATACTGGGTGATCTACGGTAGTTACTATGATGTCTCTTGTTATTTGCAATAAAATTGTCTATATCGTCAAACATAGTACAATTAAACTTAGCATTGCATTACACTATTAATAAAATCTAAACATTGGAGACATTATAGGACTTCAAAGGCAGTTAACAATCAAACCATAATGAGTATCCTATTGAATCCTGTCATCTTCAGAGTAGTTGCCCCTATTCTCAGACTCGACACTCTCAAGCATACCAGATTCAAATAAAATCAGTCAAAATAAAACAGTGATATAACCAATCTTCTCTGTCTTATCTCTGCTATGCTATTTTTCTGTTATTGTTGTTTGTTTACTTTTCTCCTTCATTCCACTTCTGCCCTTTTCTTTGAGGCCTTTCTGCCATTGTTCCTGGTACCCTGGTGATTTTCTTCTCTCTCTCTAGAATGTCCTTCAGTATTCTTTGCAGGGTTGGATTGGTGGTCACGAACTCCCCCAGTTCCTCTTTGCCATGACAATATCTTGTCTCTCCATTAATTTTGAGAGACAGTTTTACAGGGTACATCATTCTGGGTTCGAGGTTATTTTCTTTCAAAGCTTGGAATATTTCACTCCAAACTCTTCTTGATTTGATGGTTTGCATTGAGCAGTCTGCTGTGATTTTGATGAGTTTTCCTTTATAGGTAATCTGTTTCTTTTCTCTGACTGCTTTTAATATTCTGTTCTTGTGATGGATTTCTGGGATCCTGATTAGTATATGTGTGGGTGTAGATCTGTTTTGGTTGTAGCTGGCTGGAGTTCTGTATGCCTCATTTATCTGAACTTCACTTCCGTTATCTATGTTTGGGAAGTTTTCCTTAATTATTTCTGTGAATAGACTTTTTATTTCATTTGTATTTGTTGCTGCATCTTCATTTACATATTTTATTCTTAGGTTATAAATCCTCTTGTCATCTTCTAGCCTTTGTATCGTTGCTTCCTGGTTCCTTGTTATTTTTAAGAGATCCTTCCTTTCGTGATCATACGTTGCAAATCTATCTTCAAGTTTTGAAAGTTTGTCTTTAGTTTCTGTTAAAAGGTTTTGCCAGCTTTCAATGGAGTTTTTAATTTCCTGATATTCTCTTTGGATCTGTTTCATATATTCTAGGTTTTGTTTATATTCTTGGTCAAAGGCTTCTCTCCTTTCTCTGGGTTCCTCTATTCTTTCATTTGTGTCTACTTGAGGATTACCCAGGACTTCTTTTATTAATCTTCTTATATCTTGCTTCACCTGAGTTAGAATTTCAGATTTAAATTCGTCGATGAGGTCACGGAGGTATTTCTTTATTTCCGATGAGGCTATCTCTGACATTAGAGGTTTGCTGCATTTACCTCCTCTGCATTTGCCTCTGCTGGACTCACTTTCCCTGGTTCCGCAGTTAGAGACCTTTTGTTGTTTCTCTGTCTGGTCATGTTTCCGGCCCCCTTCAGATGGGTGGGTGGTGGAGTTCTCTGGGCTTTTCATATTGCTTACAGTTTTTTCTGCGGCTCACTGGCTAGGGAAGTCCGCCCCCTAGTCCGCTGCGGATCTGCCATAAGATGGGATTTCAGTGTTGCTTTAATTTGTATTTCTCTAATAGGCAGAGATGTTGAACACTTTTCCATGCATTTATTGGTCATTTGTAATTCTTCCTCAGATAAGTGTCTGTTCATTTCAGTTGTCATTTTTTGACTGAGTCTTTTATTTGAGGGGGAGCAAATGTTTCTGTGTTCTTTATATATTCTAGATATTAGTCATTTATCTGAGAAATAGCCAGCAAAAATGTTTCCCATTCTGTAGGTTTTGTGTCCACTCTGTTAGTTGTTTCCTTTGCTATGAAGATGGTCTTTAATTTGATGTTATATTGTTTTTTAATTTTTTATGTTATTTCTTGTGCAATTGAGGTTCTGTTCAGAAAGTCTTTGCCTGCACCTATGTCTTCAAGAGTTTTATCTATTTCATCTTCCAGAAAAGCTTCTGCTTTAATATTTAGCTATTTGATCCACTTTGATTTTAGTTTAGTACATGGTAAGAATATGGGTCTAGCTTCAGTCTTCTGCATGTGGATATCCAGCTTTCCCAGCACTGTTTGCTAAAGAGATTTTTTAAAAATTTATCTTTCTCCATGATAAATTTTTGGCCCTTTATCAAAGATCAGATAGATGAATGTGCCTGAGGTTGTTTCTGCATCCACTATTCTGCTCTGTTGATTTCTATTTGTTTTTGTGCTAGTACCATGCTGGTTTTTATCATGATAGCTTTGTAATACCACTTGAAATTTAGGACTGTGGTGTCTCCTACTTGCTTTTGTTGCCCAGGATTTCTTTCACTATTCTGGGTCTCTTCTGGTTTCAAATGAATTTTAGGATTGTTTTCTCTAGTTCTGTGCAGAATGCTGTTGAATTTTGATTGGGATTGCATAAAACCTGTGTGTCAGTTTTGGAACTATGGCCATTTTGACAAGGTTCATTCTGCCTATCCAGGAACAGAGGATGTCTTCATTTTCTGACATCTACTTCAATCTCTTTTTTCAAAGTATGCATATAGTTTTCACTTCAGGGGTCTTTTGCTTCTTTGGTTAGGTTAATTTCTTGTGTTTTTGTTTGTTTGTTTTTGTTTATTCTTTTTTTTTTTGTCTTTTTGTCTTTTTTGAAACAGGGTCTTGCTATGCAGTTCAGGCTGGCCTTGAGCTCACTTTGTAGCCCAGGCTGTTCTCAAACTCACAACGATCCTCTTGCCTCAGCCTCCTGAGTGCTGGTATTACAGGTGTGAACCACTACGCCAGGTTTGGTTTACTCTTTTTGAGACAGGGTTTCCTTATGCAGTTCAGGCTAGCCTTGAACTCACTTATAGTCCAGGCTGGCCTGGAACTAACAGCAGTACTCCTGCTTCAGCCTCTTGAGTACTGGAATTACAGGCATGTGCAGTCATCCCCAGCATCTGCCTAGGTTAATTGCTAAGTATATGATTTTTCTTAATGCTATTGTGAATGGTAGTATTTTTCTAATTTCTTTCTCAGTGAGTATATAAGAACACTATTGATTTTTGTGTGCTAATTTTGTATTCTGCCACCTTGCTGAATTTGGTTATTAATTCTAGGAGTCTTTTGGTTGAATTTGTGAGTCTTTTATATTAAAAAAGTCATGTCATCTACAAATAATGGTAATTTGACTTCTTTCTTTCCTATATGTATCCCTTTTCTTTCTTTTTTGTGCCTCAATGCTCTGGCTAATGTTTCAAATACTATGTCGAACAGGAGTAGCCATAGTGAACATTCTCATCTTGTATCTGATTTTAGAGGAGAAGCTTTCAGTTTTCCCCATTCAATATAATGTTGGTTATTGGTTTGACAGAAATAGGTTTTATCAGATTGAGGTAAGGTCCTTTATATCTGTTTTCAGGATTTTTATCATGAATGGATGTTTGATTTTGTCAAGGGCTCTTTCTTTCTTTTTTTCTTTCTTTCTTTCTATCTTTCTATCTTGCTATGTAATTCAGCCTGGCCTTAAATTTACAGAGATCCTTCTGCCTCAGATTTCCAAGCTTTGAGATTATAGGTATATGCCACCATGTTTGACTTCAAAGACTTTTTCTACGTCTAGTGAGATTGATTTGTTCGTTTGTTTGTTTTGTGCCACACTAAGGAATCAATCTAGGGCTTCATGCATGATTGTGTTCTCTCTGCCTGTGAGCTACCTGTGAGCTACCTCCAAGCTCTTTTTCATTTTATTTTGACAGGCTTTTGGTAAATTGCCCAGACTGACCTTGAATTTATGATCCTCCTAACTCATTGCTCTAAGTATTTGGGATTACAGGTATATATGAGGATTCTAACTTTACCTCCTTTGAGAAAGGAAAGGAAAATAAAGGAAAGGAAAACTGAAGCTGAAAGAGATCAAACTATGATTAAATTTCATAACCAGTAACTAATGGAGTCATATTTTAAACCCTGATTTTAAAGTTCAAATATAGTATCTTTTTTACAGAGAGAAAGTAGACATTTTTACTTCAACAAATGATTGTTATGCTATTATTTTCTAAGAACTGGTGTTAATAAAAAAAGGTGGCAGATACCTTGTGGATGGTAGGGACAAAATACACACTGGTTTTTTGGAGAACAGGCACAGTAGTACCCATTTATGGGGCACTAAGATCTGGGTAGAACTCAGGGTACTTAGGAGGGCCCATAATTCTCTCAAGCAATGAAAGTTTCTTTCTCGAGAACAGTAAGGAAAGACCAGCTCCTCTCATGTGCTGTGTGACATTAATGCCCTTTTGGCTTTGTCATTCACCTGTGCAATTGTAATAACATACTTGTAGTTGTGAGGAAGAAATGGGAAAAGGACTACACTCATTAAGGCTTAAACAAACATATTTAAACAAAAAACCAATGTAATTTTAAAAGTATAGTTTAAATGTAATTTTAAAAGTCAATAAAAACCTGGTGTGGTGGAACGCACCTGTCATCCCAGCACTCTGGAGGCTGAGATAAGGAAGATCACTGCCAGTTTGAGGCTAGCCTGAGGTACATAGTGAGTTCATGGTCAGCCTGAAATACAGAGCAAGACCTTATTTTGTTTTGTTTTTTGGTAGTGGGGATTGAACTCATGACCTAGCGCTTGCCAGGCAGGCATTTATACCAGTGAGCTAAATCCCCAGCCCTGTAAGACCTTGTTTTTAAAAAATAGAAATAAATCTGGATGTGGTGGCACACACCAGTAATCTCAATACTCGGGAGGCTGAGACAGGAGGGTCACCCTGAGTTCAAGGTCAACCTGGGCTATATATAGTGAGACCCTGTCCCAAAGCAAACAAACAAACAAGCAGAAAAATCCATTAGATGATATTTTGGGAGGCTGTGGCAGGAAGATGGCAGATTCAAGCCCAATTTGGGCAACTTAGTGAGATTCTCTCTCAAAATGAAAAATCAAAAGGTCTAGGGATGTAGTTCAATGTGAAGGCCCTGGGTTCAATCCCTAGGGCTTCAAAAAAGAAAAAAAATTTAAACTCTTAAAAGTATAGGTTTACAGTGGACCCTCAAGTTACACCTGGACAGACATATGAACAACTTGGGTTAAGACTGGAATTTCATATTTAACTTATGACCAAAGTCCTTAAGTTACAACCCAAATGCCAGTCACTTGTGTGGTTGTGAATAAGATCTCAAGATGCCAGAAAAGCAGAGGGAAGCATATGTCAGTGTTAGACTGAGCTCAGGTACACGTTTGTGGATGTGATTTCAGTCAGTGCTTTATCTAATCACTCTGTTTGCTGCTCTAATGGCCCCCAAAAAGCTAGAAAAGAAGCTAAGAAAAGGAAGGGAAGGTAAAGAAAGCAAGCAATCACAATTGAAAAGAATAGTGTTAAAGAAACAGATAACCTTGGACCAGTTATTCTATTCTATTCTATTCTATTCTATTCTATTCTATTCTATTCTATTCTATTTGAGAGAGGGTCTCACTGTGTAGTTCAGGATGGTCTTGAATTCACTGTCTAGCACAGGCTGGCTTCAAATTTGCAGCAATCCTCCTGCCTTAACCTGCTGAGTGCTGGAATTATAGGTGTGCACCATCACACCCGGCCTAGACCAGTTTTTAATTCTGACACCTAGTGAGACAGAAGCAGGTCTTAGTGGGCTACAGACTTTCCCAAAGAGAGAAAGGACATCACAGAGCCAGATCCCTAAGGTTCTTCTGAAAGAGGACTCTGCTTCCAAACAATAACCACCTCCATTTCATCCTCCTTTCCTGCAAGCCAAAGATGTCAACTTGAATGGACAGGATGAAGTTGCTGTTTCTGGTAAACGAGACACATTTAATAACTTTTCACTGAATACTCTAGGAAAATTATTGGTATTTCTGGTAAATTATGCACATTATACAACATTTTTTATTAGGAAAAGGTTACATAATGAGAGTTTTGGGAGGTTTGGAATGTGTTATGAAACACATTATGGACATTTCCATTATTTCTTATGAAAAAAGTAGTTTTGACCTTTCAATTTTAATTCCAACCAGCCCTTGCAACTGAATTAAGTTTGTAAGTCAAGGGTCCACTATATTTAGTTTACAGTGAATTTAGCCAATGTTTTTCACACTTCTTCTTTGTTTATTTATTTATTTATTTTTTGCAGTACTGGAGATCGAACTCACAACCTTGCGCTTGTCAGGCAGGCGCTTATGACACTGAGCTAAATCCCCAGCCCTATTTATTTATTTTTGAGAGTCTCATTATGTAGCTCAGCCTGGGCCTTGAACTCACTAGGTAGTCCTAGCTGGTCTCAAACTCAGAGAAATCCTCCTAGCTCAGCCTACCCAGTGCTGGGATTACAAGTGTGTGCCAGTCTGCCGAGTTCTGTTCACACTTTTAAATCAACCCCATCATAGGTCTGACCAAAGTCTAACCTCTCCCTAAGATTGGCTGGGGCTCCCCAGACTCAGGCTAGACTTCTGCAATTATTTTGGTTATAGAAACTCCCTCTCCCTCCATCTCATTCTTAGAGACTTGTATTTTATTGTTCCAAATGGGACCAGGTCAGCCAATCTCAGTAACCACAAAGTCTGGTACAGGGCTGGAGTAAATGATCATGTATTGTGAAGAATATTAGGGTTGCATCTGCCCACCTATGTGTCTTAAGGGGATTTAATTTTATTCAACAGACCCTGAGGGTTTGTTAGACAAAGACAAAAACTACATAGTCCCTGAGGCTCCTGGGTGAGACAGGCACACAAACATAATTATAATACAACTTTAACTCCTGTGGGAACAGAACATCAACAGGGGGTCAGGAGTAGAAATACTGGGCTCAGTTATTCTTAGTAGTCTTAAGATTATTTTACTACTCCTTATCCATTTCCAGGCCTTACCAGACACCCAGAATAGACACCCAATATGTTGTCAATATGTTGCTCAGTAATGTATAATTGGATCACCTCAGAAGGGCCACATTTCCTTTTTCTTTCTTTCTTTCTTTCTTTCTTTCTTTCTTTCTTTCTTTCTTTCTTTCTTTTTCTTTCTTTCTTTCTTTCTTTCTTTCTTTCTTTCTTTCTTTCTTTCTTTCTTTCTCTTTCTTTCTTACAGATGTGTGCCACCACACCCAGCCACATTTGCCTTTGCTACACCTCTCCTGCCAGCTAGTAAACCTGCTCCCCTGTAATGCCCAGTCTCAATGTTATCTTCTCTGTGTTACCTCTGTGAACCTGAGGCCAAGTTGTTTTTGTTTTTTACCTTTCATAGTGCTTTATCCCACAAATATTCACTTGGCAAATTCTGTGGTTTATATTTATTTATTTATTAATTTATTTATTTTGTCTTTTTGACACAGGGTCTCACTATGCAGTTCAGGCTGGCCTTGAGCTCACTTTGTAGCTCAGGCTGGTCTCGAACTCGCAATAATCCTCCTGCTTCAGCTTCCCAAGTGCTGAGATTACAGGCTTGTGCCACCATGCCCAGCTGGAAATTCTGTTCTGTTCCGGAAGACAGTTATACAAATTGGCCTCAGTTCTAAGAGCTACACCCACTGAGGAAGGAGTCCAGTAGCAGGTGTTAAATTGGTAGTAGTTACACCACAGTGTAAATATTCCCTGAAGGAGCTTCGGAAGATACCTTTGGGGTCTTTTTAACCCATCTTCCCCTTTTAAAATGCCCACCCACCCAGGGGTAAGGCTTGGAAACCATGATGGTGTTATGTGTCTTAGCTTCCTACCACTAACTAATTGGCCCAGGGAGAATATCTGTTTGCAGGTGGACCAATTGAATTTTGTATCCCACAAATCTGTCAAGTTTCAAAAGTACAGAGGGCTTTGAAGCAACCAGGCAGAGGCAAATTGAGCTGAGAGTCCTAGAGACAGGGAAGCAGGGAAAGATTAGGGTTCCCACCTGTGGAGTCCAGAAAATACCGCCAATTTCTCTTTATAGTCACTTCCTTATTTTGCTTAAAGGAAGGTTTTTTTTTTTTTTGAACTTTCATTTTTGCAGTTGTCAATTTGGTACTGGGGGTTGAATCCAAAGCATTAATACTGAGCTTTCACCCACCTTTTATTTTACTTGATCTTATTTTTAAGACAAGGTCTTAATAAGTTGCCATGGCTGAGCTTGAATTTGCAGTCCTTCTACTTCAGGCTTCCAGAGTGCTGAGATTATAGGCAAGTGTCACCAGGCCTGGCTTTAAAGGAGGTTTTAGATATCATCACAAAGGCTCCAGCTAAAGCAGGCATTGCCAGGAAGGCCCTGACCTTGACTGGTGTGAAAAGACAGAAGGAACCAGGCAGACCAGGCCAGGTGTTGGAGTTGGGGTTGGGCAAAAGATGAAGAAAAGCAATCTAAAGAAAGGTAGCAGGATAGACAAAAGTCAGAAGATGGGATCTGCATGAATAAGATGCAAAGAAAAGAGAGCATGAAATGTGATCAGGGCCTGGGTTACACAAGACCTCCTTGTAAGCCACGTTGAAAATCTACAACTTAACAAATTAAATAGATCCTAAATCTTAACATGGTAATGTATACCTATAATACCAGTACTGGGGAGGCTAAAGTAGGAGAATTGTGATTGTAAGGCCAGGCTAGGCTACATAGTGAGTTCAAAACCAGGCTACCCAGGAGCCCCTGCCTCAAAACACACTTACACATAAAGAAAAAAAATGTGTGGTCAAGATTCAATCTAACCTTTAAGGTTGAGGGATTATCACTGATTTAGCACAATTTTTGTTTGTTCGTTTTTGAAACAAGGTCTCCCTATGCATTTCAGGCTGGACTTGAATTTACTATGTGCCCCAGGCTGGCTTCAGGCTTGTAGTGACTCTCTTGCTTCAGCTTCCTGAGTTCTGGGACTACAGCTGTGCACCACCATGTTTGGCTTAGCACATGATGAGCTGTCAACATATGGCCCACTGCTTCCCCTGCCTGGCTGTGTACGTAGTTTAACCTTTTAGGGACCATTGAGAATTTAAAACCCTTTATCACCAAAATGTATAAACTAAGATCTTTGAGTTTAGGCATTCATGAAGACACTGAACATGTGTACCAAATTTGATATGTTTGGACAATCTGCCGTGGACAGGATTCAAAAGAGGGTAAAGAGCTGTAAGAGTTAAGAACCATAGTAGTCAGTTGTAGTGATGTGATATACATCAGTGATTTCAGTGGAAGCTGAGGCAGGTGAATTGCAAAGTGACCTTGCAAAGGATGAATTGCAGGTGAATTCAAAGGCAGCCTGGGAAATTTAGTGAGCTCTCATTTCAAAATTTAAAAAGGAAGGAGTAGTAAAAGGAAGTTGAAGTAGCAGCCCAGTGATAAGAGTACAGGCTTAAGATGTGTGAAGCTCTTGGTTCAGTCCCCAGTATCTAGCTCAGGGAGTATGGGAGGACTGCTGGAATTCAGAAAAATGTTTTCACAGTTGGATATGAGGTTTACAAATACTACCATTGGAGACTCAATACTATTATTGTTATTATTATTATTATTATTTATTTTTTGGTTTTTTGAGACAGTGTCTCATTATGTAGTTTAGACTGACCTTGAACTCACTAACTCAGTATGTAGCCCAGGTTGGTCTTGAACTCATGATGATCCTCCTTCCTCAGCCTGCCAAGTGCTGGGTTTACAGACATGCGCCACCATGCCCGGTTCAACGTTATTATTATTATTATTATTTTGTTTGTTTTTGAGACAGAGTCTGGCTGTGCAGTTCAGGCTGACCCTGAACTTACTATGTAGTCAAGGCTGGCTTCGAACTCATGGTGAAACTCCTGCCTCAGCCTCCCACGTGCTGAGATTACAGGCCTGTGAGCTGGGTGTGGTGGTGCACGCCTGTAATCCCAGTACTCGGGAGGCTGAAGCAGGAGGATCACCATGAATTTGAGGCCAGCCTGGACTACATAGTGGGTTCAGGATCTGTCTGAACTACATAGCGAGACCTTGTCTCAAAAAAAAAAAAAAATTTAAAAGAAATATTTTATTCTGTAAAAACTATTTGTTTCCCACGTAAGTATATCTGTAATTAATTAATTAATTAATTAAGACAGGGTCTCACTACATAGTCTAGGCTGGCCTTAGACTCACTATGTAGCTCAGGTTGGCCTTAAACTGTTGATGATTTTTCTGCCTCAGCTTCCTGAGTGCTAGGATTACAATTATGTGTCACCATGCCATTTTTGTTTTAACACATATAGATTTGGCTCTTTTTTTCCTTTTTGTAGTACCAAGGATTGGACTAAGTGCCTGAACTACATTCCCAGCCCTCTATTTTTTATTTTGAGTCAGGGTATCACTAAGTCACCATGTCACCCAGGGTTGGGTTGAACTTGCATTCCCCTTCAGCCTCTCAGGGTGTATATTTTGGTTCATAAAGAGCTATATGTCAACTGTCCTAGGTGCTCTTTCTTCCACAGCCTTTGATTTCCAAGACATGTTCATTCACTGTAGACTTTATCAAATTGTGTGGTTGTTTGTGTAGGGCTGTCTTCCTAAGGACCTGTAATCAAGAGGCAGGACCCTGTTTCCTAACCAACAATTAGAGCTCCATACTAGAAGAAAGGAAGGAACAAACAAGACCAGCAGGAAAGAGATACACCTGCAGTGATGAAGAAGCTGAGGAAAATTACCATTTGGGTCCTTGGTATGATTTCCTCCATCCATTTCTCTCTCCTCCACTGCAATCTGTTTCTCAAACTGTTGCTAGATGGTGTGGTGTCTCCCAACTCCAGGCTTTTTCCACCCTGCCCAAAGAACTGGCTAAGACATCTTATGAACAGATAGGTGGAACTTTTATTTAAAATAAAAGAAAAAAAAGAGAAAGAAAAGAAAAGAAGGAAGAAAAGAATGATGAAAAGAGAAGAGCAAGAAGAGGGGCAGTCCACTGAAGAAACAGGAAGACAACAGAACAGCAAGATCACAGTGGCCCCAAAGTCAGTGATCATCATCTTTTATACTCTTTCAGGTCTAGTAGTGGGAGAGTTGCTCTGCCCATGCATCCTGGCAGTGACTGACAGGTCACATCCTGTTGTTCAGCCTCCATCCAGCTCTGGTTGCATCTTGTCTTCCAGCCAACCTGCTATATCCTAATCTCCTACCTCAAAACAACCTCTCCTTTCATCTCCTTCGCACCTAGAGAGGGAGGGGAGGCAAGCAAAGAGTTCACAAAGGGAGGCAGAAGCTGCCTACAAAGGTTGTGGGAGGCTGAGCAAAAGTCAACCTACTGGGGCTGGGGATTTAGCTCAGAAGCATAAGCGCCTGCCTTGCAAGCACATGAGTTTGATCCCCGGTACCAATAAAAAAAAGTCAACCTACTGACACTGTAGTGAGTGCCTATAATCCCAGCATTCTGACAGCCTGAGGAAGGAGAATCTCAAATTTGAGGGTGGACATAGCACCCGGCTCAGTGCCTGTTAGGTGTTTGGGCTGAGTATCAAATTCTGGTCCCAACAAAAATCAGTCATTGTCACCAGAGGCATGGCCTGAAATATTACAAGTTAGTTAAGCTATGTGGAAGAGCTAGTGACAAAGCCTCTGATGCTTCAGCACGCTGAGATAAAGGGTGGGAAAGGCAGATTCCTCTCACAATTGGCAGCTGAGGGAACCACAGTGCAGAGAGTGCAATAAAACAAAAAGCTAGGCAAGTGCATTGACACATAGTTGCCATTCCGGCCACTAAGGAGGCAGACACAGAGGACTTGCTCAAGCCTGAAGACAATCTGGGCAATGTGGTGAGCTTGTCTCTGAAAAAGAAAAAACAGTAACACTCACCTGGACAAGGATGAGTCCTTTTATATCTCAGTTCATGCAATCCTTGTAAACTTCATGAGGTGAAGTTTGTTTTATTTATAAATAGGCTATTTTCAGAACAATTTTAAACACAGCAAAATTGGCCAAAACGTGAAGAGCTCCCATTCCCCCACCTAGAAGCCTCCCCCATTATCAACATCCCATGCCAGAATGGTATTGTGCTACCTTGTTTAAAAATGTTGTTTTCAGTGCTGGGGAGTAAACCCAGGACATGGCACATGCTACCTGGGACAACTAGCATTGTTTGATTTGTTACAGTCCATGAACTTACACTGACACAGCACTAATGTAGCCAAAGTCCATAGTCTACATTAGGGTTCATCCTTGTGTTGTACTTGCTGTGAGTGTTGACAAGTGTGTAATGACATGTATAATTTTACTTTCCAATAGAATTTTATTTTCATTAAAATAATACATGCTCAAGGGCTCTTTTAAAGTCAGAGAAGAGAAAAGCCTTATATGGAAAACCAGACAGGTCTGTCTTCCCTAGCCTTGGCCCTCTTTACTAGCTTCAGGCCTCAACCCTAGGTGCAGAGTGGCTTCTTATGTAATCATCAGCCTCAGGGTGGCTACACCCTTGGTGCAGAGGTAATGAACCTTCTTGGGTATATTAGGGACATCAAAGGGGACTGGAGGTCACCCACTGGCTACACAGGCAGAACATACCCTCTGCCTCAAGGGTCAACTGGGCACCTTAGATAAGAGTTCCTAAAAGCATTTTAAAATCCTACTGGCCAACAGGCTGACTGGCATCTACCTCCTCTTCTTCCTCTTTCTTACTTCTTTAGTGGTACTGGAGCTAGAATTCGGGCTTACTCACTACTTGTTAGGCAAGTGCTCTACCACTGAGCTACATCCCTGTAGCCCATTTAACAATGTTTTTTTATTCTGAGACAAGTTCTCTCTAAATTGCCCACATATATACAATCCTCCTGCCTCAGCCTCTCAAAGTGCAGGGATGAAAGATAGGTGTAAGCCACTGACTGCAATCCCTCTCTGCCCCTGTTCTTAACTTCAGCTAAATGTAGGACCTGCTCTTGGATTCATGGCACTTTGGTTTTACACTGACCCACTGCTTCCTGGGATGGCAGCCTTCTTTTTAAAGAGGCTTTTGGCATGGCCCTCAGTCCCTAGGTTGTGGGCCCTTGAGGGCAGGGCCTGTAATCTCTGCCATGAGTTGTATTCTTTTCAAGACAAAATTAGCAGGATCAAGAATTGGATACAGAGCAAGCAGCTTGGGAATCTTAACTGGAAGCACAGTTTAGTTCTTTTGGTATTGGTGATTGAACCCATGGCCTTTGCACTGGGTTACATTCCTGGGCTCTTTTAAATGTTTTATTTAGAGACAGGGACTCTCTAAATCACTAAATTGCCTAGGCTAGTCTTGAACTTGTTTCCTCCTGCAGGTGTTCACCACAACACCATGCCTGTTTGGTTTGTTACTGGGGGTGCTGTACCACTGAGTTATACCCTCAATCTTTTATTATCATTATTTTTTTGTACCAAGGATCAAATTCACGACCTCATGCTTGCCAGGCAGGTGCTTATACCACTGAGCTAAATCTCCAGCCCTATCCTCAACCTTTTAAAATTTATTTTGAGACAGGGTCTCACTAAATTGCCCTGGCAGTACTTGAACTTGCAATCTTCGTGCCTCCACCTTCTTTAATGCTAAGATTTATAGGTATGTGCTATCATCCCCATCTAATCATTTATTTTTAAAATAAAGCTATCAAGTGGCTCTCTTCTCATCTTCCCATACAAACTGTGACCTTCCATGGCAGCTTCTCCTTTCTGGATGGGATGTTCTCCTCATTCCTGTTTCCTCACCTGGGTTTGTCTCTTGGGAAATGGGACACTCTATGCTCTAGAGCAGTGAAGAGTGCCCAAACTGCAACCCAAAACACACTTACCTATCACAAAGTGCTAACAATGCAATTAAACCTGAATTCTGAGGTTTCAGTTTAGAAAAAACAAGTCATACATTACATCTTTTGTCTTGAAAGAAAAATAACACCTGTGCCATAGGTTCGCAACACTGAGAGAGAGAGAGAGAGAGAGAGAGAGAGAGAGAGAGAGAGAGAGAGAGAGCTCTCCTATTTGTTCTGAAATCTTCCTCTGTGAAGTCTGAGAAACCCCAAAGTCACCAGGTCAGTTTTTCCATGTAGCAGAATATAGTAACACATGCCTACTCAGGGAGCAGATGGAATATTCAAATGGTTGATCATGGATGGACCACACTGAGGGGAAGAGCTGGTCCTCATTTAGAGATCTTAACTTCCCTTTTACATGGAGCAAGAAAAGCATCCATGATTAGGACACCTCTGTGCACTCAGTTGCTGCAAGAGTCCTTCCTCCCTGCCAAGAGTCTCAAGGGACAGCCCCATAACTGAGGATCACAGCTCCAAGCCTCAGCAATTCTGGGATTTTGACAATGACTGACCCTGAGAAATGGTCCTTGCCCCCAGGTATTGCCCACTACAATGTGAGTCTAGCCCAGGGAGTCCCTCCAGAGCCTAAAGTCTGCTCCTAAAATTCTCCCTCTCAATAAGTCCTACCCTCTAGCCTCAGATTATCCTGTTCCCTGTCCTATGTGGAGGCAGCCAGCTTTGTGACTTCATAAAAGTCTACCTTGTGACAAGTCTGGATCTGGTGAACTAGAAGCTGGACAGAGGGGACTACCCTGGGAACATCATGTGACTTTTCACAGAGAGGCACCCCTACCTATAAGAGAATGAAAAAGATCTTCTCTCATAGTAAGAGCCCTGGACACCCTCTGCACCTAGAAATGCCTCTTCTTGATGGCTTTGGCTTCTAGGACTGTGTGCTTCAGCCTATATCTAGCAATGTCTCAGAGGTCTAGGCCAAGGGCAGCCAGGTTTGAGGAGGGGCAGGAAGTGATTACTCCTGGTGATGGTCGTGGTGAGACTCTGAGCTCTGAACTGAGGGTCAGACCACCTTCCTTCCACTAGACAAAGCCATTCTACTCTAGGTACTTTTGAAATGAAAGGGCTAATAAAGTGGGAAGTTGTCTGGGCTGAGTCTTCATTGGAGTGTGCCTAATGACCCCCAGAGTACCTTTGAATGGGTTAGGCCAGAGATTCTTGAATCCTGTAGAAAAGCCTTGTAGCTACAAAATAGACAATTGACAAAACTCCAGGGGCTTCCAGGAGCTTGAAGGTAAGACCGTCACTGACTGTCTTCCCAGGGTCAACTCCACTTTTATTTCCTCCCAGAGGAAACTGAGGCAAAAAAAGTAGGGGATACGCTTAAGGTGGTGGCACATACCTATAATTCTAGCACTTGGAAGGCCGAGGTAGAAGGATTGCCTAGAATTCAGAGCCAGTCTGAACTATACAGCAAGAATTTCCCTCAACAAAACAAAACAAAACAAAACAGAACAATAGGAGATACTTGCTTCTAATCTTCCCTACATCCAATTTCCCAACCTCCAACATGTATTGGAGCATGGCCACTTGGAAGCACGGACACTGGAAAATGCAGGGCCAAGAGTCAGTAGGGATGACAACCAGGTAACAGACAGGTTCAAGGGGTACCCAGAGAGCAAAGTTTGGCCTTCTTCATGCTGTAGTATCTGCTTTGTGCAGGTCATGCACATTGTAAGGGAGGCACAGAGCATACTGCACACCCCCACTTGGCCTCTACTTTGATTATGACATCACTCACTGTTCTGCCAGAGAACTCTGCTGAAGGGAGTAAATGTGCTCTGGGCAAGGATTTCAAATGCAGGCTTCATCCCAGGAGGATGCAAGGTAGATGGGCTGGTTTGGGGAGGGCCATATGGTTGGTTTCATGGCAAAGTGGCTCCTTGACCTTGACTACATTTCACCCTTGATTCTTCAAGAGTTGGTCTAGATAAGATCTTCCTGCCTCCACACTCTGACTCACTCTGACTCATTCTATCTCATTTAAATTCGAGAGTCTGAGCTCCTCCAGCAGGCAATAGAGAAACTAGAATTGAAGTAGTCCAGAAAAACTCTAGCAGAGACAGTGAGAGATCAAGACCAATCAGAGTAGGAATAGCCACTGCTTACTTAGCACTTACTGTGGGCCAGGGCAAATTATTGACTTTGCATTTAATTCTCATGGGTTCAGGAAGCCAGGCATGGCAGTACACAGCTGTGGAAGAGGCAGAAAAATGTCAAGTTTGTGGCTAATCTGGGAAACCTGGCAAGATCTTGTCTCAAGGTAAAATAAAAAAGGACTTGGGATATAGTTCACTGGTAGAGCACTTGCCTAGAATGTGCAAGGTCCTGAGTCATATCCCCACTACAGAAAAAAATAGTATACTTTACCAGCCAGGGAAATTGATGCAGAGAAGTGAAACAACTAGGTTGAGGTACAACTGGGAGCAGGTAAATGTGAGCTCCAGTTTTTGCTGTTGTTATTTTGTGGTATTAAACATTGAATGCAGGGCTTCACACTGAGATATATACCCATTAGCATTTTTTTTGAGACAGGGTCCCACTGAGTTGCACAGGTGGGACTTGAACTTGGAATCTCCTGTGTCAGCCTCTCAGAGAGCTGGAATTACAGTTGTGCATTGGCTGGAAGCACCCATATTGAGATCCAGGTCTGTTTTGCCTCTGTAGTTGGACTCAAGCACTAAGCTATCTGTTCCTCCAAATACTTCCAAATAGAGTAATAGATGCTATTCTTTTTTGTCCCTAACCATCTGTGATGGAGTTAGAGAAAGAAGAGGGGAATTTGAGTCTTATATCACTCAGATCATCAACTTTTGGGTAAAGAAGTTTTTTTTTAACTGTTTAATCTTTGATGAGACTCTTTTGGAAGCAGCTGTTATGATTTGCTTCTTATCATTTTCCTAATCATTAAAGTGAATCCTTGGGAGGCCATTAAAGAGAGTCTTTGGGGTATGTGCCTGCATAGAGGCTCAGAAGCAGGGTTGACAGATAAAATATGCAGTGGTTGGTTCAATCTGAGTTTCAGATAAACAATTTTTATATTTTAGTATAATATACTGATTGGGCAGCTGGATGGAGATGATTGGGCAGCTGGATGGAGATGGAGATTTCTGCCTTAGTTCCCACTTGGGCTCTTCTATGAAGCTGAAACTGTGGACAGGAGGTGGGCACTGACTTGGAAACTATTGCAGTGACTAGGCAAAGTGGAGGTTTAACTTACTCATTGTGGAGCCTTGGTTTCTTCCTCTATGCAAGAGTGATGGACATGGGTATAATCAGATAGAGTTGGCCACTTTGCACACATCCTGAGGAATGAGTTAGTGTCTCCTTTACTTATGTTCTGCAGAATTATTGGTACCACCAGGAAGGGCTGGTCAATTGGTGAATAATTGAGATTTCCTTTTTGTCTAGGTTGGGGTTCCCAAAACTTGGTGGGCCTAATCCTATTCTTGGTGGCTCCTGTGACAGTCCTGGACACTTTCAGTAGTAGTCTTGCACAGCCAGCAGGACCTCCCAGTCCCAGGGAGTTGCAGGAGAAAGCGCAAGAATACTTGGATGGTACCAGAGGAAAGATAGGCTAGTGAGAGACTTGGCTCAGGAGAGCCTAGAAGGTGGTGCTGGGAAAGAAGGTATCATAGAGAAGGGGGGTGGAGGAAGGAGAAGCTTGAGTCCTGGAGGATTTTTGTGCTGTGGATTTTCCTATCTTAAGGAGTGGGCATGTTTGGGACAGGGACAGGTAAAGGATACATGCCTAAGTCTGTAGCGCTTAGTACTGGGGCTAGGGCCTGGCCCCTCTTGCCTTTTCTCTGTTGGGAGCCCTACACACATGACTTCTTTCACTTTCAGGTGGGGACTTCTTTTCAGGCACACAACAAAGGAGGGAGGAACAGGTAGAGCTGGGCAGGACAGTGTCTAGAGGTACTCTATTGAAGATGCCAAGAAATAGCTTTCCAATGATTCAGATCCAATGTGTTAGAAATATGCTTGGTATGTGGGTCTGAATTATCTGAGGCTTTGCACTGATGTGCTTAGATGGGAAATACTAGCTGTGACGACTGGTGCCTAATGCATAGATATGTGTGCTGTGTGTCTGGCACATGTGGATAATCTGTTCTTTGGAATGTGCCAGTGAGCACACTTGGGAAAGCCTGGGTGCTTCCCTTTAATCTTCCCAGGGTGGAGGTTTGGTGTCTGAAGGTATGTGGCTATGTGTTTGGTAGATGCTGGCAGAGGGGCTGCAGGAGCAATGGTAGATTCTTGAAGGGGTTGCTGCTGGACAGTCCCTGTGTCTCCTGCTTTGCTTCTACAGTCTCCTTGGCTCTGGCTTTTCCAAAGCCCTTCTCCATACCCCTGATTCCCTTCACAAACCCAGGGTCCCAGACTGGGTTTCCAAAGGGGAGTAATGCCATCTGGTGACAGGCTGAGGCAGTGCCAAGAGTTCTTGTGAGTTGGGCTTTGGGTTACAACAAAGGTTCTGTCTTTCAGGATTTCATGCAGTGAGGAAGTTATCACTGGGATGGCAAGATCACAGGCAAAGGGAACATACCTAAGGCTCCAGCATTTGATCCCTATGTATTTTGGGTTCTGGCCCAGGTAGGCATGGAGGCAAGTTGCCTCAAGTATTGTTGAAGGAAATAGATGGGCAGGTTATGAAACCACCCTCTAGACACACAACCTAGGGCTCCACTGTGGTTCAACTTTCTGAATTCAGATTTTTCACCTGTAAGGTTGGTAACCATATCTATCCTGTGCAGTGTTAGTGAGGGATAACTAGAAGTAATGTGGCTAAAACACTTGGTTCAGAGCTAAACCTACCATAAAATCAAAGTAAATGGTAATGGCCATCACTGCTAAAGGCAAAATTCTAGGGGCATAGAGAAGACAGCTGTGTGCTAGGAGGAGATAGGGTTGAGGAAAGGTGAAATGCCTGTGACAGCACTGATGCTACATTCTAGAATCTGTGTCTTGAGTAGCTGCTGCTTCCAAGTCACACATGTAAGTGAAGGAGGAAATTTTTCTAAACAGAAGACAATGAGATCTTGTGAAGAACGGAATCAACAGACCCAGCACTCAGGTTTTTGGCTAATTGTGCAATCTGCTACACAGCAATTTGCTCAGAAGTCAAAAGAAGAAGCTTGTTGAGATCCTGCTCAACTTTGGAGTTATGCTTATTTTCCATGTTCCCACAAGGATCTCCAGGTCACATTTAGAGTCTTCTGATTTCTGAGGCTCATTGATTGTGTGATGTTAGGCAAAGTCACTCACCCTCTCTGGACTTTCTTTCACGTTAGATTAAGACATTGAATTAGACTGACTTTGCTTCTGCCTTTTCTGCCTTACATACACTATTTTGTAATAAATATTTATTGGTTCCTACAGGCTATGTCTTGAACAGACAAAAACTAGTGATTTCTGTTTACTGCGTGCTGGTTTGTTTTGCATGCTTGCGAGGAATATTTTGACTCTGATATAATCTAGGGATGATATGGCAAATGGGAAAATAACAGAGAACCTTTTCACTGTCACAGGGCAGAATAAAACACTGACAAAGTATTAGGCAGCTACAGAACGGCTTTAGAAAGAACGAGTACCTCGGTTTTCGCTTTTGCCTTTCTAAACAACCAGTGAATACTGTACACAGCACGTCGCTTTTAATAAACTACAAATTCCGACAGCCACTGCGCAAGGGACGCGCTTATGTCCCAATCAATCCTGGAGGGCCCCACCCCTAGACTCTGAACTTCAATTCCCAGGCATCGTCGGGGAGGTTCAATTTTCTTCCTCCCGCCCCCTGCTCGCGATCCTCGCGCCAGGTCGCCGCGCGCGCGCGCGCGTGACGTATAATATATGGGCCGCTCTATAGCTGTGGTCGCGCTGTGCGTGTGTGAGTGAGGGAGAGTGCGGGACCTGAGGCGGTGTGTGTGAACTGTGGCCGCTGGCGGGGTCAGAGGGGAAGCGGCGAAGCCGCCCGGGAAGGTGAGTAGGGAAAGGTGGGGCACGGCTCCCCGGGAGGGTGCGAGGTGAGGATGTGCGGCCGGCCAGGCGGGAGAGAGTGGGCGCTGGGCTGGGGGAGGGGCGGCACCTGCTTGGGCCGCCGTCGGGGAGGAGGTGGGCCGGGCCAGCGGGGAGGCTGGGCCTGGGGCCTGACGGAAGACTTTTCAGATTTTTGGCTCGGGGGCGGGGCCTTCACGTTCTTCCAGTCCCCTAAAGAGGCGTCTCAGGAGTAACTCTTTTGCCTTGAGTGGGGGGCAGGGGTATGTCCGCTGCTGTCTGGAGATGGAGTACTTATAGTTTCCCTTGTCACCTTTTTCCTCCCAATGCTCCCGGTCTCCTTTCCGTACGGGCTGGGGGGCTCCATCTTCCTTGCCGTACGGCGGCCCCCTTCCCGGACTGTGTCTCCGCCTCCAGTCCCAGTCACCTGGGCGGGCTCTCCGCTCTCTCGGCCTTGTGCCACCTCCCCTTGCTCCCGCCCAGTTGTTGGACTCGCCGAGGGGGCGGGGCTCTTTGATTGCTCCTCCCGCCACTGTGGTGGAGGGTGGGGGTAAGTGGAGAGAAATGTTTTGGCCCCGCACCTGGAAGTCAGACCTCAGATTCCTGACTGAGCTTCTTGGGAATCTGTTTTTCGTATTGTAGTTGATTTCAGTTGGGATGTCAAAAGCGTTTGCTTCACTCCTTTTCCTACGTGGTTTCTTTCTTCCTTCCTCTGATTGCTGTGGTAGTGCTCTTTCTATATGTTGAGGAAGTAGTTCTGAGTGCTCGCAGTAGTTCTTTTTGAGTCGCAAATTACTTGTCCGTGTCATGTGGTTGTCAGTTTTTTCCTGTCTTTCCATGAAGCCTTTTAATTAGTCTACTTGTTTTAGTTAATTATATTAGTAACATCTTCCTGCTTTAAATGCTTTGTTAATATATAGGGTGAGAGCTTTATTGGTAGCGTCATCCTGGGAATTTTCTTTTTCCAGTTTACTGCAGTTTACCTTCCAGGTCTTTATATTTAAGCATGTCTTTATATTTAAGCATGTATTTTAGAATTTAGGAAACAATTTAGTATTTTTCTGTTTGATGTCAAGATTTGGATTTTGTATATAGCGGCCTGTTCGAGTGGGTTTTTTATTTTTATTTTTTTTTTTGGTTTTTTGAGACAGGATCTCGCTATGTAATTCAGGCTGACCTTCATTTCACTTTCTTGGCTTGGCTAGCCTCAAACTCACGGTGATCCTCCTGCCTCAGCTTCTTTAGTGATAGAATTGCAGGTATGCCTCACCTCGCTGGGCTCATGTTACATTTTTGGATATTGAAGAGATAATCTAGAATTTGGGTAGTATGGAGAAATTTATTTGTTTTGCTTTTTGAGAGAGGCTCTCTAATCCAGGCTGGTCTTAAACTCACTATCTAGCCCAGGCTAGCCACAAACTCACAGTTATCCTCCTGCCTCAGCCTCCCATAGTGCTGAGATTACAGTGTACTCTCAGCACCACACCTGGCAGGAAATCATTTTGTGCTAAATATCTCTTGGGTAGTTTGCTAAGGATATCGTTTTACTGTTCTTTTCTTTCTTTCTTTTTTCTTTTTTTTGGTACTGGGGATCAAACTCATGACCTCTTGTGTAACCAAGCAGGTGCTTAAGCCACTGAGCTAAATCCCCAGCCCAGTTTTACTGTTCTATCTACCATCTTTAAATTAAATTTAATAGAGGAACCTAATAGAATGAACCATGTGTAAATTGAAGTTACTGGGGTTGGCTTATTACCAGTGCGTGATCGTGAGATGTAATTCACGAAAGTTATTCAGGATCTCTAGTAAACTGGTTATTGCAGGATCTTGAGTCAACTCTGGTTATTGCAGCTGTTTCATGTGAAGCTCTGGAGTTCTCTGATATTTTTCCTTCTTCTTCTCTTTTTTTTTTCACGGCTGTTTGAAATTGAATCCAGGCACATACAATGCCACTGAGCCAGAACTACAGCTCCCATCCCCTAAGACAGTACTTACAGAACATTGTTTTAGGATTGTAACCTTTATTTTTCTTTTCTTGCCTTTTTTTTTTTTTTCTTTTTGAAACAAGGTCTCCTTATGTAGCCCAGGCTGTCCATGAACATGTGGCAACATTCCTGCCTCACTCTCCTGAGTGCAGGTATTACAGGCATTCGTCATCATCCTTGGCATATAAATATATATTTTAAGGCTTTATATTCTACTATATGTGTAGTATTATTGTTTAGGCCCCTCCAACAACTATTTCCACTTTACAAATAAATAGAAATAAAAAAAATTTTTTTTGAGCCAATGCCTCACAATGCAGTCCAGGCCCAGCATTAAACTGGCTGTGTAGGCCAGGCTGGCTTTAAATTCATCTTTCTGCCTCACCCTCCCAAATACTAGGATTATATTTGCCTGTGCCATCACCCCTGCAGAGGTTGGATTTCTCATTTTTGTTTGAAATTGTGATCTAGAGAAGTTAAAGATCTCACAGATATGTCAACATAGTTGGAATTTTTTTTTTTTTTTTTCTTTTTGAGACATGATCTCACTTTGCAGGTTGGGCTGGCCTTGAGTTCACTTTGTTGTCCAGGCTGGCCTTGAATCTATAGGATTCTCCTGCCTCAGCCTCTTGAGTGCTTGGATTACAGGCATGCCTACCACACCTGGCTCATAGTTGAAATTCTTAAACTGATTTTTAGTAGTGCCTATTGCTTGGGTACATGTATCAGTCCATTCTGTCATCTATAAAATGGGCAAGAGGAGCCAGATGTGGAGGAGGAGGATTGAAAGTCAGAACCATGCCTGGACAATTTTTTGACTTAGTGAGACCTTGTCTTAAATGAAAACAAAACAAAAGCAGACTACAAAGAGTTTATATACTAGGTACTTGTTTAAGTTATCCAAGTGGCACTCCTTCAAGGATCACTCTGCCTTCCCTAATTAAAAAAATTTGTAAACTCACATAACAAAGTAATCACTCACTATTGTAGAGTGTACGTGTATTGGCATTTAGTACAGATTTACAATGTGGTGCAACCATTGCCTGTTTCTAATTTCTGGGCCATTTTATCACATGGGAGGGAAACTCTATACCCCTCTCCTTTTTTTTTGCTCCAGGAATTGAACTCAGGACCTTGTGCTTGCCAGGCAGGTGCTGTGCTGCTGAGCTATACCCCCAGCCCCTTCCATATTCATTTAACAGTTACCATATTTCCATCCTCCTAACTCCTGACAATCACTAGTTAAGTTTCTGTAGTATATAGATTTACTTGTTCTATATTTGGTATAAAGAGGATCATATAGCATGTGGTCATTTATGTGCTTCTTTCACTTAACATACTATTTTCAGGATTTATCTACAATTGTAGTGTGTGCTTCATTTTTTTTTTTTTTAACAATTCACCTGATAGTGCACATTCCAGTTTTTTAGTTTAGTTTTTTTTTTTTAAACTTGTTTTTTGAGACAGGGTCTCAGTTTGCACTTAAGGCTGGCCTTGAACTCACTGTGTAGCCCAGACTGACCTCGAACTCATGGTGATCCTCTTGCTTCAGCCTCCCAGGTACTGGGATTACAGGCAAGTGCTGCTGTGCCCTCCTAGAGTATTTAATAGAGGCAGCAAAAGCAAGCATATGAATCTTGCTTCTGATTTTAAGGGGAAAGTTTTTAGTCTTTTATCATTGAGTTTGTTGTGGGTTTTTCAGTGTCTTTTGCATTTTGGAAGTTTTTTTATTGAATTTATATTTTTTTAGTCACAAAAGGATGTTAGATTTGTCAGATTTTTTTTCTGTATCAAATGATCATGTGTTTATTTTTTCTATTTCATTATCTTATTATGTGTGATATTGGTTGATTGATTCCCTTCTCCCTCACTTTGTTGTAGTTGGCAGTGCTGGCATTGAACCTAGGGCCTCTTGCCCACTTGGCAAGCACTCTACTTTTGAGCTACACCTCCAGCCATTGATTGATTGTCATGCGTAGAACCACTCTTGCAATCCTAAAATAAATTCTAGTTGGTCATGATGTTTAATTTTTGTTCTTGTTTTTCTATTTTGTTTAACTCTAGCATTAGACCCAGGGCCTTGCACATACTAGACAAGTGCTTTAATACAGAACTACATTACCAGTTTTTTTTTTTACTTTTTGATTTTTTGAGACAGAGTCTCACTATGCAGTTCAGGATGGTCTTGAGCTCACTTTGTAGCCCAGGCTGGTTTTGAACTTGCAACGATCCTCCTGCTTTAGCCTTCCAAGTGCTGGGATTACAGGTGTGCGGCACCACACCCGTTTTCCCAGCTCTTTTTAAATTTTATTTTGAAACAAAGTTCACCTAAGTAATTCAGTTCTGGCCTTCAATTTGTGAACCTTCTGTGTCAGTCTGTAGAATAATGTCTCTTAATATGCTACTGGATTCAGATTGCTAGTATATTTTCTTGTGGAGTAAATAAAATAGCCCAAGTGACACGAATCAGTACTAACCTGGAAATTCATCTACTTTATTAAAATGTTAACATTTTAGAGAGTTGGTGGTATCTTCTTTTACTTTTGCTTGGTCTTATCGTATGTATCATTAGAAGAGTTAGTTCTACACTAGTAATCCCTTTGTAATGTGAAACTGCATTTGTAGAAAATGATTGCTACTCCTGTGAAAATTCTGCATAGAAAATCTTTTTTTTTTTAATCCTAAAGAATATTTTGTAAAGGAAATGATTGTACAAACCATTTAAACATTTGAATCTCATTTGTCCCTTCTGGAACCCCTTATGAAACATTTTAGGATACTTCAAGTCCTTAGTTCCCAGTCCTTCTGCATTCTTGAGTTTATCATTTAACCCAGCAACCCTTCTTCTCTTCCCACTCCTCCATGGGGAATTGAACCCAGGGCCTTCTCATAAGCTACATTCTCAGCACCACCCCCCCTTTTTTTTTTTTAAATTTTGAGACAGGGTCTAGTTAAATACTTAAATTGCTCAAGCTAGGCTTGAATTTGTAGTCCTCATGTCTCAGAATCGCAGATTAGAGTGTACCACCCATGCCTGGCTCCTTTTTTTTTTTTTTCCTGTTTCTGGAATTGAACCCAGGATCTTGTGCATGGTAGGCAAGCAGTATCACTGAACAGCATCCTCAGCACCTTCTCTTCAGGTTTTTTTTTTTTTTTTCAAGAAACTGGCTGTGAAAGAGGTTAGGAAGCTTGAAGGACAAATGAACTGACTTACTTGTTTGAGACAGGTTTTTGCTGTTTTACCTAGACTTGAATTTCGCTTTCTGAGTAACTGGGATTGATTATAGGCATGTACACCATGCCCAGTACTTTGAAGCATTTTTTAAAATGGCTTGTGTGTGTGTAGGGAGGTATTCTTGCTGTGTTGCCCAGACTGGTCTTCAACTCTTGAACCTCTTAACAATCCTCCGGTTTTAGCTTTCCTTGGGACTGCAGGTATGAACTACCATGCTTCCAGTAAGTGGGTCTTATAGTAGACATTTTTAATTATCTTTTTTGTGAGGGAATGTTTGAGAAAAGTCCAGGGTGATCTCATCTTGAACTGTGTCACCCAGTTCCTCTTTGAATTCTCCATCTTTCTGTCTCAGTCTCCTGAGTGCTGGGATTACAGGTGTGGACCACCATGCCTGGTCCCCAGTTTTCATATTAGTGAGACTGTCCACTAGATTTCTTGGCCTTTTTGTTTAGAATTAACAGGAATGTGCTATTAATCTTTGATAGAACTTCCCTCAAAGACTAACAAGAACAAGTGATTTTGGAGAGCAGATTTTGTATTAAAAAATAAAACCTCTTACAAAGTTTTGGACTTCAGAGATTTAGATTTGGATTATCATATGTATTGAAGGTGTTACCATATGTTTTGTTAGTGTCATTGAACTCAGGGCCTTTTGGTAGGGAAACACAGTATCAATGAATTACTTTCCCAGCCTAGGTATTTGTACTTGTGTTGAGAGAAGGGACCCTAACATTTGTCTGATTCACAGGTTTTTTTTTTTTTTTTTTTTTTGAGACAAGGTTTCATTATACAGATCAGGCTGGCTCTGAACTCATGTTGTAGCCCAGGCTGGCCTTGAACTCCCAGCAATCCTCTTGCCTCAGCCTCCCAAGTGCTGGGATAACAGGTGTGTGCCACCATGCCTGGCTTTCCACAGGAGTTCTTAAAAGGGTTAAGAATTACTATTTTGATCTGGCTCCCTGCTTTGTTTGACACTTGAGGAAATTGAGACACAGACAGGAAAGGATTTGTTCATCATAACTTGATAAATATTCAGTTTCCCACAGTACCACAAATAAAGTTTATCTGAAGGCTGCATAGGTAATAGTTCTCTTGCTTTTTATTTATTTCTTTTGCTTACTCATCTGTTTTCTACCCCCTCACTTTTTTTTTTTTTTTGTGTGTGTGTGGGAAGTATGTCATATTGATTGCCTGTGTTCATTTACTGTTATTTCGGTTTTTTAGACCAAGCTATGACTACAGTAGTGGTACATGTGGACTCCAAAGCCGAGCTCACTACCCTGCTGGAGCAGTGGGAAAAGGAACATGGTAGTGGGCAGGACATGGTACCTATCCTTACCAGGTATGGATAATTAATCTGGTTTGTTGTATGCACAGCTCATACTAGTTTTTTTTTTTTTCACAACAAATTAAAGAATCTAAATATTACGTAGTTTTTATGTATTATTGATGTAACTGAAAGGAGAGTCATGGGAATGATAATGTTAGCTGTGGGTTTATTCTTTGAAGGAATTATTTATTGAGTTCTTTATGCTACAAATACTTTGTTTCATTTTCAAGATTATTTCGCATTATCATTTAACTTTAGACTTTTTCGCTGTGCTGTGATATTCAGCAATGCAAAACTTAAAGAGGGTCACTATTCTTAAGGACATAACCGCCTGGAAAGCATCTAAGCCTAACACAGAAAAACAATTCAGTGGACTACAAAATAGAATGTAATGTGCCAAATCACACACTATGGCTTATAAATACTGTAGAGAAATAGAAAGTGCTGTCACTCAGACAGTTCAAACAGTTCAGGACCTTTTGTGTATTAACTGTAAGAGGTACTTCTGGACCTCATCTCCCTATTTTCCTCATTTGTTACTAAGAGTATTACTGACAGCTCCTTTTTTTCTTTTTTTTGGGCTGTGCTGGGATGAATTTTACCTCTTATTTGATAGGCAACAAGTAAACTACCCTAGAGATGTGCCCCATTCTTAAAGATAACCATCTCCAGAACTACCTGCAGTGGAATAACTGCATAACCACACAGTGGAAAGAATAGGTTAGAATCTTGGATTGTGACTCTTACTTCCAGTTAACTTTCTAGTACAGGATTTGGTCAAGGCTCTTTGGAACAGGACTTGCAAGATGGCAGTATAAATATACCTTGATGAAAAACAGATAAATGATTTTCTGTGAAAACTGAAAAGTGACTGGAGAAGGCATCAAAGGGATGAGGAACTGTGACATGTTTTTGTGGCAGTAAGGAAATGGGCCTCATCAAAGTATAGGATTAATGTATGATAGGAGTAGAAAACAAATGTGTATGACTCTTAAAAGGTCTTCAAAGTTAGAAAGTTTAGGAGACAATAGGATAGATTCATTGTAAAACTTTATTTTAAACAGAGGAAACTACCTATCCTCCAAATTGTGACTCTTTCAGTTTGCTGGATATTTTCTGAAGTACCTTCAGGTTTTTGTTTTTTTCCTCCTTTAAGTTGCTGGAGGTTTGGGTGTTTTATTACTTTTGAGACTGGGTCTCCATGTAGTCCAAGCTGGTCTTAAATTCTATGTAGCTTGCTCCAAATTGGCTTCAAATTTGTAGTCTTCCTGCCTCAGCCTTCCAACTGCTGGAATTACACGCATGCACCCCAATACCCAGCTGGTTTGGATGTTTTGAGGAGCAAATGAGGCAGGCCTTCTTACCTTTAATTTTGGCTTACCTGCTTTTTGTGTGTGTGTGTGTGTGTGTGTGTCGACCTGGGCATTGAATCCAGGGCTTCCTGTATGCTGGGCAAACATTCTGTTGCTGAGCTACATCCTGGCAATTTTTATTTTGTGGCAGGGTCTTGCTAGCTAGCTTCAAACTTGTAATAATCCTGCCTCAGCTTTCTAAATAGTTGAAATGACAGGAGTATACATTACCATGCCTGGCTTTACTTTGTTTTTGAGATGTAATTTACACAATCTAAAGTACTTGGCCTGGTGAATTCTTTTCTGGTAAAAAAATCAAGTTATGAACTTCCAAAAGGCTTCTCAGTATCTGCCCTATGATTTATTTTCATTTTGGATTCCTGTTTTTCATGATGACACTCATACCTCTCATAAGTCAGATGTTCTAATTAACGTCTCCAGGGACTATAAAAACTCTTTATAGCAGGACTTTTCTTTAAGAGGCCCAAAAAGGTTAAATAGTTTGTCCAGGGTCACGCAATTAATGGAAGAGCTCTTATTTGAACTTCAGCAGTCTGACTGCAAAATCCCTGTTTTTATTTTTATTTTATTTATTTTTTGTGATACTGAGGATTGAATGTGAAACCTTCACACTGGTCTACATACCCAGGCCTTTTTTATTTTTAGACAGTCTTGCTAAGTCATCAAGTTGTTGAGGCTGAGCTTGAACTTGGGATTCTCCTGCCTCAGTTTCCCCAGAGTGCTGGGATTATAGGTGTGCTTCTCCTTTCCTGACCATCTTTAACTTCTGTGCTGCATTTCTTAGTTTCAGCTGAGGATGCATAGATCTTATAATATGTAATTTTAACTATATTTTGTCTATATTTTGTTTGATCATTCTTTGTGACAAAGAGAATTTTCAGAATTTAAAGGGAAAGGAAAAAATAACAGAAGTATTTTTGAGGCCAGATTGAGTTGCTTGAGAATTTATACATAGAACCTAAATATTAAGACTAGGAAATTAAAAAAACAAAATGAAACATAAAAAGAACTAAGAAATTTGGCTTATGGAAATAAAGAATGTAGGAAAGTTTGACTTAGGACAGAGTGTATTTAGATACTAGAGAAAGATAATCTTATATTAGTCATTACAATCAGTAGCCAGGTGTGGCAGAATATACCTGTAACTCAAGAGGCTGAGCCAGGAGGGTTGCTCTAAGTTCAAGACCAGCCTAGGCTACATGGTGAGACCCTGTCTCAAGAAACAAAAAGATTAAAATTGTCAGTCTTGTTTAGAATATTCAGAAAGTAGTTTTTCCTGTTTTCATAAAAAAATGCATGAATAAAAAGAAACACAATGCAGACAACAACATAGGTGATCTCAAAACATGCAAGTAAAAGAAGTCAGACAATAAGAGCACATATGATTCCATTTGTAGGAAATTCTAGAATAGGTTAAACTAATCTAATGAGCAAAAGCAGATGAATGGTTATTTGGGATGGTGGGAGAAAATCTTTCACAGTGAAGTGAAATGCATAGAAAGACTATGAAGAAGGAAAGAACTTGGACTGTAAAGAGCAGAGACAGCCATGTGACAGAAGCTTATTGAAAGAGAGGTCGAAGAGTGGAAGAAGTGGTCAGGAAGCAAGGCAGAAGCCAGATAATTTTAAGCCATGATAATACTTTGGCTTAATTCAAAGTATTGTGATAAGTCCCTGGAAGTTGGAGAATGAATTGTGTCAGGTCAAACTTGGAGGAAGCATGATCAGTATAAGACTGTTGGAAGTAGGTAATGGTATTAGTCTGGTACATGTAGGAATGGTCAAGAATTAGAGAAGTAATTAGAATCAGGAGGCATCTTGTAGGTAGAGCTAATGAAGAATTATTATGAGGCTGAGGAGAAATATATGATGACTACTAAAGTTTTGGCTTCATAGGTAAAAATTAGTCCTGATGAGTCAAGGAAAGTTGAGAGTTTGGGAATAGATTTTTTTTTTCTTTTCTTTTTTTTGGTGCATTGCTGGGGAGGGAACCTAGGACCTTTACATTGAGCTACATCTCCAGCCCTTGTGTGTGTGTTTTGAGATAGTATCTTGCTGAATTGCCCATACTAGGCTCAAACTTTCAGTTCTCCTGCCTCAGCCTATCAGAGTGCTGGTGTTATAGGCTTGTGCCATTATGCCTAGTTTGGGAATTATTTTGTGAGATGATTGTTTAGATTTCTGTGCCCATTCAAAAATAGTTTTTTCTTTTACACCTTGTCTGTTGATTGTTGTGGTGTGGGTTTTTTTTTTTTTTCTTTCATTATGCCAATTCAGAGTTGACTCTTTCTTCCCTTTGTGATAGGATGTCTGAATTGATTGAAAAAGAAACTGAAGAATATCGTAAAGGGGATCCAGACCCATTTGATGATCGACATCCTGGTAAGATTTCTCTGAGCTTGGATCTTCTTACCAAAGAAAATTGTCAATAGTGTTTTTAATTGAAGTAACAGCTTCTGTGATATGTGTGTGAAGATCTTTTTATTTATTATAATATTTTTCAAGGTGGAAGCCAAGGAGGAAGAATAAACTTCTGTAAAAATTGAAGTATTTCTGATATTTACATATGAAACAGTACATAACTAACTTAAAGGAACTAAGTTATGTATATCTTAGTTAAGTCAGTTGGTATGCTTACAAAAACAGAAAAAGAGTCTGCCTTTTTTTTATTTTTTTAGAGACCATGTCTCATTTTGTAATTCAGGTTGGCCTTGAGCTCATTGTGTATCCCCAAGCTGACCTCAAACTGACAATGATCTCCTACCTCAGCCTCTCAAGTACTAGAATTACAGGCATGCACCACCACACTTGGCCTGTTTATTTTTTTATAACAATAATTATCCTCTTTTTTTGAGGGGAAATATAATTGAGAATGGATCCAAGGCCTTGTTTTTAGTTAGGATGTTGGCACATGGAACCTTGGATGCTAAACAGATTTCTTTTCTTTTTTTTTTTCTTGTAGTCCTGGGATTGATCCCAGGACCTTGCACATGCTGTTCTACCACTGAGCAACACCCTCAGTTCTCCCTTTAAATTTTTTTTTTTTAATTTTAAGACAGGGTCTTGGCCTCCAAATTGGTGTTTCCTTGCCTCAGCCTTCTGAGTAGCTGTAATAATGGGTGTGTGCCACCACACCTGCTTTAAATAGACTTGATGTCTGCTTTAGTGTCTTAATAGCTAACATGTGTTGTTTTATGTTAATTTGGTTTTATTTAGGGTCAGTTTAATTAGAGCCATGATAAACTGGCCTGCTTTGGTATTTAATTTGTTATAATACAGACTTACGTGGGACTTGAAACTTCCTTTTTTTTTTAGTAGTTCTTTTGAGCCAAGGTCTCACTGTGTAGTTCAGGCAGGTTTTGAACTCACTATGTAATGCAGACTGGCCTTGAACTTGCAGTGAAACTCCTGCCTCAGGCTAAAAACTGCTGGGATTCCAGGCATGTGCCACCATGCTGGGCTGAGACTTTTCCATTTTATGTTTTATTTGTGTGTGTGTATATGTCACAGGTAACCCAGGGCCTTTGCAGTGAGGTACATTCCCATCTCTAACCCATTAATTTTTTTTTTTTTTAAGACAGAGTTTTACTAAGTTGCCCAGGCTGCATTTAAACTTATGTTCTTTCTACTTCAGTTTTCCAGAGTGCTGTATCACAGATGTACACCACCATCCTGGCTTGTTTTCTGTAAGATGCATTATCAATGGGCAAATGTTACGTTATGTATGAGCTCAGGCTGCATATAAACTCTAGCTCGGAGGAGTCCTTTTTGGTACTGGGGCTTGAACTCATGACCTCATGTTTGCCAAGCAGGCACTTATGCTGCTAAGCTAAACCCCCGGCCAAGGAGGAGTCCTCTTTGGAGAGGGAGTCTGAAATTTTATGAGTGGAGACATAGGGAAAATTTGTGGGAGTTATAAATATAAGAACATTGTATATCTACCTGGTGTTTTTTCTGTTTCGTAAATTTTTCTTCTCAGATGTAAACTAGGTGTTTCAAATTGTCTAGTTTTTTTTATATGATTTTACCTTCTCCATTTGTCCTAGGCATTCTTAGTTCTAGAATATCCACTTTGTTTACTTATTTGCTTTTTTGAAACAAGGTCTTACTATGTAGCCCAGGCTGACCTTGGACCTGCAGTGATCCTCCTTCCTCAGCCTCCCAAGTGCTGGCATTACAGGCATGTGCCATCACACCTCTAGAATATTCACTTTAATTCACATCTGTAGAAAGGGAAGATTAGAACATGAAGAAGTGTGGAAGTGAATGTGAAATCAGAAATTTTAGTTAATACATGGAATCATGAAAAGAACTGCAAGAAATGATCATGCTTAGTATCATTGCCTTGAAAGGATGAAGGGGTAGTGAGGAAAAAGGGAGAGACAGAGAATGATACGCCTTTTTTCTCCTAGTGGAAACTTAGTTTTTTCTTACCATTTCTTAGTGTTAAATAGTATTTGTCATTGGGCTCAATTTCTTCTAATAAAAGTGGGGGTTTCAGTTTTTTATTTTTAAATATTGAAAGGTAAGGTCTTTTTAAAATGCCGTTTTTGTGACTTCTTTTTGGAAATTACTTTGAGATACTACTTAGAAATTTATGAAAACGTCACATCAGCAGCTCACATATTTTTGGCCATACTGTATCATATGGCTAACTTTGCCAGTACTCTAATGAAATGAAAGGAAATGAAATAAAACAGATGGTATCTGTTTTTAAAATAAACCAATAATTCTTCCAGGCATTAGTTAATTCTTTTATTTTCAGGCACTTAGGTCCTTTACCTTATTTCTTTCCCTTGGAGCTAGGCTGGCCAAGATTACTGTCTCTTTAGGTTGGTGATTACTTAGTAGGATTCAGCTACCTTAACTCAATTTTAAACTTATGGGATATCCTTATAGGTTTGAGGATACATCTCTTGCTGTTGTCATTGTAGTTGAAGCAAGATTAACTTGGAAACTGTTTTCTCCAGATGACCCATCAAAGGAAGCATACTTCCTGCCTTTCTGTGACTGTGAAGTTAGGGGATTGCTTTCTCCTAGACTCCTTTGTAACTCTTCTGTGTACTGTTGGTGATGCTGGTCTGGATATTATTATTTAATTCAGCATTGCTGCATAGGCAGTATGTTGAGAAATAGGCTAGAGAGCACTCTTTCAGGTTTTGATTTGATTTTTTTTTGGTGATACCAAGGTCCACTCTACCACTGAGCCATTTATGTGTGTATGTATGTATGTATTTTTTTTTTTTTTTTAAACAGGGACTCACTATGTAATTCAGCCTGGCCTTAAACTCACTATGTTACCCAGGTTGGCTTTGAATTTATGGTGATCTTAAGTGCTGAGATTACAGTCATGTTCCACCATGACTGACTGCCAGTCCTTTTTATTTTTTATTTTGAGACAGTTTTATTAGGTAACCCAGGCTGGACTTGAACTAGGGATCTTCCTGCCTCAGCTTCCCAGAGTGCTAGGATTGCTTTGATTTTATTTACTTACTTTGTGGTACTGTGGATTGAACCCAGGGAGCTATGAGGTACATCCTAGCATATCCTATTGTCCTCTTGCCTCTTGCTAACATTGGGTATTTAACCTAGGGGCTATATCCTTGGCCCTTTTTAAATTTTTTGTATATTTGTATGTGGTATGGAGTACTGAATGAACCTAGAGCATTGGCATTGAGTTATTATTCTATCCCTCCCCACTTTAAACTTTTTATTTTATTTTGAGTCCCTAAGTCACTAAGTTGCCAGGTGTAGAGAGCTTTTGAACCAGAAAATTGATCACATGTGCAGGGCTGGGGCATGGCCATCCCAAGAACAAAGAGTGCCTGGAGCAAGCCACATAAAAAAAGTGCCTTAGCCCCAGAAAACACCAAACCCCTGGACAATCCAAGCTATGAGTTGCTAGGCGAAGGGGTGACATTGTGTTGCTAAATGTATAAATAAATGCCCCTACAGTGAGGGATCAGCTCCTTTCCTTCCATCGAGAGAGTAAGGGCTCCACCTGACCCCAGCTTTTATCTCTTTTTCATCCTCTCATAGTCTTTCACCCAAGGAACCACAAAGGCTGCAATGGATCACAGCACCCAGGCTGAGCTTGATTTTCCTCTTTCAGCCTCCCAGAGTACTGCTTTTACATGTGTATAGTCCTTATTTCTTTAAACATTTTTTAAAATTTTGAGACAGTTGTACTGAGTTACTCAACCTGACTTTGAATTTGCAATGCTTGTGTCTTAGCCTCTTGAGCAGTTTGGGATTATAGGTGTGGGTTACTCCTACTGGCTTAGTTTTTATATTGTCACTTTTAATTTTAAATAATGTTTATTATAAAACCTAATCACAAGAATCTTGTCTTTGTTTTTATTTTTGCTGGCATTTTTATTAGTATTTATAGCAACCCAAGTGCCATTCCAGAGATCTAAGTTGCTTGACTGGGACAACTTACTCATTCGTTTGTTTGTTCCTCCTCTCTTCTTTTGTTAGGTCGAGCTGATCCAGAGTGTATGCTGGGCCACTTGCTGAGAATACTCTTCAAGAATGATGATTTCATGAATGCAGTAGGTTTGCTTCTTACATTTCTTCAGAGATTCTCATCAGCGAATGTTGTACCTTTATTTATTTATTGAGATAATTTGCTTTTACTGAAGGCCTTAGAAAAGTGGAAAGTTGAATGGGTAGATTTTTAAAATTTGGCACTGGTTCATTTGAAATAAAAGGCCTTCTTTTTTGTCAGAATGTCTGACTATGGACAAATTATTTTCTGTTGGTGTGTTCTTGTTCTTCAGTCATATATTGGTGAAGGCTCTCAGGGCATCTGTGATACTCATTTTTGGACAAGATGAGAGTATTAGTTTGGTTTTGTTGTTTTGTTTTGATTTTTAAGGTAGGCTTTCACCTTGTAGTCTAGGCTGCCCTTGAATTTACCATATGTAGATTAGACTGGGTTTGAACTTGCAGTGATCCTCCTGTCTCAGCTGCTTCAGTGGCAGGATTACAGGAATGTGCCATGGGCAAGGTGATTTTGAGTGTGGGGCTATCGGTGTTCTTTTGGGTTTGTGAATGGAAAGATAATGATGTACATGGTACTATTCTGCACTAAAATGGGTGTGTGCATTGGGCATGTAGAAGGACAGAAGGGTGTTTTATGTAACTCAGGGTTATTGCAAAGAGTAAATGAGTATTCATAGGTCCTGAACATAGTTAATAACTGAGGAAACCGTGGCTGTTATATTTGTTTGGAGGTGGAATGGTATGATACTTGAGAGTATGGGCTTTGGAATCTGTTTTAGAACTCATAATCTTCCTTCCCTAGATGCCCAAATGCTTTATTTTCTTAACTTTCCAAATACATAACATGGAAATGATAGTACTTTGAAAGAGTTTTGTAATATTTGAGTGAAATTAAGCATGAAATGCTCTTAGCAAAAAGTCTGGCTAAGTCTTAGGTATTATTATCACTGTCATCTGTATTGTATTAACTCCATATTTATTTCTGTGTTACTAATATCTCTTCTCAGTTTCAGATCACTTTATCTGCCAGATATTCCCACCTGGATATTCCCATTGGTACTTTGAATTCCACATGTCTGTCTGCTCCACTCTGTTTTTCTTATTCTCTCGCTCAGTAATGATGTCTTGTCTAGACAGAAAGTATTCTTTACTCTTCTTAGCTGTCTTATTCACTGGATTTGTAGGTCTTACTGTTCTCTCCCCTTTAAACTCCTGTCTTCTTTGTTGCCAGACCTTAGGTTAGTCGTTGCCACCTATCATTTGGTTACTGTAGTAACTTTTTAACTGGCTTCTTCTTTCCCTTTTCTGATCCAGTCTTCATTTTATAGCCCAGAAATTATTTTAAAATGCAAAACCTGATCATAGTTTTGCTTATCATGCACTAATGGTTTCTCATTGTTCTCAGGATAAATTTTAAATTCCTTATGTTAGTATTAAATACCTAATCTGACTCTGCTATTTGTTCTGTCTAGCTTCACTTCTTGCCATTTAGCTTTCTTACTCCTCCTTAGCTATCCCTAATTGTCCTAGCTCGGATTCCTTTCTCCTCTAAACCTTTCTGTGAGTCCTCTGCAGTGTAAGGGACTTCTGTAGCATTCTGTACTCATGATATTGTCTGTTTTCCTGTCACTTTTATTGGAATGTAAGCCTTGTGATGATGGGACTATGTCAATAAGTATTTACCAGTGTATACGCAACACAGAACATAATAGTGTAATTATAACTTACTAGTAGAAGTTCGGGCCAGGCATGATGGCATGCATGCCTGTAATCTCAAACTTACTTTAAGTTTGAGGCAAGCCTGTGCTGCATAGTGAGACCCTGTCTCCCTCTCCTTGCCCCCCCAAAAAAGAGATTCAGTAAATGTGTGGGACATGCCAAGTTATATTATACACACGCACACACACACACACACACACACACTTTATTAATAAATCCAAGTTTTTCATTACTATCAAGGATAGTTTTATACGGAAGTTTTAATTATTAGTTGTTTGGTTCATATCTTTTAAGAAAGTGATGGGAAAGGGGAAGGAAGGGAATGGGAAGGAGATTAAAAAAAGAACTAAGATATGTCATATACATTTACCAACTCCCCCCATGAATGTAATCATTGTATACTGCAAAAATGTACCAATAAAAGTTCAGTACAAAAGAAAAAGTGGTGGAAATGTATTAAGGATTTATTAGACTTCCAGATTTTGACTGGGTTTAGTTTTAGGGAAAAGTATTCATTTTTTTTTTTGTAGCTGGTGAATGCATATGTGATGACAAGCCGGGAGCCACCTTTAAACACTGCAGCTTGCAGACTGCTACTGGACATCATGCCAGGGCTGGAAACTGCTGTTGTTTTTCAAGAAAAGGTACTTGCTAAAAAAGAAAACTGATTGTATGTTAGGTTTTTTGCTTTTGTGTTTTGTTTTTGTTTTTTGAGGCAGGTTCTCACTAAGTAATTTAGGCTGGCTTGAACTCACTGTATAGCCCAGGCTGACCTCAAACTTACAGCAATCCTTCCTCTTCAGCCTCCTGAGTGCTGGCATTATAGGTGTGCACTAGTATGCCCAGCTTCATTGTGTGTATGTATATATTTATTTGTGATACTGGAGATTGAGCCTAGGGCTTTTTCCACTGGGCTATATCCCTAGTCCTTTTTTAGTTTTAGTTTTTTATTTTGAAAACAAGGTCTCAGTTGATAAATTGCATAGTCTGGGCTTGAACTGGCGATCCTTTGGCTTCAGCCTTGTGGAGTGCTTAGATTACAGGCCTGTGCCACTGTGTGCAAATTTATTATTTCATTGAAGGTGATCTTTTGAACTTTCCTTTGTTACTAAAACAGTTGTCATAGCTTTTTCTTCATGTAGTAATATGTTAGAGAAACTTAAGAAACCCAGATGAACAAAATAAAAAATAAAAATAGTTATTTGAATGAATATGTGATATGTGGAATTTGTTGCAAATCTTTTTTTTTTTTTGGGTAGTACCAGGGATTGAACTCACAACCATGTGCTTGCTAGGAAGGCACTTGTGCTGCTGAGTTATGTCCCTGATTTTGTTACAAATCTTAACAGCATATTTTTAGAATTTTTATTTTATTTTTTATCTTTTTGAGACAGGATTTCACTATGTAGTTCAGGAAAGCATTGAGCTCACTTTGTAGTCTAGGCTAGTCTCGAACTTGCATGGGTTCTCCTGCCTCAGTCTCCCAAGTGCTGGGATTACAGGCATGTGCCACCAAGCCTGGTTTAGAATAGATCTGTGATCTAATGTGATGATGAGTGGTCTTTCCCAGTGATGAAGAACTTTCTGTTCTTTGAGAAAGCCTACCTTATCTTTGTGTATTTAGTAATTCATTTAGCTATTAGTACGATAGGTTTTGTGCTATTCTCAGACATCAGATGCTGGGAATGTTTTGTCAGCAAGATGTGAGCTTATATTTTATTTATAATGTGTTTGGGGATAGGCAGACACAGGTAAACTGAAAATTTAAGGTAAGTGAAGAACACAATGTGTAGCTGTGCATGTATACTTTGGCTTAATATAAATGTTTTAGATTTAAGAGTTTGCTGTATGAATAGGGTAGGCCTCATAGTTGGTTGGTTGATTTTTTGGTGCTGGAATTGAGCAAGGGTCTTATTCATCCCCTGGACTATACTCCCAGTACTTGCTTTATTTTTAAAACTATTAAAAATTTAATCATAGCTAGACATGGTGAAACATACCTGTAATCCCAGGGTAAGGTGGGAAGATTGAAAGTTTGACCATAGCCCAGGCAATTCAGTAACTTAGTAAGAACCTGTCTCAAAAAATAGTGTTAGGGAGTTACCTCAGTGTAAAAGCCATGGGTTCAATACTCAACAGTGCAAGAACATTACCCCCTGCAGCCCCCACTTCCCTGGGGGAGTTTATGGAAGCCCTCACATGTACTAGGTAAGCACTCCATCAGTGAGCTACATCCTCAGACTCCTCCTTGTAATCCCACCATCCTTGTTTTCCCTTGTTTTTTTTTCATGTCTGGCTATATAGGCTGGCCTCAAACTTTTGAACTTCCTGCTTCAGCCTTCTGAGTAGCTGGGATTACAAGTGTGTACCACTTGCATTTTTAATACTTTTTTCTGTTTGAGACAAGGTCTTGCTGTGTTGCCCAGATTGGTCGGTCTGGAACTTCTGCCTCAGGCTCCCAACTAGCTGGAAATACAGGTGTGCACCACAGTGCCTAACTGCAAATTTTTGTTCTTAGGAACAGGATTGAAATAATCATTTTTTTTGGTCATGAGACTGAATTCTTTACTTTTAGTTTTGAAAGTAGGCTTTTTCTGAATTATGTTATTTCACTTCCTTTACTATAGGAAGGAATTGTTGAGAATCTTTTCAAATGGGCCAGAGAGGCTGATCAGCCACTGAGGACATATTCTACTGGACTGTTGGGAGGTGCTATGGAAAATCAAGACATTGCTGCCAACTACAGGGATGAAAATTCACAGTTGGTAAGGACCATCTTAGAATGAATCCTTGCATCCAGTAAACAGTGTTCACAAGTTCTTTTTTACTGCCTGCCTCTGAATAGTTAAGTCTTACTTATAACCTGTTTTAACCTTTTTTTCTTTTTCAAGATATGGTCTTTCCCTGTAATCCAGGCTTACCTCAAACTCTTGATCCCCCTATTTCAGCCTCTTGAGTGCTGCGATCACAGGTGTGGAGTACCATGCCTGATGTACTTATAACCTTGTATTAAAATACTAGAATATAGTTAAAATAGCAACAAGAGTATTTTTTTTCCCCAGTACTAAGATTGAATCCAGTTTATGTTGCACTATTTCCCTGGTCATTTTTAAGTGTTTTTGAGACAGGGTTTTGCCAAATTGTCTAGGCTTGCCTGGAATTTGGAATCCTCTTGTCCCAGCCTTCCAAATAGCTGGGATTACAGATGTGTGCCTCCACACCTGGTTTACATAAAAGTTTTGATTTTACCTTTTTTTATATTGAAAATAGTTGTTTTTGGAGGAAGGGACAGAAATGGAAAATTTAAAAAAAAATTGTTGTTTTTCATCTGTCAAGGATTATGGCATTATATACCAAATAAAGTACTGTTCCCTGTGTCTCATCTCCTTTCCTTCTTTAACCTTTGTGTTATAAAAATTTTCAAACATACAGTTGAGTGATTCTTATGGTGAGCAGCTATATATACTACCTCGATGTGTTGTTAACATTATACTGTTACATACACATTTACTGTTTCTGTCCCTCCATCTTTCTGGTCCATCCGTGTTCCTCCCGTCCCACTCCTTTAGTACTGGAGATTGAATTTAGGGCCTTCATACCTTGCCTCTTAATTTTTTTTTTCTTTTTTTGAAGCAGCATCTTGCTAGTCCAGGTTGGCCTTGAACTCACTCTGTAGCCCAGGCTGGCCTTGAAGTCCCAATGATTCTCATGCCTCATCCTTTTGAGTGCTGGGATTACTGGTATGTGCCATCACACCTGGCTCTTTTATTTATTTTTTTTTACAATTCAGAATGAATTTGCACACCATCCCTAAGCCCCCCAGTCCCCTTTACTTTTGGCCATAATGAGGATTGAATTGAGAGAGTCTTTTGTGTGGTAGGCAAGGACTCTACTACTGAGGTGCATACCCACCTCTTTTACTTGAAATATGGTCTTGCTAAGTTGTGTAGAGTAGCAAATTGTTATCTTCTTACTTTAGCCTTCTAAATAGCTGCAATTATAGGGTGAGCCACAGTGCTTCACCCCCTCTTTTTAAAAACTAAACATGATACCACTTTTTAGATTTGGCCCAGAAAAGTAAGTGCTTAAAAAGGTTTTTTTTTTTTTTTTTTTTTTTTAAATCAGTACCAGGGATCAAACTCATGACTGAATGCTTGCAAGGCAGGCACTTATGCCGCTGAGCTAAATCCCCAGCCCTTAAAAAGTTTTTTTTAAAATCAGTGATATCATGTACAGGTGTAAGTTCTGTATGATGAATGTATTCATTATGTATGTCTAAAATGTACCAATAAAAATCTAATGAAAAAGGTGAACTTGAAAAATAGATCATGATTATGTGCAATGTTTGATTTTCCAAAGGTACTTTAAAAAGTTTGTTGCTATATCTACTTTCTGCTTTTTAGATGTGATGATCCAACCCACTGTCACCTAAACAAATCAGTAATGAAAGATATTTTACATGTAAATCTTTTGGTTTGAGTTTTCTGGAAAATTTGATGGGGAATTAGACTTTAGTTATAACTTTTTAGCAAGTTGTAGAAATCAAGTTAATACAGTCAAGTCTTTACTATTATCAGCCATTGAACTAACTATATTAGTAGTCTTAAATGAAAATAAGAATTATTTGTTATGAGTCATTTAAGTTAAGATTCAGAAGAGACAACCCATTTTACTCCAGTATTTGTTGATAGGTGGCAATAGTGCTTCGAAGACTGAGGGAACTGCAGCTTCAGGAAGTGGCTTTGCGGCAAGAAAGCAAGCGTTCTAGCCCACGGAAACTCTCTTCTGAGCACCTTTTGCCTTTGGATGAGGAAGCTGTGGATATGGACTATGGTGACATGGCAATAGATGTAGTGGATGGAGAACAGGAAGAAGCTTCTGGAGACATGGAAATCTCATTTCATCTTGATTCAAGCCATAAGACCAGTAGTAGAGTAAACTCAGCAACCAAACCTGAGGAAGGAGGATTAAAGAAAAACAAGTCAGCAAAACAGGGTGACAGAGAGAGCTTTAAGAAAGCCAAACAAAAGTTAGGTTTCTCATCTACTGATCCAGATAGAATGTTTGTTGAGCTATCTAATAGCAGCTGGTCAGAAATGTCCCCCTGGGTGATTGGCACCACTTATACCCTTTATCCCATGACTCCTGCTATTGAGCAGAGACTCATTCTTCAGTACTTGACCCCTCTAGGAGAATATCAGGAGGTAAGTGTATTGGGAAGGGTACTCTGGGACTATTTTGTTTGTTTCTGGGTTATTTCATGGTAATACTTTCTGAGTTATAACATGGTAGTTAACATATTCTTAAGTCAACTGCAGAAAAAGTCTTTGTTCCATACTGGTTGGTAAGGTCTGATGCAGGTTACTTAAGGTCTGTTTGGTAAGTGTGTTCATGTTTACTATTCATAAAGAAGGGGAGAAGTAGGAAGTGTTTGACATTTTAAAGCCAAAAATGAAGACTTATTTTTGGTTTTTATTTCAGTTACTTCCCATATTCATGCAACTTGGATCACGGGAGTTGATGATGTTCTATATTGATCTGAAGCAGACTAATGATGTCCTGCTTACATTTGAGGCACTCAAGGTAAAAAGCTTAAAAAGATTAGGTCACTGAAGACTTTTGCTCATTCTTAGTATTTCTAATAAGCACTCTCCTAAATTAAAAAAACTGGTCAATGAGCATTTTGCTGACAGAAAGGTTTTCTTTCTGTGCTGTTCATTATAGTGTTTACTGACTAGTCCTGTGTAACTTGAGCACTTGAAATGGAGCTAGTGTCTTGAGGCACTGAGATTTAAATTTTATTTAGTTTTAGTTAAATTAGTCACATTTGGCCAGGGATTACTGCATTGAATAGTATAGTTTCACAGTGTATTTAAATGAAGAGCTTTACCTTTCAGTTCCCAGAAACGTTTAAGTTTGGAGGAGGTCAAACATAATTGGAGTAACTTGAGGGATGTACTGTGTCTCTCTGTGTGTGTGTGTGTGTGTGTGTGTGTAAGGTATGTGAATTCAGTTACACTTTGAAAAGTACTTTGAAGCTGGAAGTCAGGGTTGTTTCCAGGGGACTAAAGGTATTGGTTGGAGAGGCATCTGTTCCTGAATTGGAATTAGGGAAATTACTATTTCTGCAGAATTTTTTGTGTGGTGAGTTAAATCATTATCCTGCTGTTTCTGTTCAAAGTCATATAAGGTATAAAAGCAAATGAAGTTTGGATGAACAAGGAAAATATGTCAAAAGAAATCCTTCTAATAAACAAGTAATACTATAGAGAGATATCTTATTTTGTTCGAAAAGAAGACTCAGTGATAAAATAAGGGACAGATGTTGAAGGTAGTAGAAACAAAATTAATTAATATATTAAATAGAAGAGGAACTGGACCTTATGTAGACAGTGTCAGAAAACAGACTGTGGGAGTGAGGTAAGCTGGGATGTCAGTGATGATCAGCCATGTAAAATTTAAGGTTCTACCTGCTTGTTCTCGTTTCCCCACCTACCTTATGTGGAAGTAGAATTTCTGTTGTATGGTAAGGGTGCACTGTATGGAAGCCATTCCTGTGGCTGAAGTGTTAGAAGTTGCTCACACATAACTTAGCTGCTGCTCAAAGGAAGGATTATGTGGAAGCATGGTAGAAGTGTGTGTAACAGTAAGGTAACTAGAGAGAGAGATTGAAATTAAGTGTAAGAATTAGTTTAAGTCTGGGTGCTGAGAAATTCTGAGAGGACCTATTTTTGCAACTGTACTTGGCCAAGTCTATACAAGTATTAAATCATGTATAGACACTCTTTGTTTACTGAGTTCCTTTCCTGTAACTAGGTTGTTCGATGAATTGGTTGCTAAATGAGGAATTGTACATAGTGTGTACATTACAATATTCAGACCCAAGAAATGGTTAAATGAAACTTCAACTTGATGGCTTTGCTTTTATTTGCATATCTCTTAATTCAGTAGTATAATGTATAACAACATAAAACTACAGTACTGTATAGTACAGCCAGCAAAAATTATCATACTATATAAGTAAGTGCTGTACAAAAGACAACATTCAGGCTGTATAAACAAGATATGCAGAACTATACAAAACAACAAAAAAGACAGGTCATAATTCAGAACAATTGTTTAAACAGGTAGATCATTAGAGGAGGAATATCTGTAATTGTAAATTTGTGTTGTTTTGTGTGTTCCTGGAGACACCTTATTGTGGGAAATAGGTGGCTGAGCTCTGGCTGACATTAGGTCCTTCTGTATATACTTCAGAGTAACCAGAATCCCAGAGCTTTCACTGTACGTCATATCCTTAAGAATTGTTTGTAAGATCAGGGCTCCCAGAGAGGCTAGTTAGAATTGAAGTGGAAACAAAGCTTTTTTTTCTTTTTTCTTTTTCTTTTTTTTTTTGGTCTTTTTGAGACAGGGTCTCACTGTGCAGTTCAGGCTGAACTTGAGCTCACTTTGTAGCCCAGGCTGGTCTTGAACTCACAACAATCCTCCTGCCTCAGCCTCCCCAGTGCTGGGATTACAGGCATGAGCCACCGTGCCCGGCTTGGAAACAAAGCTTAAAAGATTAAACAGAAATTTCAGATCTATTTTAAATGTATATTATTAGTTATAAAAACTTCAGTTTTACTACTTTGCTCAAGATTGAAAGACAGCTATGCTCACCACTATACCGGCAACACCACACTGCTCAAGATTGTTTTTTGGAGCTAAATTTGAGAGAAGTCAAAAGTTCAGTTAATTAAGTCAGTGACTGAGCCAAAGCTAGAACACAGCTGATTTTATTAAAGTAATAATTAAAAAAATGAGAAAGTTAGCAAAAGTTCTAACTTTTGTTGTTAGGAGGGAAAATAAAAATATTATGGAATCTCAGTTTTTTAATTTCCTTTAAACAGTAGAGAGTAGTTATTTTTGTAGAGGAGCTTTTTTTTTCCTCCATAGTACTAGAGGCAGCCTTTCTGTTGAACGACATCCCCACCCTTTACCTTTTTGTTTTCTTTTGAGACAGGGTCTTGCTAAATTGCCATGTTGTCCAGGTTGAGCTTGAACCTGGAGTATTTCTGCCTTAGCCTCCCAGTGTGCTGGGATTACAGGCCTACATTGCCATGCTCAGCATATAGAGGATAAATTTAGTACCTTATTTCTATGCTGGGGACATTTTTCTAATATACTGTGTAGTTTGTTTTTTCTGGTATAATATATTGAGATTTTTGGATTTGTTTTTTAAAATGATCTGTGATATCTTTTTTGTTTAGCACCTAGCATCTCTCCTGCTCCATAACAAATTTGCCACAGAATTTGTTGCACATGGAGGAGTACAGAAATTACTGGAAATTCCTCGTCCTTCTATGGCTGCAACTGGTGTATCTATGTGCTTATATTACTTGTCCTATAACCAGGATGCTATGGAAAGAGTAAGTCTGGTCTGTCTAGGTGTATGAGAATGGGGCTGGGTTTTGAATAATCTCTGTAAAGTTAGAGTACATTGCTAGAATATTTTTTTGTTGTTGGTTTGTTTTGTGTTGAGACAGAGTTTCACTGTATAGTCAGGGTGGTCTTGAATTTGCTGTTAGATAGCCCAGGCTAACCTCAAATTGGTGATCCACCTGCCTCAACCTCCCAAGTGCTAGGAGTGTAGGTGTGTACCAGTCTGCTCAGCTTCACAGAACTTTTGTTTGTTTTGTTGTTTTGTTTGTTTTGAGAAAGGTCTCACCATAAAGTCTAGGCTGACTTTGAATTGACTAGGTTGACCAGGCTGGCCTCAGTCCTCCCGAGTGCTGGGATTACAGTTCAACCACACCTGATTTTACAGAACTTTTGAGTAACTAAAATAAATACTTGAAAGGCTAAATTCTAAAGAAAGATGCAAGGCGCATAAATGTCCACTCTTAACAAAGTATTGTAAAAAATGCAAAATTGTTCAGCAAAGGTTCTAAAATTTTCTGACCATGCTGGGAAAATGCAAGATGGATTGGAGTACTACGGCCTTTATTTGGTATTTATATTTCTCTGGCATTAAGATTAGTCTTCAAGTACTTTTCAGGTGTCCTTCAGTGGAGTTGCTTGTGTGTGTGGTGCTGAGTACTGAACTCAGGGCCTTTGCACTAAACTAGATCCCTGTCAAACTCCTGCCCACCTCTGCTTTTTATATGTGGTTTTATCTTGTGATCCTCGTGCCTTCCAGAGTTGTGGTATTACAGGTGTGCACTACCAGCCTGCCTTATATTGGACATTTTTTTGGTCAGTTTATTGTAAAAACAGTAGATGTTGCTTTGTATATATTAACAAATAATTTGTGATGGAGACAGTAAATCATTTCAGCCATTCCCAGGGCTACAGTGTGATTTCCTGCTTGGTTCTGCTGCTTTTCAGGTAAGATTCTTTCATATTTAGTGTTTTTAAAAATGTAAATAGCTGGGTGTGGTAGCACATACCTATAATTCCAGCACTTGGGAGGCTGAGGCAGAAGGATCGTTGTGAGTCATGAATTCGGGGCTAGATTGTGTTACATAGTAAGTTCAAGGCCAGCCTGAACTGAATAGCAAGACCTTGTTTTAAAGAAAAAAAATGTAAATAGGCTATACATTTAAAAGTGATGTTTGGCACTTGAACTCTTAGGGGAAGTTCTTTGTCATTTCTGTGCCTGGAACATTTTTAAAATATGTAGTTTATTTTTTTTCTGGTATAGATAATAAAGTTGGTAATTTTTTCTTGAACTCTCCTTGTCTGTGCTTATTTATTTGTATGATCAATTTTAATCTTTCAAGTCCAATATTATGCAAGGATAATCTTTTGAAAGTAGTAAGTTCATTTGATTATATATACAGAATAAATTCTGGCTGTAGGAAAAATTAATAAGCAGTTCTAAGAGTGCTTTACAACTCATCTAACCCATAGAAGACATCAAAATGTGTATGAATTAATCAGCAAGTTAATGAATACTAAACTTGCAGATTTAGTATCAGTAGGCTCAGCCTTGTTTATTACTATGGGAAGACTTTAAGCTGCTTCTTCATCTCTTAAGTGGGAAAGCAGTTACCTGTATAATAGAGCATTAAATGATATATTTGTGGACACTTAGTATAGGTTGAATTTAAATATTTAAATTTAGATAATTTTCAGGTTTGGAATGGGTTATGTTCAAAAATTGTTAAGCTTTAAAGTAAGAATTACTTTCCTGGGGTGAATTTTTCATCCTTTTCAAAGACTAAATTTTGCTCAAAATGAAAAAAAAAATTTATTTTAATTTTTTACAGGTTTGCATGCATCCCCACAATGTTCTGTCTGATGTGGTAAACTATACCCTTTGGTTAATGGAGTGTTCTCACGCCTCAGGATGCTGCCATGCTACCATGTTTTTCTCAATTTGCTTCTCATTTCGTGCTGTTTTGGAGCTCTTTGATCGCTATGATGGTCTTCGTCGTTTGGTGAACTTGGTGAGGTTCTTTTGTTGCTTATCTTGTTAGGATTAGGGGTCTAGCTTGTTTTGGCTGACCTTTATCTGCACCCCAGTGAAAGAGGGAAGGCTTTGTTTCAGTACTGAGTATTGAACCCAGGGACTTCACAGAGAGCTCGATCTCAATCCCTTTTAGTTCTTTCTTTCTTTCTTTCTTTCTTTCTTTCTTTCTTTCTTTCTTTCTTTTTTTCTTTGTCTTTTTGAGACAGGGTCTCACTGTGCAGTTAGGCTGGCCTTGAGCTCACTTTGTAGCCCAGGCTGATCTTGAACTTGCAATGATCCTCCTGCTTTAGCCTCCTCAGTGCTGAAATTATAAGTCACTTATTTGCTTAGACTAGGCTGGACTTTGTAGTCCTTCTGCATCAGCCTCCCAGGGAATTATTGGCATATGTCACCATACCTGGTTCAAAATGAAGCTTTTGATTTGAGGAGTTTTTTTTCCTCTTCATTCATAAGTTTCTCTCTATTTTTTATTTGGTGCCGAGGCTCTTATCCAAGGCCTCACCCACGTTTTACCATGAAGCAACACCTTAACCCCATTTTGTTACTCATTTAACATGTTCCACTGACTTGAACCACTGCCTGATGGGACAGTCATGCATGTACCACTGGTGGTATAAGCTGCCCCTGGTAATGATTGTGTTTATACAGTCCCATTGTGAATGTGTCAGTGGTTGACGGACTCTGTGCCATTGTAGACTTGCTTTTTTTTTTTTTTTGAGACAAGGTCTTGCTGTGTAGTTCAGGCTGATCTTGAACTCACTGTGTAGCGCAAGCTGGCCTTGAACTTACAGTGATCCTCCTTGCCTCAGCCTTCCAAGTGCTAGAGTTATAGCCATGTGCCACCATGTATATAATGATGTTACAGGGAAAATTATTATTTTGATTTTTCTAAAAGCAACAGCTTTATGCCTTTATATCTTTTAAAAATAATCACTTTATTAAAAATAACAAACCTCACTAATACTTACATGTTTGTTGTGATTGGCCACTTTTATCTTTAGCCTGACTAAAGCTGTGTCATTTTTCAATACGGGTTTTAATGCTTTGCTTTCTTATGGCTACTATTAGCATGTTGTATATACATAGTTATATTTTGATGTTTGACATTCTTGATGAACATAAAAGTTTGCCAAAATAACTTTCCTTTATGTTATTCTTTCATTTTATTCTACCTACCTGTTCTTTCTCCCTTCTTCTCCCTCTTCTGCCTTAATCTTTTGTCTGTTTATTAATAGATCAGTACTTTGGAGATTCTGAATTTGGAAGATCAAGGTGCACTTCTGAGCGATGATGAAATATTTGCTAGCCGCCAAACTGGGAAACATACCTGCATGGCCTTGCGCAAGTATTTTGAGGCTCACCTGGCCATTAAATTGGAACAAGTAAAGCAGTCACTTCAGAGGACTGAGGGTGGCATTCTTGTTCACCCTCAACCCCCATACAAGGTAAGAGGACATAAGTTTTTTTTCTTTTTCTTTGTGGTGTTGGGAATTGAACCAGGTATATTCCACAGGGTAGCTAAGTATCTGTCATTGAGCTACACCTCCATCTGGAGGATGTGGTCCTAAAAGGGATGATCTTGTTTGTACTTTCTGCATCCTCTCCAGCCTGAAACTTACATTCAGATTAGTGGAGTCTCTGTGGGATATACATTATTGGATTTTACTTGTCCTTTGTAGAAGCAGAACATTGAAAACAGAAATAATACATGAATTTTAAAGACTTTGCTCCTGTTTGTAAGTTTGTAAGTTACTACTTCTCTGGGGTACTAGAACTAAAGGCTGAGTTGGAATATTAAAGAGCTTTCTTTTATGAAAAGTACTCAATAACCCACTCGTGTGCAGATTTTCTTTTTGGAATCAGTGTAACTCCACTTCTGTATCATTTCGGAACTTATTAGATCTATTTTATGAGTAAGGTCAAAGAATCATAGATTAACTGGGCATGTTATGTATGTAATCTCAACACTTGGGAGACTGAGATAGGAAGATCTCTGGGTTTGAGGTCAGCCTGGGCTACATAGTGAGTTTAAGGCCAATCCGAATGACAGTGAGATCCTGTCTCTAAACAAACAAACAAATAAACAAACCAACCAACCAACCACAAATTGAAAAAATACCTATTACCTGGCTCTTCTTTCTCGAGCTGTGAGATGTGAATAAGAGGCTCTTGAGTTATTTTTTTAACTAAAATGTTTTATGAATCTGACTATAAGTAAAACAAAAATTTAACATTATATAATCATTCTTTCACATGTGGGCTGTTAATTCAATAATTGTGAAGTTTGAGCTGGGTGTGGTGACTAATTGGGAGCTTGAGGTAGGAGGGTGTCAAGTTCCAGGCTTGCATGGGCAACTTAATGGGACCCTGTTTCAGAATAAAATAAAATTTAAAAAGCAAGGGTGGGGGCTAGGGATATAGTTAAGTGGGAGTGTGCCTTCCTAGCATGTTGAGGTCCTGAGTTCCTTTCCTGGTACAGCCAAAAAATAAAAGGAATTGTAGAACATGAATTATTAAAAAAACCTATTGGCCAGTGAGCTGTGCTTGAAAAGGTAGCAATTAGATGATAAAAGTGTATAATAACAACATACTTCTTCTTATAGGCATGCTCATATACTCATGAACAGATTGTGGAAATGATGGAATTTTTGATAGAATATGGCCCTGCACAGCTATACTGGGAACCAGCTGAAGTCTTCCTCAAACTTTCCTGTGTTCAGCTCTTGTTGCAGCTTATTTCTATTGCCTGCAATTGGAAGACCTATTATGCAAGGTGGGACCAGAGAGATGTTTCACAAGAAATTCTGTCCTGCTCTTTGCATATGCAGAAATTGATTTTGGCTTGATTTGCATGTTCCATATACTTTAACTTTTATTGGATTGAGATTTTAGACTTGAATCTGAGACAATGAGATTAAGCATGAAAATGTGACTTTTAATTTATGTAGTGCTTGTTCCTTATGATCTTAAGCAAAGTTCAGCTTCTGAACTCTCAAGAAGAGTTACATAATTTATATATCTTAAAATATATATACAATAGCATGGGGTTGAAGTCTTGAAGCTGGAGTTGTATTGCTTTTACTTGACAGCCATGTATAATGTTTATCTTACTTTCTCATGAAAACTATCTTTTTGCTCTTTTGATACAAAGTAGTGTATCAGTTTATAATTTTTAACAATTCAGTTAAAGGCATTCAGCTAAATAGGATAGGCTCAGAAAAGGACAGCTGATAATATCGGAGGTTGGGTAGATTTTATTTGAGAACAATGTACAAAGAAAGAATTCAAAGTACGTTTTGGAAAAGATGGGACCTGAAGAGAAAATAGTATCCAAAGGTTTTATTTTACTTATTTATTTTTTTAATGGTACTTGGGTTTGAACTCATGGTCTTCATTTTTTAAATTTTGAGATAGAGTCTGGCTAAGTTATTAAGTTGCCCTAGGCTTGGCTTTACTTTTTGCTTTAGCTTTCCAGTGTGCTGAGTGAGATTAGGGGTGTGCCACCACACCTAGTTCTAAACAGCATTTCTTTTTTTGTTTTTTTTAATTGGTACCGGGGATCGAACTCACGACCGCGTGCTTGCAAGGCAGGCGCTTATGCCACTGAGCTAAATCTCCAGCCCCTAAACAGCATTTCTTGACCTCCTTTTTTCCTATCCATTCACTGCAGTAAGGAGGGGTTTATTTGGGGAAAAAAATATCCAAGACCTGAAATTTAGTGGGGTGCTTTTGAAGCAACTATTCTCAAAGCTTCTGGTGTTAGGACCCCTTTACTACTTTAAAAAGTTATTGAGGACTTTAAAGAGATTTTTTGTTTTCTATCTGTTAGTGTTTACTGTGTTAGAAATTAAAGTTAAAAGCCAAGCAGGTAGAACATACCTGGATGTGAGCACTTGGGAGGTTGAGACAGGAGGATTGTTGTGAGTGTCAGACCATATTGGGCTATGTAGTGAGTTCAGGACCAGCATGACCTTGTCTTATTTTTTCATGTATAACAATTTATTCTGTTTATTCATGAAGTATAAATATCTACATTTATTCAAATACAATCATGTCATATTCTGGAAGAAAGCCCAAACTTTCCACACGTCAAATTCCAGCCCAAATTTCTTGGAACTCAATTTCCTATGGAACCATCGACCCCCATCTTTCATGTCCTGTAATAGAGTTCTCTTGTTTTTAAATTTTTTTGAGACAATGTCTTGCTATATAGTTGAGGCTATACTTGAACTCACTATGTGGACCATACATAGTGGGCTCGAACTCACGGTGATCCTCTTGCCTCAGCCTCCCAAGTTCTGGGACTACAGGCATGTGCCACAGCACTGGGCTAGAGCTCTCCTTAAATGAGCACTTGTGCATGTAGCCTGCTCATGGTGCATTGGCAGCAGAGCTGTCAGTAATTTTTATCCCATGAGTTCTTCACCTGAGTCACCTCTTACAGAATCTCCACTAAATCAAGTGTGAATTGAAGATTTATGAGATAGGAATAGCAACAAAAATGATGACAGTTAAGAATAATGGCCCACACAAAAGGAAAAAGAAATTGCAGGAACCAAAATTCAGAAAATGTGTATTTCACATGAGTACATTAAGTACACCTGTTACAAATATGACATGTTAAATTATGAAGATTCATATTAAGACACAGGCTGGGGATGCAGCTCCAGCATAGCACCTGCCTACCAAGCGTGAGGTTGTGAGTTTGATTCCCCGTACAAAAACAAAAAAACCCATATTAAGACACAGTCTGTTCATTATCAAGTACCCATATTATTTCCTGTCTGTACTGACTGCTTACTCAGCAGTAAGTCTTGAGTTCATCTGTTTACATAGGTGTTTACCTTTTATACAAAGACACCTGTTGAATATTTACAAATATGTAATTACAATTTGTATTATCATTTATATTTAATTATATGTTAGTATTATTTTATAATTTAATATGCCTGTCCCATTGCAATGGATGTACTAAAATGCATCTGTTTGACTGATGATCTTAGCTGGGGCTTATATTCAGGGTAGGGTTTATAGTAGAAGCACCCTGAAAAATTACTCTAGGCACTATTTTCTGGTTAGGTCTTATTTTCCGGGAAATACATTATGGGCATAACTTGACTTTGAATCAAGTTTGAATCCTCTGAGAGTGTTTCAGAGACTCGCAGGAGTCCCGTAACCATACTGCAAGAACTACCATTTACAATTTTTTCATTTTTCGAAGATACTAGGTTCAAAACCAGGGCTTTGCATATACTAGTCAAGAGCTCTACACTGAGCTTTCCTATGTGATAAGTGCTGTTTTAGAGTATTAAAAAGTAGGTTATTGCAAGTGATAGTGGCACACACCTATAATCATGGCAATAATATGAATTCAAAGAATATATAGTGAGACCCTGGTGCCAAAAGACAAAGAACCAGAGGGTATTTATCTAGAAAGTAGTTTTAAAAGATACAACTCAAAAGATAGATTCACAGGGTACTAATACATTTCTTGAGTAGTACACATTCACTTTTTTTTTTTTGTACCAGAGATCAAACTCATGACCTCACGGCTACTAGGCAAGTGCTTGAGCCGCTGAGCTAAATCCCTGGCCCCACGTTCACTTTTTGATTATTGAAAACTGTCTTTTTTTTTTTTTTAATTTGGTACTGGGAATTGAACCCTGGGAAATGCTGAGCTATATCTCTAGCACTCTCTATTAAAATAAAATCTTGCTAAATTGTCCAGACTGGCATCAAATTTCATATTCTCCTGCTCAGTCTCCCAAGTAGTTAGGATTATAGGTCTGTGCCAACATGCCTGGCTAAAAATTTATATCCTTGATTTTAAAAATTTATTTAGGGAAAGGAAGTATATAGCTCAGTGATAGAGTGCCTGCTTTGCATGTATGAGGTCCTGTCAAAGGGGGAAAAATACTTACTTCTGGTGCTGGGGATTGAACTTGTGCCTTAGGCTTGCTAGGCAAGTGCTTTATGACTTGAATTATGAGCCCAGCTGAAAAAGCTTTTTATTTTTATTTTTAAATTTTTTTTACTGTTTGCAGTACTGAAGATTGAACCTAGGGCCTTAGCACTGAGCTGCGTTTCTGAGCTTTGTATTTTTTGAGACAGGATGTTGCTAAGTTAGCCAGGCTGGACTCTAACTTGTGATCTTCCTACCTCAGCCTCCCAGAGTGCTAGGATTTTAGACTTGTGCTGCTACATTTGGCTCACTTTATTATTATTATTATTATTATTTTTGTTTTTGTTTTTCCTTTTGAGACAAGGTCTCACTATGTAGTTCAGGCTGGTCTTAAACTCACTATGTATGTAACCCAGGCTGGCCTTGAATTTAGCAAATCTTCTGCCTTAGCCTCTGAAGTGCTAGGATTAGAGCATGCAACTTTTATTTTTAAAAATGAAATATTTCAAAATAGAGAAAGGTACAGAAGATTATGTAACAACTCTTTTGAACTCATCCTCTGGCAAGGCATGTTGTAATTTTCCTTCAGTTTCTTTCCATGCCTCAGAGTAACCAGTCTGCATTTGGAGTGCATCCTTTTCATGCATTTTTTTTTATATATTTCTGCATACCCATAAACAATAATATTTTACTTTGTAATGTTTTTAAATTATTCTGTTTTCCTAAATGCATCCTTTGCAACATTTTCCATCCTTAATGTTTGTGAAATTTATGCATGTTAATATTTAAACTGCTATATTTCTATATTATAGTTTATTTCCATTTTCATTTAGTATCTTTCGGTAAGTAAATGATACTATGAACCTTCATTTGTAGCTGATGTGTAGAATCTGTGTTTTAGGATGTCTGCATTTTCACTTTTATAGGATATTACCAGATTGCTTTTATTTTTATGTTCAATTTTATAAATTTTTTGTGTTATGTAGTTTAGGCTTGTCTTGAACTCACTTTGTAGCTGACTCTGGCCTAGAACTTGAAACAGTTTTTCTGCCTCAACCTCCCAAGTACTGGGATCATAGGCATGTGCCACCACCAAGATTGTGGGTTTTTTTGGGGGTGCGTGTGGGGGGTTTTGTATGGGTTTTTTGGTTGTTGTTTGTTATTTTTGAGGCAGGCCTTATAGTGCACACTAGCCTTGAACTTGTTTATTGTAGCTCAGGCTGGCCTTGAACTCATGGCAATCCTCCTTCCTTAGTGTCCTGAATGCTAGGATTATAGGCATGCACCACCATGGCAGGCGGCAAGATTGTTTTTACAATGATCTTAACCATTGTGTTTCCTACTATCAATATACAGTTTTCATTTTTCTTCTAATAAGTACATGGTTCTTCAGATTTTTAAGTTTATATCTCACATTGTATGATGTTGCATTTTGAGTCCCTTCTCTCACCCTTTACAATTTTTTGAAAAGGATTGTTAGTGGCTGCAGGATAGTTCATTATATGTCTTTTGAATTTTATAATATTTCAGATTAGGTTAACTATTTCAGATTAGATTAGGGTTGCTCAGCTGGTAGAAGTCTGCAGATATTCTGAAACACTGCTGGTCCTAAGTGTTGTAGGTAAGGGATACTCTATGTGAACATAAATATTTGCTTGTACTTATTTTTGTGTGTGTGTGTGTGTGTGTGTGTGTGTGTGTCAAGGTTTGAACCCATCCTCCTGGTCTTGCTAGACAAGTGCTATGCCACAGAGCTACATCCTCAGCCCTTGTTTGTATTTCTGGTTATTTTCTTAGGATAGATTGCTAGAGGTGAAATTCCTGGGCCAAAAATTATGAGAATTTTAACAATCATGTTTTATATTGCCAAATTGCTTTGTAAAAGTTTTTATTTATTTGTTAACTTTTTTTTTTTTTTGATAAAGGGTCTTAACTGTATAGTTGGAGCTGGCCTCAAACTTGCAACAGTCTCCTGTGTGCCTGCCTCAGCCTCCTGAGTGCTGGGATTACAGGCAGACCTGTGCCAGATTAGTGTTTTTTTTTTTTTTTTTTTTGAGACAGGGTCACTATGTAGTCTAGACTGACCTTAAATTCACTACGTAGCCCACACTTCCCAGCCAGATTACTTGTGAAAGCTTGCTTGCTTTCTCTTTCTCTCTCCCCCCTCCCTTTCTCCCTTCCTTCCCTCGTTCGTTCCATTCATTTTTTTCTTCTTTTTCTTTTCTGTTTGAAATAGGGTCTTGCTATATAGTTCAGGCTGACCTTGCGTTCACTTTGTAGTGCATGCTGGTCTTCTTGTAGTGATCCTCCTGCCTCAGCTTCCTGAGTGCTAGGATTATAGGTGTGTGCCATCATGCCTGGCTCTTACTAGAGTTCTGTGTAACCTTGATAGTATTAAGGATTTTTTAAGTTAAAATTTTTTTTTTCAGTACATGATTACATATATAATGATTACATTCATTGTGGGGAGTTGGTACATGTGCAAAGCACATCTTAATTCATTTTTCTTCCTCCTCTCCCTTCCCTCTGTCTCTTGGTTTCTTTCCCACTTGAAAATCGTCTACCAAAACCTTTTTAACTGTAGAAGTTTGATAGGTGAAAATTCCATCACTGTGGGCTTTGGAAGTAATGTCAAGGTGACTTATACATCCTCTTGACACTACCACAAGTGACAGACCCACACAAATGGTGTTCTGGCATGTTGTCTTTTATAAACTATTACTGTTACTTATGGCTGTATTGTTATTTCTCTTGAACTAATTGTTCTTCCTGTTCAGGAATGACACTGTGCGCTTTGCTTTGGATGTCCTGGCTATTCTTACTGTGGTACCAAAAATACAGCTCCAGTTGGCAGAATCGGTGAATGTACTGGATGAGGCTGGCTCTACTGTCTCCACTGTAGGTAGGTAGTGCCTTGCCACTTTTGTTGTTGTTTGATGTGAATTTGTTTTCCTTTGCTATTCTGGTTGTGGTTATTTTATGTAATTTTGGTATATTAGAACAGAAGGTAGTAGAGGGTTTTTTGCTTATCCCTTGTAAGTAGTGCCATGTAGTTTTACATATGGGATTCGTGTGAACCTAGTAAACTCGAGGTATGTAGTTATTTCTGCTATAATAGTGCATGTACATTCTCAAAAACCTTATGCTGTGGTGTGTGACACTAAAATAAGGTTTATAGGAATAATGATTTAGGGTCAACAGTAAAATACCTAAGCAGCTAAACTAAAAATAATCAGTAAATTGGTAGGAACTGTCATATAGACACTCAAAAAAATAGCCTGTTAAAGGAAAATACCTTTTGTTTAGAGATCATTTTTTAAGAGCAGACTTACAAGAATGCTGCTGAGGTGAGTATGGGAGGTAGTGTGATTGGTGTGGGTTCTGGTATGCAGCACTCTGGAGAGAAAGCCCAAAGTTCTTTGTCCTGCTTCAGCCCTCCCTCTTCCTCCTCTCTCCTCTGTTTCTGCCCATACCATCTCTCCTCTGCCCATACCATCAGACACAGTAAAATCAAAGAACAAGACAGTATAACCAAACCTAACAAAACTATGAAAACAATACAGGATTTCAAAATAAGATAATAGAAAATTGGGCTGGTGATATAGCTCAGTGACGTAAGTGCCTGCCTGGCAAGCACAAAGTCCTGAGTTTGATTCCTGGTACTGAAGGAATAAAAGGTAATAGGAAATTAACAATGATTACCACCTTTCCTTTTTAGACATTTCCTCTCCTATCACTTTCATAGTACCTATTGTATATTTAGGATCCCACTAACTCCTTCATTTTTTTAAGCTATATAACACACTGTTCATCCATATGAATCTGAATCATCTCACCCTTGAGCATGATCTCAGGTTACATCCATTTATTTACAAGAGCCTTGAGATTATCTTTCTTTATCTTAGCTTTCCATTGTATGAAATTACTGTATTTTTCTTATCCATTCTGCAGTTGATGGGCAAGTTATCCCTGCTTTTTTCTGCTTTCTTGTCACACAGAACAATTGTTTTCTCTCCTTTAACTTCTGTCTATGAATTTTCTTTTGAGTTAAATGTGTTTCTTGTATTCATCATACTGATGGATCTTGTATTTTGATCCACTCTCCCTGTTTCTTTTTATTGGTGAGTTGAGGCCACCTTCATTAATGGTTACAGCTGAATGGTTACAGCTGGCATGCATATCTCTGTCATGCTATCCTCCTGCTGTTGGTTCTGCACTTTTCCCCTTTGTTCAGTTGCCTGCCCTATTTGGTGAGCCCCCTCTGCTGCTATTCCTGGGACTGTGGACATCTTTCTATTGCTCTAAAATATCCTTCAGCACTCCGTAGGTTTGGTTTGGTGGTCATGAATTCCTTCAGTTTCCTTTATCATGGAAGTATCTTATTTTTCCATCAATTTTGAAACAGTTTTGCAGTGTATATCAATCTGTGTTGGAAGTTATTTTCTTTGAGGTTTTGAAACACTTCAAGCTCTTCTTGACTTAATGGTTTATGTTGAGAAGTCTGCCATGATTCTGATGGGTTTTCCTTTATAGGTGATCTGTTTCTTTTCTCTAATAGCCTTTAACATTCTGTTCTTGTGCTGAATTTCTGGGATCTTGATTATGATATGTCTGGGTGTAGATTTCTTTTGGTTATGGCTAGTTGGAGTTTTATATGCCTCACTTATCTGAATGCTATATTGTTCTCCCATGTTCGGGCAGTTTTCTGCTATTACGTCTGTACATAGTCTTTTTATGCCATTTGTGTTGGCCTCTGCTTTTTTGCTGACACTTATCACTCTAATTATTTTTCTTTGCAGTCTTCCAGCCATTGAATTGTTATTTCCTAGTTTCTTGTTATTTTTAAGAGAACTTTTCTTTCACGATTGCTAGCTACAATCCTATCTTCAAGGTCTGAAAGTCTGTCTTCAATCTCTTTCAAGTGGTTTTGCCAGCATGTGATAGTTTTTAATTTCCTGGATATCTCTTTGAGTCTATTTCATGTATTATAATTCCTTCCTATATTGTTCATTCAAGGTTTCTATCATTTTACTTTGCTCTCTTTTTTTTAAATCTGTATCTTCTTTAGATATGCTCAGAAATTCTTTCCTTATGTTTGTGATTTGTTCTTTTACCTGAGATATTGTTTCAGATCTGATTATTTTTACAGCCTCATGAAGTTGTTTTTTAGTTGCTATCCTTTCAGACATTTCAGGTGTATGAGTTCTGTATTCTTCCACGTCTGTATCTCCCAGACTTGTTCTATGTGAGGTAAGGTCTGAAATTGCCTTTTGCACCTTCATTTTGACATTCTGGGTTCTTCCCAGCATGCTGGTTGTGGGGTCCCAGGTGCTTCTTCTGTTGGCTGCCTCTCTGCAGTGTAGGGAAATGGGCCTCCAGAGTTTCTCTGAACCCAGGTTCCCAGAGAGGCAGTGGGGCATGGGGCAGGCTTCCCGTGTGGCTATACTGAGGCTTCCCTGATGGCTATGGGTGTGTGGTGGCAGGGCTGCTACTTTTCCCAATCTGAGTGGCTACACTGGGACTCCCCTAATGGCAACAGGCACACAGGGGCATGTTTGTCTGATTTTCTTGGCCAATGCTGGTTGCCCAAAGGAAGCAAGCATCTCCAGTGGCGGCCTGTGGGAGCACAGGGCGTGTCTGGCTGTTTTTCTCTGCCCAGGCTGGTTACCTGAGGGAGCTTCCCAATGGCAGCATTTGCATAGGTGCGGGTCTGACTGTTTCTCCCTGCCTGCACTGGCTGCTCACAGGAGGCAAGCCTTACAGTGGTGGCCAGTTTTTAGTTTTCTTGATACTGTATGTAGTGGAAGGTTTCTGCTGCCATGGTAGCAGCTAAGCTGAGGATTTCCTTCATTTTCTACAAAAAGTTTTAATTTATTTTTGCTAATTCTGCTTCCTTTACTTAGGAAAAATTGCATACTGACCTTGGTGACTTCCCTACAATACTGTAACATCATTTCTCTAATTTTTATATGTGCCCCATCCAACTCCACCCTGCAGTCCTGGACACTGAACCAGGGCATTGCCCAAGCAAGTACTTTTTAACACTAAGCTGTGTTTCTAGTCTCTTCCTCCTATTTATTAGCTTTATATGATGTATTGTATCATGAAAACATATTTTAGTACAACTGATTTTATTTTATACAGATAATTTTGTATACTTCTAAAAAAATGAGATAGGTACTTTTTGTAATAGAAAAGAATGACCAAAACTCTAGATTTAGATTGGAAACAACCAGTGAAGTTAGCCATTCTTTTTATAAGGAATAATATAATTTCTCCCTCTCCTTCATAGGTATCAGCATTATTTTGGGAGTGGCTGAGGGTGAGTTCTTTATCCATGATGCTGAAATTCAGAAGTCAGCGCTTCAAATTATCATCAATTGTGTATGTGGCCCAGATAACCGAATATCTAGTATTGGTAAATTTATTTCTGGAACTCCTCGGAGAAAATTGCCTCAAACGCCCAAGAGCAGTGAGCACACCCTGGCTAAGATGTGGAATGTGGTCCAATCCAATAATGGCATCAAGGTGCTTCTGTCCTTACTGTCCATCAAGATGCCCATCACAGATGCAGACCAGATCCGGGCCCTGGCCTGCAAGGCCTTGGTGGGCTTGTCTCGCAGTAGCACTGTCAGGCAGATCATCAGCAAACTGCCACTTTTCAGCAGCTGCCAGATCCAGCAACTGATGAAGGAACCTGTGCTTCAGGACAAACGCAGTGACCACGTCAAATTCTGCAAATATGCTGCTGAACTTATTGAACGCGTGTCTGGAAAGCCGCTTCTTATTGGCACTGATGTGTCTTTGGCACGATTACAGAAAGCAGATGTTGTTGCTCAGTCAAGGATCTCTTTCCCTGAGAAAGAACTGCTTCTGTTGATACGAAACCATCTCATTTCTAAAGGGCTTGGAGAGACAGCAACTGTGCTGACAAAAGAGGCTGACCTGCCCATGACTGCTGCTTCCCATTCCTCTGCCTTCACTCCAGTAACTGCTGCTGCTTCTCCTGTCTCTCTTCCCCGGACCCCTCGCATTGCTAATGGCATTGCAACTCGGCTGGGCAGCCATGCTGCTGTGGGTGCCTCTGCCCCTTCTGCCCCTACTACCCATCCTCAGCCACGACCCCCCCAGAGTTCACTAGCTCTGCCTGGGCCATCTTACGCAGGCAACTCCCCTTTGATTGGTAGGATTAGTTTTATCAGAGAGAGGCCATCACCCTGCAATGGCAGGAAAATCAGAGTGTTGCGGCAGAAGTCGGACCATGGTGCCTACAGCCAGAGCCCAGCCATAAAAAAACAGTTGGACAGGCATCTTCCTTCCCCACCTACATTGGACAGTATCATCACAGAATATCTTAGAGAGCAACATGCTCGCTGCAAGAACCCAGTTGCTACCTGCCCACCTTTTTCCCTCTTTACTCCTCACCAGTGTCCTGAGCCAAAACAGAGGCGGCAGGCGCCAATAAACTTTACCTCAAGGCTAAACCGCAGGGCATCATTTCCAAAATATGGAGGGGTGGATGGCGGATGCTTTGATAGGCACCTTATCTTTAGCAGGTAAGGAGAGGTCTCCCTTGCTTCCTGGAAATTGGACAGATTCTTCTGTTTATATCAAAGTGGGCAGTACAGTATCAGGATAGAGTGATCAGTTGAGAAGGCCATCTGCTGGCCTGAAATACACCTTATTGTGACTTGAATGATGTCATGAATGATGTGAGTTTACCACCTTTTGGCAACCATGAACTGTTTGTGTGACTATTGACAATATATTGATATGCATGCTACTTTGTGGTATCTTGACAGCCAGTATGTTTTCTAGAATCTACAAAAAACACTGTCTTTTTCCAGGCTTCCACACTTGTCTTTGTGCTGATACAAGTTGTTTTTCATTTATTTGATCCTCTTCAAATACTACATAAAGGTCATGGAATCATAGACTTTAAATGTGAAAATTTTTGTTGATTAAATTGATAAGCAGAAGTCCTTTTCTTTTGATTTAAAATGAAAACCACCAATAGTTATGATATTGGAAAATTTGCTTTTCAGAACCTAATGTTCTGTTTTTTCTTTTATACCTTCTAGCAGAATTTTCAGAATTCTTGCACATTGTCTCTGATTCTTGTTGTCCCCCCTCCCCCCTTAGATTTCGTCCTATTTCAGTGTTCCGGGAAGCAAATGAAGATGAGAGTGGCTTCACCTGCTGTGCATTCTCTGCACGGGAACGGTTCCTGATGCTTGGCACCTGCACGGGGCAGCTGAAGCTATACAATGTGTTTAGTGGACAGGAGGAAGCCAGCTATAACTGTCACAACTCGGCCATCACACACCTTGAACCTTCAAGGGTAAGGTCCCTTCCCTGGATGCTGTCAGTTACTGTTAAGATGGATTGGTAAAGTGGATGGAGTAAAGGAGGCTCATCCTATTTTGCTTACTTTTTGAAAAGAGTCTCGACTAGAAAATCTAGTTGAGCTAGACTCATGTTTCAGAGGGAAATTGAGGAATATGGTCAAGTATTAAGATGACACAAATCATTATTGACATCTTGCCCAGTTTTTCCCCCTGCCTTGAAACTATTATTAATTAGTTTAGGAAGCTGTAATGTTCTCTTAAATGTAATTATTTTCTAGGGCACTACTACATGTATTTAAATTTTAGTGGCTTTTGAGCATTTCTTGGTTCTGGAGAGTTTTTTATTTTCTCTTTAATTCAGTAGTTTTTTTATGCATATGTTTTAATATGCTAATGAAAAATAGTGACATCTGCATACCCACCTCAGGCCTCCTCCTTCTTTTAGGATGGATCCTTGCTGCTTACATCTGCTACTTGGAGCCAACCTTTGTCTGCACTTTGGGGAATGAAATCGGTATTTGATATGAAGTATGTATTTAGTTTTGCAGCCTAGTGTCTCTGTTTTGTTTACCTAATTTATATCTTCCATCTGGTTTTAGACTGGAAATCTTTTGGGAAAGAGAAATGATATGAGCTGTTTCAAGCTTCTTATTGGAGGCTCCTGTTTAATAAGATAATTATCTTATTTTCTAGATATTCTTTATATTTATATTCCCATTATGCAGGAGACTCTTCACTAACATAAACTGGCATTTCTGTATATTTGCTTATGTTTTCAAATGACAGTTGCACTCTTTGCTGTGGTATTTCAAAAGCAAATAGTGCTCCTTTTGCCATTTCTCTAACCAGTTTATTGTTAATTGTTTGGGATCTGATGGACATACTGGAGAAGGGAATTTTCTTTATAACTAAGTTTAATGGTTTCCTCTTTGAAAGCCAGGGATTTTCAAGTAAGTAAGATTGTACCAGAGGCTCAGTGTCACCCTTTTTACCATTGGCCAAGTGTGTTCTGGTGGTCTGACACTTCAGTGCTTCTGTTTGTCCATAGGCATTCCTTCACTGAAGATCACTATGTTGAGTTCAGTAAGCACTCTCAGGATCGGGTCATAGGCACAAAAGGGGACATTGCTCATGTAAGTAGTTAAGAATGCATTGCTTTCAAGCTGATTTGAATGGGTAACATTTGTTCATAATGAAGTCTTCTGGAGTGAATGTGAAGACTGCTGTCTTCTGGGCAACTAGAAATTAGTCAATAGCTTTCCTTCCAATTAGAATCTAAAAATATGATAAAGTAGTTTTAAGCTATGTAGGAAAAATGTTAAAAGGCTGAACATGAACAAAATCTGGCAATTTGAGAAAGATGTTATTAGCATATTTTTTGAGTATTTATTAAGTCTTAAATGAAATAAAATCCCTGACTGTGGATCCTCATTAGGGAAATAAATAATGAAGCAGATATATGGAGTATCAGATGGTAAGTGCTGTGGAGAAAAAGCAGGGAAACAGGTAGGAAATGCTTGTTGATATTGTGGGGGGACTTAGGTTTCATCTAGGATCATCAGGATTGCTGGGTAATGTGTAGGCAGAGCTCTGAAGGAAGTTTGACAGTGATGCATATATTGGGGATCAAGAGTACTTTAAGGCAGAGGAAGTGGAAAGGAAAAGTTTGTTTATGAGGAGAGAGTAAGAACTGAGGAAGTTGGGTGGGAGGGCTCGTAGCCTAATAGAACCTTTGGCTTTTCCTTTGAGTAAGTTGGAGACAGTGGAGGGTTATCAGATGATATGTGATAGAATATAAAATTTCCCATAGTATGATTCTGATTTTTGTGAGAGGCAAGAGGCAGCCTTCCAAGTAGGAAGATGTATCACCTGACTTATGGGAGGAGCAGTGGGGCTGGGCCTGAAGAGGCATGCAGAAATGATGAGAAATGATGGGCCTAGACCATGGCGTCTTGGACACACAAAGTTTGAGAGTCTGTTAGATACTCAGTAGGGAATGGGGCATTAAATATACAAATCGGGAGTTTAGGAGAACGGTCTGGGATGGGAGATATAAATGTGAATTATCTACATGGTAATAGTGTTTAGTCATGATGAACCTGGATGATATCAGGAGGGTAGAGAAGAGAGTGGGAGGAAGGTGTAGCCTCCCATGAGGATGTACTTGGGAAAGAGAATCAGACAGAGTAGTCATAAAGCAGAATAAAATCCAAGAAAAAGTGGTGCCGTGAAAGCCAACAGAAGACTATACTTTGAGAAATGATTGGTCAGTTGGTCAGGAACTGCTGAGGAGTTGAGATGAGAACCAAGAGGAGACAGTGATTTAACAATGTGGGAGCTGTTGTTAGTCATGTCAAGAAATACTTCTGTTATGCTGGTGAGGCAAAAACCTAGGTTTAGAGTGGATTCATGAAAGGAACAGGAGAAAAATGGACACACTGTGTATAGACAATTCTTTTTGAAGCATTTTTGCTGAAAATTGAAGCAGAGAAGTAGGATAACAACTTGGGGAAAATATGGGGTTTATTTAGGAATGATCTCCCCCCAACATTTTATTTGAAAATACTCAAACATACAAAAAATTGAAAGTAATTCATATATTCACTGTCTAGGTTCATTAGTTTAATATTTTGACATATTTTCTGTGTGTGTACATTTTTAAGTCGTTTGAAAGTTGCAGACATGACATTTTATCCCTGTATCTTACAATAGTACATGTTGCCTAACAATTGACTTATTAATAATGGCAATTTAGCAATTTAAGAAAATTATAGTAATTTCCAAATATCACCACTATCTTGTTCATACTAGCTTTCCCAATTATTCCTGATGTATTTTGTTGCAAGTTTTTGTTGTATTTTGTTTTGTTTTTGAACCAGTATCCAATCAAGATTCACATATTGCATGGTTGTTATATTTTACTAACGTAAAGCCAGAACTATTTCTTCAGTTTTCATGACAGTGACTTTCGAAGAGACCAGGCTAGTTTTCTGGTTTTGTCCCACAATCTGGATTTGTTTGTTTCCTTGTGGTGTCTCTCGTTTCTGTATTGGAGGACTGTTTTTTTTTTTTGCCAGGGTGGAGGGGTTGTTTTGTTTTTTCTTTTTGAAGCTTGGATATACTGCAGCATCTCTTGTAAGCTGATGGGAAAGATTTGGTCTCTGTAAGGGTTGTATATTATAGGCTTTAGAAATTTTGGGGTACATTGTATACATTGGAATGTATATATTGGGAGATTTTAAGGAGAAAAGGGTATTTTATTGATGCCTTTTTTCAGAAAGTAATCCTTAAGGGATAATATTCTGTGTGTAATTATTGATCTATGTGGAGAATTTCCCATTTTTTAATATTGGAAGCATTTTTTGTTTCACGAAAGGGAAGAAAGTGTGTGTGTATGTGTGTGTGTGTGTGTGTGTCCCTTGCTGGAGGTTAATGCTAGGGCTTTGAGCATGCAAGGTAAGAGTTTTACCATGGAGATACACCCCGAGCTAATTGTTTTGTTTTGTTGTTATCCTTAATGCAGTTTCATTTCTCATTTTGCATGTGGGAAAGGAATTTTTCAAAGTTTGAATGGGAACCCAAAACATTTAAATTTGGCTTAGATGCAATCTTCCTACTTTATTATTTTACAATATTAGAGCTTTTATAATTTGGGGGGTATTTGGAAAGCATTGGAGAGGTATTTTATAGTTTCTCTTTGAATTTTTCAGTGTATCAATTGGCCTGATTTTTCTCTTCCCACCCCCTTCTTCTCTAAAGATTTATGATATTCAGACTGGCAACAAGCTGTTGACTCTGTTTAACCCAGATCTTGCCAACAACTACAAGAGGAACTGTGCCACCTTTAATCCTACAGATGATCTTGTCTTAAATGATGGCGTCCTCTGGGATGTCTGCTCAGCACAGGCCATCCACAAGTTTGACAAGTTCAACATGAACATCAGTGGAGTTTTCCATCCAAATGGACTAGAGATCATCATCAATACTGAGATTGTATCCTTTACATTTATACCTATCTTTCCATTTGTTGTCTGGTTTATTATGCAGGAATTATTTGTCTTATCTTTCTACCAGTACCTGGTTAAAGTATCCACATAGGTAGTGATGGGGTGCTGTCTTCTGGTTTGAAATGATAATGATTCTCTAGGGGATGGTTGTCATTGTTGGTATATACTGATGACTTCCACTAGTGTGTTTTCTGTTTTAGGAAGAGAACCAGATTCCTGTCTCCCAATTTTCTGAGTATTGAATTGGCTTTTATCTGTCTTCAGAAGGATTTTACTTTTGCTTTGTAGAAATCAGTTGCTAAACATAAAAGGAAAGTGAAATGCCACTGTTGGGAGAAAGGGAGCTCATGCAGCATTTATGTATCTGAGGATACCTTATGATATTTTCAGGGTCTTCATTTAGTAATAATGAATTGACTTTTAAAGTATTAGTATGTAGCAGGTGGAAAACATATTTCAGAATTTTCATGTGGTTAGATAAGAACTTTTGTTTATATTAGTTTTTCTTGACTACATTCTTTCTAGTGGGACCTCCGAACTTTCCATCTTTTACACACTGTTCCTGCTCTAGATCAGTGTCGTGTGGTGTTCAACCATACAGGAACAGTGATGTATGGAGGTAATAAACTTTTTTTTGCTGTCTTTCCCCCTTCTTTGTCCTCTCACTTAACTGGATACTTACCTCTTTTATATGTAACCTTTGTTTGTGAAAGGCATTTGAAAACTAACATAAAAGAAAATGTCAAGACAAATGGTGACAAAAGAGAAAGCAAAATATTGATTAGGGTGAGAGTTAACTGACTTTAAAGATAACAAATAACTCTTGTTGTTGTTTGTGTTTTGAGACAGGGTCTTACTCTGTAGGCTGGCCTCAAACTCATTATCTCTCTGCCTCAGCTTTCTCAATGCTGGGATTATAAGCATGTGTCACTAGCTGAAGATAATCTTGTGTAGAAAATTTCATGCAGTAATTTCTACATGTATCATTATGAACTTAAAAAAACTTTGCATTAATTGTCTTGGGATGTTGAAAACTTTTAGCTGTAACATTTGTTGGAAGTTAGATCAAGAGATTGAGGAAGTTCTTGGCCCCAGTAGGTTGGATCTGAAAGGTGAAGGAATACCTTGAGAGGAACTGACTAAATGTGGAGTAAATTTATTTACAGAGAAATTCACTGAAATCTTGATTGACCATTAGGATTTTCTGCCCTTATGAATAGATTTTTTTTTTTTTTTGTCTTTTTGAGACAGTGTCTCGCTATGCAGTTCAGGCTAGCCTTGAGCTCACTTTGTAGCCCAGGCTGGTCTTGAACTCACAACGATCCTCCTGCCTTAGCCTCCCAAGTGCTGGGATTACAGGCGTGAGCTACCATGCCTGGCCTAATAGGAGATATTTTTGATTCTTAATATTACTACCCTTTTCCCCAACTAGCTATGTTGCAGGCTGATGATGAAGATGACTTAATGGAAGAGAGGATGAAAAGCCCTTTTGGATCATCTTTCCGAACGTTTAATGCTACGGACTATAAACCTATTGGTAAGCATTTAGGGGCAGGCACTGTTGTTTAATGTCTTGGTGTTCTGTTTTTTTTTTAAACTTTCTATTGAGGAATATAGGACTTAGGAAACACAGACAGTCCCCTTAAGGAAAATCAGGTTTTAGAAATTTATTCTTTTTATTTTGTGTTTTGCTATGCTAAGGATTGAACTCAGGCCTTGGTCACACCTGGCAAATGCTATCATTGAGATACATCTCCAGTCCTTTTTAAAATTCTATTACTTTTTTTTTTTTTTTTTTTGGTGGTGGTGGTGGTGGTGGTGGTGTTGGCATTGGGGATCGAATCCAGGGCTTTGACACTGAGCTACATCTCTAGTACTTTATTTTGAGATAGAACTTGTAATCCTTCTGCTCGAGTCTCCAAGAGTGCTGGGATTACAGGTATATACCACCACACCTGGAAAAATGTAGGTTTTAAGGTTGTAGCAATAGTTTAATTCTGAACCTTATCACATTCTGTTTTTCAGCAACCATTGATGTGAAGCGGAACATCTTTGACCTGTGTACAGACACCAAAGACTGCTATCTTGCTGTCATTGAGGTACAGGGTCCTTGCAGAGGCCTTGCTGTTTTGCTTTTATGTTTTGAATAATTTTCAAGTTATATTACAGGCATTTTGTGTGATACCAGGTATGCTCTAAATTTGAATAACATTCCTGATTTTAATTACTGATAACCTTCTCAATTGTTAGGGTTCTGGAGATACACAGTGCAAGAGAAATAGTAAGAAAATCTCAATATAAGACAGTGTAGAGTACCAGGTGTGGTGGTGCACAGCTGTAATCCCAGCACTCGGGAGGTTGAGGCAGAAAGGTTGCTGTGAGTTCAAAACCAATCTGTGCTACATAGTGAGTTCAAGACCAGCCTGAACTATGTAGCAAGACCCTGCCTCTAAACCACCCACACCAAAAAAACCCCAAAAAACCCAAAAAACAAACCCCCCCCCCCAAAGTTGTAGAGAATTCTGTTTGCTGGATTCTCACTGTCAATCACTCTATCAGAGGAGTCTGGCCTACTCACTAGAGCAATACTGGTTTGTCCCAAGGACTTCATCTCCTCTGCTTACAATTCTCATTACCTATCTGATGTTTCTTATTCTTTCTGTGTCCTATTTATAACATTTTCAGAGTCGACTCAAAAATTTTACACATTGGAAGCTTTAATAGTTAAAGATCAAAGTTTTGGGCACCAATTAGAGCTGAGATATGGATATGGTCCTTTTGAAAACTCACTGCTTCTTGTGAACTAGCTGTTTTATTCCAGAATCAAGGCAGCATGGATGCTCTGAACATGGATACAGTATGCAGGCTGTATGAAGTGGGAAGGCAGCGCCTTGCAGAAGATGAAGATGAAGAGGAGGACCAGGTCAGTGATACCTAGATTTCTTTCTGCTGAATGATGCTTCATAGAGGTTATGTTCTGTGTTTTGCTAGATGGGGATTGAAGCGTCAGCCTTTTTGATCTGTTGTATCTAAGAGACCTGTCTTACAGCTTAGAGGAAAGTGAAATTTTGTTATTATAAGGCATAATCAGTATTGACTGTTCCAAGAGTTCTATTTATAGATTAATTTGCAGGTAAGCAATTTCTGATTTTTGTTTCAGCGATTCATCTGTTCTGTATGTGGTGTCAGTACCTTGTTCTGGCTCAAGATAAGTAGTCCTTGTATTTGCAGTGTGAATATGAAACAAAAGTCACCCTGTTGGAGGTGGATTGTAGTAATCGGTTAACTTTTGTAAGGTGTTTGTTTTCTGTTGAATATAGCGTAGTCCATTTTCAGGGTAATGAGTGGAACTTACAGGAAGGGAAGATTTTGATGCATTTGAGAATTAAATATACATAAAAATATGAGACGGTAATAGCATGTCCTAGTTTTACCTTTTCCTCTTCCAAGGCAATTAAAATTTGTGGTTATATTATGGTAGGTGTCTGACTGTGTGGTGTTAGTGTTGATTCTGAAGAGTTTCTCAGACTTCTGTGTTACACCAGATTATTTTCTGTCTGTTAAGCTCACACCTCATTTTCTTTCTAAAACTAAATTCTCCTAGTCAGATTATTTTGTCTAATTTTCTGGCAAGTATTGTTAAGTAAGTAATAAAAGTTGAAATTTAATGACCAGCATCTGCCTTGCTCTTGTTATAGGTGTTAATGCAGGTAAAATGACATTTTCAGATCTTGAGTTCATTTCCTTTGTCTTTTTTCCTTCTACTCTGGTATTATTTAGTTCTGGTGCTTTGTCTCTCCCTGATGCTTCATCTCCTATTTAAGGGCACTGGGTGAGGAGAGGAATGCTGTAGGAAGTGAGCTTCCCTCTGTTCTCATTGTGATAGCTCAGGCCCTTATCACTCCCCAGCTTTTGGTTTGTTTGATGGTAGTGGGAATGATGAACTCATGACCTTGTGCATGCTAGGCTAGCACTTTAACTGCTGAAATACATCCCTCTCTCTTCCCTCTTATGTCTTTACAATTTGAGACAGTGTTTCCCTAAGTTGCCACACTGGACTGGAATTTACTGTCCTTCTGCCTCAATCTTCTGCACCATGCCAGGCTCCCCCAGCTTTTTAGTAAATCATGCTCAGTGGTTAGGACTAATAGTTTTTGTTAATGTCTTTTCTAAACAGCATGCACTTAACATTTGAAGCATTTTCTTTTTTTTGTTATTTTATTTTGTTTTTATTTTATTTTTTTGAGACAGAATCTTGCTTTATAGTTCAGAATGGCTTTAAACTGATTGTATATCCCAGGTTGACCTGGAACTCATGGGAATCCTCCAGTCTTCAGAGAGCTGGGCTTGCAAGTGTGCACTGCTGCACCTGGCTTAAAACAGTATTTTAAAAGCAAACAACCCCTCCCCTTCCCTGAGTACTAGGGGAAAAAGGGTCCCAGTAAAGGGTCTTCACACAGAGTTGGACTGAACTCATTCACATCGCCAGCACTTTCTTTATTTTTTGTTTTGAGTCAGGGTGCTAAATTGCCCAATTAGGCTCAAATTTGTGATCTTCAAGCTTCAGTTTCCTAAAGCTCTGGGATTATAGGTTTGTGCTGCCACATCTGATTCTCAGCTCTTTTTTTTGAGACAGGATCTCTCTGAGTTGCCCAAGCTGGCTTTGTGCATGTGTTCCTTCTGCCTTTACTTCCTGAGTTGCTGGGATTACAGGTACCACACCTGACAGAGAAGGGCTTCTGAGTAAAGTGAGGGAATGAGACTATGTGTGTGTGTGTCTGTAGATGGACTGGTGACTGTTATAGGACAGTGACGATGAACCTTTTAGAGCTTTCAAAGATAACAAACAGCCTGCTGCAGCATGTGGTTTGCCACCAGTGCTAAAGGGCAGAGCCTTTTGGGGGCCAGCTACTACTTGACCCAGCGACATTTCCCACTAGGTAATACTGTCTTAGGCAAAATAGTTTCCAAGTTCTAATGTCCCTCACACACAGGAGAACATTGATTATCACTGTTAGATTCCACAGGAATATTATTTTATAAAATATTTTAAATGACAGCATTTTAGTTAGCAGTGGTAATACCAGCTACTCAGCAGGCATAGGCAGGAGGAATCACAAGTTCAGGCTCAGCCTGGGCAACTTAGGAACTTAAATAAGGGGTCCAGGGGTACAGCCTAGTACAAAAGCCCTGAATTCAATCCCCAGTACTGCAAAGGAAAAAAAAAAACAAAAACCTTTGTATCATAGTTTTTAAAACACCATATCATAAATTAGAACATTAAGGCTTCAGAGTTTGAAACTGTTTCAACCAAATGCTGGGGATTTTCTGGGGTAGAAAGGCTTTTCTTTAGTGCTTTCCAGCTGTGTCTTGGTTTTATGTGTAAGACAGCCAACAGTGTTTAAAACTCATATGAGTTGGAGATGCAGTGAAAGGGACAGATCTCCAGATGAATATGTGAATTTATAATTTACTTGTGACATAGGTTTTAGTGTTTTCCTTTTTCAGGGGCTGACACAAGGGAGGGTCTCACTGTAGTTTATGCTAGTCTTGAACTCACTATATATCCTAGGCTGACTAAATGCATGATCCTCCTGCTTCAGACATCCCAATGCTGAAACTACATGTGTGTGCCACTGTGTCTGGCTTAATGGTTTCTTGAGTGCCATATTATTTAGCTTGTATTTGTTGCTTGTCCTGGGGAACTTTGATTGGGAAAGATTATCATTCTGTGGTTCTTTTTTACTTTTACTTTTCAGTGGTCAAGGAAGAAAGATACTTGAAAGAGAATAGGGGTGGAAAAGACTTCAGATTCTCTAGCTGTGACGGAAAAGTAGAGGTTGCCTTGGCTATGGGGAGCCAAGATTGAGAGGGGCAGACTCAACAGAGTCCTAATAGGTGGCTCTCAGGTCTAATCTGTCGAAGAACCTGAACACTTTGGAGCTCTGAAGAAGCTTAGGGGTCTACATAGCTTTGTAAAGTGGGTAAGCTAGCATTGCTTCTACATTTCTTAGGATCTAGACATATTTCACCACATAAGACACCACCATCCTTACTTGCTTATTGTAGTGTGTTTCATTTCTGAAGAACATTCATGAGAGGACTACTCTTGCCCTCAAACCTTTGACATTTTGATTTTTTGATGTAGAGAGACTTTGGGAGGGATAGTATCTATTATAAGTAAATCTTCTTTATGACTTTCATTGTGTCGATCTATGTTTTAGAATCTTGACAGTGGTGTTTTGCTGTATCTGCTACTGTATCTCCATCTTCTTGACTGCCCCCTTCATCTGTTAGCTTGCATTTTTTGAAACTCAACTTTCCTTTGTATACTTCATCTGATTTTAAAAATAGAGACTTTTCATTTTCATATCAGTTATTTGCTATTCAAAGTTTTATCCTAGTCTAGGTATCTGCTCTGTGGTCTTCTCAGATGTTCCAGGTATGACATGTATGGCTTAGGGATGCAGGCACCTGTGGTCAACACCTTAAAATTTGCCTTTTTACCTTGACAAAATAAATTCAGAATCATGAATTGACCAGCTGCTATCTGCTAAAATAGTTGAGCATATAAAGTACCTATATAAAAATATTGTTATTTAAAGAGTTTTATTGAGATATAATTTACTTACATGGAAATAATCCCTTTCACCTTTAGTTTAAATGTTTAGATTTAATAAGATATAATGAACCATATGACTATATTGATGAATGAAAATGTATAGACCATTGACAGCCATGCATACTTGGTTTCTGAGGCTGCTAGTCTGTCTGCTCCAGGCATTTGATGAGAACACAGTTTTGTACCCTGTCAAAGCTTATATTATCCATACCAAGTTTGCCATGTATGTGTGTCAAGGGGTAGGGGTGTGTGCTGAGGATTGAACCCAAGGCTTTAGCACTGAACTACATTCTCCACTCTTTTATTGTAAGACAGAGTGTAAGTTACTAAGTTGTCTAGGCTCAGCTTCAATTTAAAATCCTCCTGCCTCAGTTTACCAGTGCTAAGATTACAGGCATGTGCCATTCTGCCTGGCCAGTAGCTCTATTTTTGTTTTTTTTAAATCTGTATTTTAAAAAATCAGTTCAGTCAACTTTGTTGGCTTTTAGGAAAATTATAAAATCAAAGATTAGTAATTGTTTATTGTTCATAGATTTTAAAAAGTCAATATATTTCAGCTAATTATAGTTAAAAAATTTATAAAGAATAACTCCACAAGGGAATAATATTCTCTTTTTTCCACTCCATTTGGAATCTGGGACACACTGTGTGCTGTGCTTCCTGTGTGTTCTCCACTGCTAGAAACGGATGGTAAGAGTCTTTACTGATCCTAAACATAACCGCATCCCTGACCAGACCTGAATGTAATGATTCCTGAAGATTTTTTTTGTTTTGTTTTTTTGGGGTTTTTTTTGCAACAGAGTCTCACTGTGTAGTTCAAGCTGGCCTTAAGCAGAACTCACAACAATCCTTCTGCCTTGGCCTTGCAACTGCTGGCATAATAGGCATGTGCCACCACACCTGCCTGAAAGTTTCTAGTTTTACTGATAAAATATATTTGTATTAGATTTTACTGATGAGAGAAAAACACTAGTGTTGATAATCCTGAAATGAATGTGTAGTTTATTTTTTCTTTTGTTCTTTATTTTTTATTTTTTGGTGGTGTAGGGAATTGAACCCAGGGTCTTCACATTGAGCTCTATCCCAATCCCTTTTTAATTTTGAAACAGGATCTTATTAATTCATGAAGTTGCCTAGGCTGGCCTTGAATTTGGAATCCTCAGCTTTCCAGAATGCTGGGATTGTGGGTATGCACTACCATATGAGGCTTGAATTTGTAATTTTTAAGGATATTACCAGGAACATATTTTTGTTTTGTTTTGTTTTTGGTACACTGGATTGAACTGACGACCTTGTGTTTACCAAGCAAATGCTTGAGCCACTGAGCTAAATTCCTGGCCCCAGGAACAAGTTTTTAAGAGCTTAAATTCAGCAAACTCTGCCATTGTTAGTATCAGGACAGTAAGAACAGTTTGAATTAACATTACAACAAGTTACCCTAGCCTTTTTTTTTTTTTTTTAATTTAAAGAGAGGGGAAAAATAAAGCAAAATAGAAAAAAAAAAGGGTAGAAATAATACAGAATTTCAAAAAAAAATGAACAGTAAGAAATCACTAATTGATACATTACATATTGTCTTCTTTGATATAGTTGTTCAAGTTACAAAATTAAAGCATACAAATTGGACATTCAAACAGTGAGGCTGCAGACAGTTCTGTTCTCTGATCCAACAAAAACTTAGCAACATATTTATCAATCCTACATGCTTAAATACACATACAGTTGTATCCTTTAGAGCACTTGGTTTTCCTCCTTTTGCTTTTTAAGTCCATTATCTGTTTAGTTATATCATGTTTCAGGTTGCTCAGTACCTTACTAATCTGTTTTGTTATTGTTATTTACTTTTAAAATTTTTTTCTTATTATTTTTTATTTTATTTATTTTATTTTGAAGGTAGTGAAATACAGCAGAACAAGACAGGACATAGCCAACTGAGGCAGTGCAGTGAAATTAGTACAGAACCTCACAGCAGGTTACTGGGATAACAGCAATAGGTACAATAGTATATCTGGTTTTCTTCACAATAGTTGTTCCTTCAATCAGGTAGAGCAGTATCGAAGGAAATACCGAAATTATAAAAACAGAATATTGAATAGAGCAATACCATTGATCAGAACAGAGCAAAACAGAGATAAAAATATTTGTCTTCAAAGAGATGGCAGAAGAAAATCCCTCTTATTTGCTATATTGCCTATAGTCAAACTTGCAAGACATGCTCATCCTCTGGCTCTCACTTGCCAGCAGGGGTGGGTGGGAGGGTGGGGGCAGTGGATGTTTGATTCTTAGTCTGAGTGACAGTAGGCTCACAGCCGCCCACCAGAGGGGTGAACTGGCTGCCCGTTTTCCCAGTGCCCCAAACATGGCTCGTTGCGTGTCTCAGGAAATGCTGATATGGTTCTTGCCCTGGGGTGGCCGTGGCTTGCCAGGCCACAGCCCCTTAGCAGAGCAGCAGGCTGGCAGCTGCCTGTTTGCCCAGCACCCCAAAGTCCAACATGGCGCGTTGCAGGTCTCAGGAAACGCTGATATGATTCTCCTTACCCTAGTTTTTTAGACTATTCTTAAAGTATGACCTGAAGTTTGATTTTGTAAGAGATTGATTATATTTTGGAAGGAAGTACAGGCTAAAAGCTGTTTCTCTCTCTCTCTCTCTCTCTCTCTCTCTCGTTTTTTTTTTTTTTTTTTTGTACCAGGGATCGAACTCACAACTGCGTGCTTGCAAGGCAGGTACTTATGTGGCTGATCTAAATCCCCAGGCCCAAAGCTGTTTCTCTTGAAAAATACTCTAGAAGAGTTTTGAAACAAATGATGAATTAAAAACAAAAAATGATACTTAATTGCTAAATAATTAGACAGTTTGGTGTAGCAGAGAAGGTCAATGAGGATACCTGAATTCACTTTTGTGGCTCTATCTTGGGGACACTATCTTGGGGGAGGATACAATACTACAGAACAGTAAAATACAAAACATCACAGTGTGTCACCTGGCATCTTGGCTTTGGTTCTAATTAGGGGTGCACTTCACACTTTCTAGGGAGCCTTTCCAAAATCCTCCTGCGTGAGCTTCATTCAGGAATGACTTTATCGTCTTGTTACCATGATTAGGCATGTGTGTTTTGCAAAAAATTTTTCTCAAGTGATTCTGATTCACACCTAATTAAAAGCACCTCATTTAACAAGAAGTTGAGATTCAGAGGAGTTGATATTTGATAGATGCTCAGTAAATGGTCACTGCTTTTCTTGCTTTTTGTGGAATGTGTCACAGGACCTTTGGGAAGTTTTTGGGTGGTGGTGGTACTGGGGATTGAACCCAGGCCTTACACTTGCTAGGCAAGTACTCTACCACTGATGAGCTACATCCCCAACCCCTTTTTATTTTATTTTGAAGAAGTCTCACAGGCTAGGCTTGAACTTTTTCACAGATGTGAACCTTGCCCTTGGGAGGTTTGACCAGGGAAAGGATTAGCCTGTAGAGAGTTGGAGAGACTAGAGGCTGCTGGGCAGAGAAGTAGTGTTGCAGTTCAGTGCAGAGTAGATTGGAGGGAGTGCTGGGGACCGCAGATTTGTGAGAAACAAGTTAATAGAAAGTGAAGTTAGAGAAGTGGGAGAAATAAAATACATATTTGAGATTTTGACCTGGTAACTGGAATACCAGAAAAAAATACTAGGTTAGGAATACTAGGTTGTGTTCAGTTGTGAAATTATGGGATTCTGGATTTCTGTGCTACAGATGGATGGGGCTGTCAAGTGAATAGTTTAGGGTTTATGAATGAGAGGACATTTGAGGGAATAGTAAAAGTTGGACAAACCCCTATGGCTAGGGGAGTTCTGGAAGAGACCAAGAAAAATAAACTAACACTTTGGAACCCTTTCGTATGCCAAGCACTTTCCACAGAGCTTACATACATCCATACCCATACATTTAAAAAACATTCAAAGCTGAGGATACAGCTCAGTGACTCAGCGCCTGCTTGGCAAGCACAAGGTCCTGAGTTTGATTCCCAGTACCAAAAAAAAACCTGTTCAAATACTAACTCTATGAAAGTAAGTTAACTGCCCCAAAAGGTTTTCTTTTTTTTCTCCCAAGACAGGATCTCACTATGTAGTTTAGACTGGCCTTGGACTCACTATGTAGCCCAGGCTGGCCTTGTACTTGGTGATCCTCCTGCTTCAGCCTCCCAAGTGCTGGGATTACAGGTGTGTGCCACCACACCTGGCCAGCTTCCTCAAAGTTAATCATCATGCTATTGGGAGTTTGGGATTAATGGAGGCATCCTGGCCTATGGAACACACATCGTTGACTTGTTACACTGTGGTGTAGGCAGACAGATTGTCATGTGTGAGAGATGGGGAGAGTGAATGAGCAAGTAAGTGAATTAGTGGCAGTTGAGTACTTAGAGGCTAAGAACAGCTTTTCGCCACCTTTTATCTGTAGGTGGGCCATTCATGGTGGCTGTACGGCACTTGGTGGCTGAGGCAGGAGGATCACTATCAGTTCTAGGCCAACATGGGCTATATTTTGAGTTTAAAGCTAGCTTGAACTACACAGACACTGTCTTCGAAACCAAACCCAACCCAACTCAACACAGCACAAAAAACCAATCCTGTATGTGGAAGGAATTTGAAACATGTATAGACTGAAAAGTTACCAAGTTTGGGGGAGGTCAGCCTCCAGTGGAAATAAGTATGGTAATAGACAAGGGTAGGGTGGGGATGTGAAAAACACATGTGGTAACAGGCTCCAGGGTGGACAGAGGCCTAGAGTGGAAGGGGAGGGGCGGGGCTTGTTTTTTTTTTTTCCCTCAGGTCAGGGTTGAAATCAGGTTTAGAACAAGATTCAAGTGGGGGCACTTGTACCAGTCAGCCTATTCTCCAGAGGTCCAGAAGTAAAGCTACTCTGCTGTATAAGTCTAGTTTTTACACTTGATAAGTACTGGTAGCTGGGAGTGTGTGTGTGTGTGTGTGAGTGTATGCGTATGCTGTGTGAAAGTCAAACTGAGGGCATATTAGGGAACAAAATGTTTTGATTAGCAGGTAGTAACTTTAAAATCGAAAACAATTTTTTTGCTTATATTGGGTTTGTTTTGTCTTGATTTTAAATTAGGTATATTTATTAAAAGAATGTTATATTATTGCAAAATTAGAATCTTTTTGCTATTGGTAAGGCTGAGAATTGGTGTTTGAGTAAAAAGATGCCTAAAATGTTGGTTATATTTATTTAGGAACATCTGTCATTTTTTTCAAAGTTAATATTTCTTTGTGTCCTTCCCATTTGAAGGGAAACAGTTTGAGTTCCAATGCAGTTGCAGCTGAAATGTGTTGGAAATTTGCAAAGTCCAAGGTATATAGAAAAAAGTACAATTTTGGCTTTTCTTTTGGAAAAAGAATCATAAGAATAGAAGGATGAATGTTTTCTGTAGCTTACTTTTTTTTAGGGGGGTGGTGGTTCCAACAAGAAATTCAAGTATGTATTGTAAGCCTCTTTTGCTGAGTGTTGAGAGGAAATATGGATGTAGCACTGTTAAGGGGTTTGCCCTCATGCTGTTAGAAGATGAAGGGTGCGCTTTAAGGTATTAGAGCTGGTGTCCCAGCAGCTGTGTTCTTTCTCTGTTTTGTTAAAATGAACACTTTTTAGATTCCAGGTAAAAATTTTTGTTCCAATGCCTCAACTCTGTTCACTTGCTTGGGTTATAGAAGAAAGAAGAGTTCTCTTGTGCTCCTATAATGTTGATAGCACAGACTTCTGGAGCAGTTTGTCTCCATGGATAGGGGCTGCATAGCCATTATTGCTTTTATGGAGTGAGCAGTAATCTTTGTTTGAGGGATGCTGTGAATGTGTTGGGGGATGTGGGCATGCCTGTCGCAGTCGTCACTGACAAGTCTTACTGGCCATGAAACCTGTGCTCAGTAGATTGCCACCTGCTTTACTCACAGTTGTCCCTTTGAGCAACAGTTACTGTGTGGCCAATATGGGTTAAACCTCTGTGTTTGTCCTAATGGGAGTCATGCTTTCTTACCAGGAAGAGGAAGAACAGGAAGAAGAGGATGATGATGAAGATGATGACGACACTGATGATTTAGATGAACTTGACACTGACCAATTGCTGGAGGCGGAACTGGAGGAAGATGACAATAATGAGAATGCAGGAGAGGATGGGGACAATGACTTCTCTCCCTCTGATGAGGAGCTAGCAAACCTTCTAGAGGAGGGAGAGGATGGGGAGGATGAAGATTCTGATGCAGATGAGGAAGTGGAACTGATCCTGGGGGACAGTAAGTATAGGGCAGAGTTTGGGCTGAGCCTTGGCATACAGGGCAGGGTTCCTCTCTTGTGCCAACCTAACTCAGAGAGCAGCCATACCTGATTCTGTGCTTTTGGCTGCTGCTGATGGAGCACTTAGGTTTCCTGAGGAAAAGTTTTACAATATTGCTTATCCCCTGCTCCCCCATCAGACTGTAACTGCAATCTGTTCATCTCTTCCCCTTGAAGCAAAGGTTGGCCAACTTTTGCTCCTCTGTGGAACAGTAGTGAGAAAGCAGTCATAGACAAAACTTGAACAGTTTTGAGAAATATCTTTACTTGCAAAAATTGGAGATGGGTTTATAGTTTGTCAGCTCCTGCTCTAGCGGGTCAGCCTTAGAATAAAGGACCAAGGCATAGCTCTTCTCCAAGGCCCAGAGCTAGAATCTATTAAAAATAGTTCCTCACAGGGGTTATAAGTCACAAATCAAGGTCCTTTTGTAAATGAGCCCTTTCCTGTCTGCTGCAGTGAATCATCACTCCCTTTCCCCCTTCTTATTCCAAATTTTGAAGAACACACTAGTTTAGTACTTTCAGATTTCTGAAGTCACATCTCCTCCCTAATGCTGATGAATCTTGAATAAATCCTACTTACAGTTTTAAGATTCTGCAGGCTCTGCCCCTGTACTCTTGTATGTCTTGGGATGGTGTGCTCATCGTTACCAGGATGATCTGCTGTGCACAGACTCATGCTAGATACGGGCCTGGCTCTTTCTAGTGCTGTGCTGCCTGATAATGGGTTGGTCCTGAGATCTAGCCATGTTCACATAGCCGTGTAGTTAACCTAAGCAAGATTCTAACATTCATAGTAGGTAGGTCTAGTTTATGCCATTAATCACATGTGGCCATTTAAATTTTATTAAATTAAAATTTGGTTCCTTATTTTCATGTCTACATTTTAAGTGCTCAGTAGCCACCTGTGGCTGTCATAGTGAATAGCATAGATACAGAACATTTGCATCATTGTAGAAAATTCTGTTGTGATGGCCTAGGCCCAGCAAATCCCAGGTGGGGTATGTGTGCATGCGCATGCGAATGATAATACTGGGGATTGAACTCAAGGTTTCACTAAGATGCTGTGTTGCCCAGGCTGGCCTCAGACTTGGCACTTGTCTGGCTAGGAGAGTCTTTTTAATTGACATAAGTCCTCTGACCAAAGTTGTATTAGAGGAAGCCTTTGATGGGGGAGGGGGTGCCTTGTATCTGCCCACCTGCAGTTTGTGAACTTCCATTTTCTACACTGAAATGTTGAGGCGATTCAATAGATTAGTCCGATCCATGATCAGAAAGCCCAGGTAACAGGGACTAAGAGGCAAGGGATACAGGATAAATTTACCAACCCTTTTTATTCTATGGGTCTAGTGAGATGTAGGAACCAAGTTATACCTCCTTTCAGTTGTAAGTAGGCAGGCAGGTTCTAACATCTATCTACAGTGGTTGTCCTAGCATAAGAGAGCATCACTTTCTTTTCTTTTTTTAAGAATAACAAAATTTTACCGAAGTACAATATTTATAGAAGTTTCCAGAAAAACGATACAAAATGATCACAAATTGTTTTGAAGGAGAGAATCTACACTTGACAATAAATTCACAATGTTAGTTAGGGAAAGTTTGACCTTTCTTCACTGGTCATTGCCCATGCTAGGCAAGCACCAGCAAGATACACTGCCCTCACTGCCCATGTTTATTTCAGTATTTTGATTCAGACAGTCAAGCCTCCTCTATTTACAGTGTCTAAAGTTACACTTGCCTGGAGAGCATGACCTGAGGAACTGGTTAGCTGCTTTTTATCAGTGTAGATAGATCACCCTAAAAAGAGGGAACTAGGTAGTAAGTTAGCCTATGCCTGTATCCCCAGCACTCTTGAGAGGCTGAGGCAGGAGTATTAAAAGTTGAAACTCAGCCTGCAACGTGGCACCTTAGATTCTTGTCTCCAAATTAAAAATACAAAAAGGGCTAGGGATGTATCAGAAGGCCCTGTGTTTAATCCTCAGTACTGCTTCCCCCACAAAAAAGATAAAAAGCCTATAAAATTTACCATTTCTGTCAAAAATACAATAAAGAAAACTGCCCAACTCTAGTCCTGTGCTATGGGGATTTTTTTTTTTTTTTTTTGGTACTGGGAATTAAACTCACCAGCTTGCCTGGTAGGCACTTATACCACTGAGTTTAGCCCCCGGTGAGCTAAACCCTCGGCCCAACTCTAATCCTGATAACTACCTTCATTGCAATGCTGTATACTTAAACCCTCATGGGGGTACCAGTTGTTCAGATAATGCACAGTGACTTGGAATAAGATGTGATTTGCTCTTGTGCAGTTAAAGAACACAGATATCTGAGCACTTATTCTCTGTGTTTATAAGACTGTCCCTTACATGGAAAGAGAAGGGAAGTCTTGGCAGGACAGGAAAAGCAGTGCACACTTGGTGATGAGATCAGTTTAAACATTACTCATGGTACACAGGTTAGTCTATGGTAGAGCTGTTTGAATGCTTGGGTGGCACTGGTATTATTCTCTGCTAAGTTACTTGCTTTTAACAAAGCCTGGATCTGTAGCAGAACTGTGTGGATAGTTAGTGTTGGGGACCAGTCATCCTTTGTTCATCATTCAACACTCACATATGTTGAATAGCTCAACATAACGCTTCCCAACTTGTCTGCAGTAGGGAGATGGCTTGACCTTGAAATACATGTTAGGTGTTGCCATTGAGTATTTTTCTGAGGAAGGAATAGTTCAACTTTACAAGTCCGTCCTTGAAAGGGGAATCTCGGAGACCAGCAGAGATAACATGAAGTTAATGTGTGCTGCTGTCACGGGGTTCTGCTTTAATACTAGTTACCAGTCTTGCCAGTAAACACTGCATTCCCTTGGTCCTGTGGGGCAGCCTGGTCATCTTGTCAGATCCTGTGCTTGCCCAGGACTCATCTCAACTTTCCATTCTCCCTTTTTCCGTCTCCTTTCCCCTACTCCCCCAGCACTGAGAATTGAACCAAGGCCTTTGCACTAAATTATAGCTTTAAAACTTTATTTTTTAAAAATTTGAGACTGAGTTTAAGTTGCCTATTGTCCAGGCTTGGCTTGAACTTGTGATCTTCTGGCGTTGACCTAGAGTGCTGGAATTACAGATGTGTGCCCCCATGCTTTACTTCCATACTTAGTTGGAATATAAAGCCTCCTAATTTTGTAAAATTACCACCTCCTTTAGCTAATTAGGAAATTCCTTTCACATAAAACAGTCATAAAACTAACCTCTCACACCCTCCTTTCAGTGTGGTACTGGGACTGAACCCAGCACCTTGTGCACGGTATGTAAGTGTGCTAAAGTTGTCCAGACTGGCCTTAAACTTGGACTCGTCCTGTGTCAGCCTTCCAAGTAACCAATTATAGATGTGTTCCATTGTACCTCACCTGAAAAACTTTAATTCTATGAGAATGTTGTTAGTTTAACGTGGTGCGAGTATTTACTGTATAATGGGTGACATCTTGCCATTTCATCTTGCCTCTAGAGTTGAGGTGGCATCTGTAGTGTATACTTCGTTGCTTTTTCACTGTGTTTTATAGGAGAACCATAGCAGCTGTCAGCAGACAGAGCATGTTGATATCCTTGGTTTGGTAGTATTTTCCCTCGTAGAACAGTGGGTCATAACCTTCCTGAGCTTATGAAGCCCTTTTAAGATGTAATTTTAACCATAGGAAATCATAGGCTTTTGCAGGGACCCAATGATTCCAGAATCAGCATCTTGACTCTAAGGTCTTTGTGTGTGTGCACTTGTCAGCACCCCCCCACCCCCCAAAACAAAACAAAGGCAACAGGTTAAATACTTCAGGGATTATTTTTCTCCATGGTACTGGGGATTGAATCCTTGGTCACCTGGATGCTTGACCGGTGATATACTGCAGAACTACACTATCAGCCCATAAGACACTCAGCCCTCGACAGTTGTAGAGCTGATGGTCAGCCAGTTTCAGGCAGGTGGTCTGGTGGTGCTGGCTTTCAGAGCACAGAAGCATTGGAGGGTTCTTGAGAGTTGCTATGGGCCCTGTGAGCCTGTGATGTGGGGAAGGCAGGACACTCTGCTGTTCCTGGGCTCTGGGGAGGATGGAGGTCTTGCCTTTCCTCCCAGAGCTCTTGCAGCAGAGAGGTTCCTAGGTGATGTTTTTATAGCCCGCTCTTTCTTTCTTTCTTTCTTTCTTTCTTTCTTTCTTTCTTTCTTTCTTTCTTTCTTTCTTTCTTTCTTTCTTTCTCTCTTTCTTCTTTTGGGACTTTTGTGTCACTCCCATACCTTTCTTGATTTTAGTGTGTCACAACCCTTCAGTTTGTTTCTTTTTCTCTAAGTGAGCTTGTGGTGAAGAAAAGAGGATCTGGGACCAAGTATTGTTGGTCCTTGGCTTGCCCAGAGTTGTTCCTCCAGATACCTGGGAAGGGCTGCTGGGATCTTCTGCATCTTCTTTGTTCTACTCTTTACACGGGAACTCACTGTCTCTGTGCTTTCACAGGGCTCAGGCTCTGTCTTTTCACGTTCTTAGAAACCTCTTAAAATTGTTTCCTAGCTTTCTGAACTGAGTAATCAAAGTGGGTACTGAGGCCTTCCCTGTTCTTTGCTTAGCAAACAGCTAGGCGCTGTTTCTCTGGTTTCAATCAGACAAATAAGGTGTGTTTACTTCATCTTAAGGATCCTTTTGGCTACCACCAAGTTTTACCCTTAATGGATCTTTCTAGACATGTTGGTGTGTTCACTTCTGCCTGAGAAGGCTGACAGTTGAGCAGAGGGTCCTTGTTAGAGATAGTATCTCCTTCTAGGGTGTTACATCTGTTCTTTGCTTCCCATCTCATTTCTAAATTGATTGATCCTTCTCTGGTATTACTGCAAGCTGGCCTTCACTTTTCTGTGAATTTGTTCCCTTCAGGTTATTTGCAGAAGTGTCAGAGGTGAAGCCTAGAATGGCTGTTTCTGCCTACAGCCTTCTAAGGACTGGAGACAAGAATGGCTATGAGGTTAAGAAAAATTACTTTTGTTCGGATTCATCTTCTCTTTTTAGTGGTATCTCAGGGTTAGGCAGGCCTGTGCTCATCCCTGTAAGGGTGCCAGTGGTCCAGGGCCATGAGGTTTGTTCAGTATTTTTAGCCCTGCATTTTGTATCCGGAGTGCTGTGAATGGGGCTTCAGACAGTGTGCTAGCCCAGTCCCTTTGGGGCCTCCCAGCTAGGAAGCAGTTTCCAAGAAATCCAGGACTTTTGAAAGGTAAGAGAGCAGGAGGTCCCAGGCTGCTCCTTGTTGCCAGCAACAGGTGTATTCTCCAGAGCTAGCTCCAAGGAGTTAATTGATGTGTTTTCTTCTTCTGGAAACTGGTAATTAACCTTGTTGAGGCATAAATATATGTGATGCAGATGCTTCCTGTACTCTTAGTGCATAACCTGGTGTCTCCCTTACCTTTCAGCTGACAGCTCTGACAACTCAGATCTGGAAGATGACATCATCTTATCTCTGAACGAGTGAGGAGCCATCACCATTTGGAAGAGATTCTTGGCATGCGAGAAGCAGTTGTATGAATTGAGAACACCTTTCCTTTCCTATCCTTTCTCCCAGGGCTGTCTATTAAGGAACTGCATGCCCTGTATTCACAAGATTATGGTTTAAAGACTCACTGGAATCTGAGGGTCTTTCTAAAAATAATAACAAAAAGACAACAGGAGTTAGGTCCTATTCTGCTTTCCCATCTGCACCCCTACCCCAAGATGGACATAATCTTTCCTCTAGGGAAAACAAAACAAACAAGCCTCAAGTTATTTCACGATATATTTTCTTTGTATAATGTTCTTTACTTAAAGAACAAGAAATAGTTTTTTATAAAACTAAAAAAAGAAAAAAAATATACAACAGGCATTTATAACTGAGGGTATGAACTTATATCCACTGTGTCTCTTGTCCCTGCACTTCATTTTCTTTGGAAGAAAATGATGTCTAAAAAACAATAGAGGCATTTTTACATACGTATTTAAATGAAAAGCAAAATCGTGGTTTCTTAAATTGATAAGGATTAAGAATATTTTATTATAAATATAATATATGATTTTTTTAGCCTGTTTTGTTGCCTCCTATGCTGTCAGGTTAATTTGTTTTCCGTCACACCAGGAGTGGAGAAGGCACCGGTGGTTTGCTGAGGAAATGCCTGCATTTACCCGCCTTCACGGTTCATGGGCAGCATGGTCATTGTGGATATTGGTTTTGTGGAGTTGAGGGAACTTAGGATGTAAGTTCACTCCCTCTATTTTTCTTTGTGATTGTTTTTCAAAGTCTTTTCTTCCCTTGCTCCCCAATGTGGAAATTACAAATCAAAGGCATTTTTCTTTAATGTAAAGTGTATTTATTTAAAAAAAATACAAAATAAACTACAAGTCTTTGTTTATGGCCTTTCCCTATTCTCTTTTACCAAAGTGGGACCTCCCTTTCCTTGAAGCTCTAGTTGGCCACACACAAGATGCTTGCAAGAGAGGCAGAGCAGGGCGATGGTGAGCGCAGGTTGCCCCACACCCCTGGAGAACAGCAGTTCAGGGAGCGTGTGGCCCTGGCCTGCTGTCTGGGTGGAGGCCCTGCTGTGGGCAGGGTAACAGGAGTCTGCTGTGGACTCACTGCCTGTCCCCGAGTTCCCTGTGTTCTGGATCAGCAGGGCAGCTTGAGGAGGCAGGGGCCTTGGGAGTTTTGAAGAGAGGGGCTGCCAGGGCTGAAGGGCACTTCAGCAGTCCCTGTAGCTGGGGTCATGACTGCCATCACTATTTGCTGAGGGTAAGTGAAACAGGGCTTTTAACAGTTCTTCAGTCCTGCTGCTTTTGGGCCGATTGGGGTTTAGTCACGTTGAGTTTGCAGCTACTTTAGGGGTGTTTATAATTGGTCTATCCTTAGACTCCATAACCTCCAAGGAAGTACCAGGGATTCCTACCTTGTTCTTCCACCTGTTTTTCTTCCCATGATAAATAGAAAACTCTGGCCTCTCTTCCTTTGATTTTGGCCTGAAAAAACAGCTTCTTGGTTTCTGTTACCTAGAACACAGCTAAAGAGACTTTTTCTTCCTTACTGAGAGGATGGGGGGGGTGTGTGTGCATTTGGTTGTCATGAAGTAAACAAGCAAGGGAAGCCAGCTAAACCCCAGGGGCAGGGAAAACCCTGCTGGGACAGGAGCACCGTACAGTCTGTGACACAGAGACTTGGGCCTGGGCCACACAGGCACTGCTTGGTCCTAATTTAAAAGCAGAGGTCTCAGCTCTTCATTCGCTTCATGCCTCAGCTTTAAATGATGGCTACCACTCACCACTATGGTCGCCTGAGTGCTGGGCAGCTGCAGACAGGAGCAGCTGCACACTAACACTGAGCCTCCCTAACCTGTGGGAGCCCTGGGGACAGCCTGTAGGTCTCTGAGGCGAAGAGGGCACCTCTAATGGGAGAGCAGAGTTCTGGTTGACTTGACAACATATCCTTAGGAAAATGCCATAAGATACAGGAACCCTTTTTCTTAGTCTACCAGGGGTTTGGCTAGGAATCACTTAGGAAGAAACAAACGGGTAGCAGCACTGTCTGCCTCATACCTTCCCCTTGAGCAGCCCAGGACCTGATCCCAGGGGGAGGGATAAACTGGTTCCAGTCTCACTGAGGGTGTCATGAAGCAGGCAGGGTCTTGACCACATGACCTTTCTCCAGTGCTGGCAAGGCTGGAGAGCTGACGGAACCTGCTGTCTAAACAGCCAAGGGAAGTGGAGAGGGGTCACACAGTGGGGTGTGGCTCTTTACCAAAACTCTGTGGTTATTTGTGAGGCCAAAAGGAGGGGTAGACAGGGCAAAGGCTGGTGTCTCCCCTACTCAGGCTTCCTAGAGTGCGTCTCCTTTTACCTGGGTCTACAGGAGTAGGTAGGAGCCATAGTCTGTGACAAGATAGGCAACCTGGAAGTGCCATGGCAGCTCTGCCCTGTGACTCACTGAGACAAGCAGAAGAAACTGCAGTGCACTGCACAGCCCCCGCCCACCAGGTTCTCAGCAGTGCCACCTGCCCAGGTGCATCCTGAGGTGCCCAATAGACTTGGTGACTGTGTCACAGCTCAAGTAGAAACAGGCAAATAAACATATTCAACACTTTCTCGTATTACTTATGCTTTGTCATGAATGCGCTTATTCTTGTGACCACTGGCTGAAGCCCAGTGCGCGCCACTTTCTGAGGCAGTCCCAGTCATCCTGTGGCTCCAGGATCTGACACAGCTCTGTCCTGTGGACAGGCAGGTCCTCCATGCAGTCTGTAGGAGCTCCTCCCTGTGCAGAGGACAGCTTGGATCCCATTGTCACCCATGCTGGCAGAGAGGGGGTCACGTCTAGAGCACTGACAGGATCAGGAGAACCTATGGTTTCTGTCACCTGGAAGTTCACATCTCTTACCAGCACTTCCATGCCTCAGGCCTGACATGGTACCTTTGGAGTAGCCACGCTGCACATAAACACTGCTAGATGTGCCTGGGCACTGCTGTAAGGCGACAGCTGCCATGTGCTCTGGGTTCCCTCCCTGGTCCATGGCACCACTGAACTTGGGACCACTGCCTACCTGCCTAACCAGACCCGTGAGGACAGAATTGTAAGACTGCCAGGTCTCTCTCTCCTTGCATCCTTTCCTTCCCCGGCCTGGTTTGAGTGGCTTTGCTTTAGCGCTGCCCTATACCTCAGTGACCACTGACCTCATTTTTCAGAGAATCAGTTTCTCACTATTCCTCACTTTTATTCGTGCAAGAAGCTGTTAGGTCCCTTACCAAGGACATTTTCCTAACCTGCTGCACACCCTGACAACAATGAAAGTTCAACTGGGGGTTCTCCGTTCTCTACAAGGCGTGAGGTGTGCCTGGGCTCGGGCCTGTCTTTCTGGTGCATCAGCCCAAAAATCAAGACTCCTGAGCAAGTTCAAGAGTTAACCAAGGCGGGTGGCCTCTAGGGCCCATGGGCTAAGGCTACACTGGGAGGCTACGCCAGAAGGATCCTGGACAGTTTGGGGACACCAAGTCCTCCTGGGATCAATATTGCACACATAAGGACACAACTGTGGAAAACTACCCACTGTTGAACAGGTTTTATGATGGGCACTTTGTCTAACAGCTAGACTGAACTGATGGCTGCAGACTCGGGGCAAGGAAAACCAAACCCAAAACTACCAGGAGCTATTGGCACAGACCTTAGGCTCAGCCCCTCATCTGCAGGGGATCTGACCAGGGTGGCACTCAGCAGGGTCCAGGGCTGTGTGTGCCAGCATCAGCTAGGATTAAAAATGAGTCCTGATTCAGCCTAAGAGCTGAGAGCCACCAAAATACAGCAGGCCTTTTGGACACAGTAGTGCCAGAGATATGACATAGGCATGCACTGGGAAGTTTTCCATTCTTTGAAGGAAAAAAACTTGATTAAACCCCGACACTGAACGGATTAGAAATCCATCCTGACAAAAGCTTTACTGACAACTTGCCATACAGTTAGTCAAAAAATAAAAAAATACAGAATACAGCAGACAGTATCTCATACACTAGAGAAGTCAACGTAATGGGTTCTTTTTGTAAAAAAAAAAAAATCCCTCACAATCTAAGAATTTAGATTGAACCAAATTAATCCAGCAAAGAATTTAAACCAAGGGAAAAGATTTGAAAAGTAACTGCTTGAGTTTGGGTTAGACAGTGTCTCTCACTATCACTATCACCATGTGTTCCTCTTCCAGCTTGCCCAATGTCCTCAGTGCCGACTGGAGGTACTGCTGCGAGAAGTCGCAGGGCGGGAAGGCGTAGAGCATGCCCGTGAGGTCTCTGCCCTTAGACCCTCCTACTGGCAGGCTGATCACCCCTGCAGCCTGCTTCTGTTTCAAGTAGGAGACCAGGTTCCTGAGAAGCCGTCTCTGCAGGCCTGGCTCCACTGTGGCCATTGCCTCGGTGCCAGGCCCACTGGGGGCTGCCTGGGTGGCGAGGAGCACGGCATAGCCATTGGGGCTCCCCTGTTTGATGCGTCGTGTGACCTCGTCAAGCTTGGGCTGGTCCAAGCGAAGGCGCTGGGCGATCTTCAGCTGGGTCAGCTTGCTCCCAGAAGTATGGTCTTTGAGGAGTCCACTGATGACTCCCTGGTCCCCCTCTAGGATATGCATAGATGTTGGGAAACAGCTGTTTTTCAACACTAAAAGCCCATTCCAACCCAGCTGCAGTGTCTGAGCGTACTCTGAAAGAGTCTTCAGCTTTTTGGTCTCGTGTTTTGGCTCTTCGAGAGGCTTGGGTTCGGCCTCGGTGGTCCGATGATTGCGCTCACTCTCTCTTATCTTCTTCCCATGGGAAGAGTCTGGAGCTTCATGGTGGTGGTGGTGGTGGCTGCGCTCCTCAGCCCCATGTCTGCTGTTGCTGAGGGAGTTGCCTGACTCCTTGGTCCCTTCACCAGAGTGGTTCTCCTTGCGGCTGCGTTCAGGGGTGCGGTCACAGCCGCGGTCAGCCTGCTGCCCACCACCCTTGGTCCTGCTCCGTTCCTCATATGGAGAGTGGGTGGTCCTCCCGCGGTCACTGGAAAGGCTCCTCCGCTTGCGCCTGTCTTCCCAGGGCTTGGGTATGCCTCTGTCCCCATCCCCTCCCCAGCGCTCACCACTCCGGCTGCGCACTGAGCGACTATAACCCTCCAGGCTGTTTCTGCGGTCAGAACTTTTACTGGGGCTGGTCCAGTCCCCTTCCAAAAAGGTCCTGTCTCGGTCTGAGTACAGAAGGTGTGGAGGGGTCCTATCTCGCACACGCAAGTCCGCATCCAGGGTCCGGTGCCGGGTATATCCATCCGTGAGAAGCTCATAGTGCACAGGGAGGGGTGAGGGCTGGTACTGCTGGGGGTACCGAGTCTCTTCCGCTTTGGCAAAATCCACCCGGAGCCTACGGTCTGGACCACCCAAAGGAAAGCCCCTCATTTTTGCACAGGCAGCCTGGGCTGCGTCCAAGCTCTCATACTGGATGTAGGCAAAGCTATCTCCTTTGACGTGGTCAATGGTCCGAATGCTTCCAAAGCGATCGAACTCCCGGGCCAGAGCTGCCAGGGAAGTGTTGGGTCCTAGGCCACCCACCCAGAGGCGAGTGGTAGGGTTGGCCTTGCCATAACCTATCTTAATGGGATTTCTGCCAATCACCCGGCCTGACATGGCCACCTTAGCCCTGTGGGCCATGTCCAGGTTCTGGAATTTGAGAAAAGCATAGGCACCCCCCTGCCCTCGGGCCGGCCTCTTGATGACCACCTCCTCAATGATGCCGTACTTCTCAAAGGCCCGGCGCAATTCCACCTCAGACACGCTGTGGTCCAAGTTTCCGATAAACAGGTTCCGAGTGGCCCGCTGATCGTCCTCAGGCATTAGGTCCTCTTCACACACGGCAGGGTAGCCGTAGGGGCGCCCACGGTCGTCATACAGTCCGTAGTAGTCCAGGGCCCGCTCCCGAGACAGCCCCACGGCGGCGGCAGCGGCGGCAGCGTCCAGGGCAAAGGCTGCGGCGGCGTGACGGGCGCGGGGCTCACGCAATGGCGGGGCAGCGACCGGGGACAGCGAGCGCTGTTTGTACTGGTATCCTCCGTGCAGCGGCAGGTAGCCGAGCGGGTCTGCGGGTGCAGGAGGCCCCGGGGGCGGCGTGGTGGCGGCGGCGCTGCTGCTGCTGCTTCTCCGGCTGCTCCCGCCACCTCCGCCGCGCAGGTACACCGGTTCCACCTTGAGCGGGCGGTCGTACAGCAGCAGCTGGCGGGCCAGGGCGTGCTGGCGGGCCTCACGCGCGTCCTGTGGGTGCCGGAAGTTCACGTAGGCCACGCGCCCCAGCTCCGGCGTGTGAGACAGGCGCAGACTGATCTCGCCGAAGCGCTTGAACTGGTGGAACAGCCGGTCCTCAAGGTGCTCGGCGGGCAGCGCAGGACTCAGGCTGCTGATGAGCAGCGTCTTATACTCCGGCACGGCTGCAGAGCCAGGACCCGCAGGTTCAGCCCCGGGCGGCGGGGGGGGCGGCGGCAGCGGAGATGCGCGGGGCGATGCGCCTGAGGCGCCCGGGTCCCCCGAGGCCTTGCCGCCGCGTCCTCCGCCACCAGCTCCAGAGCCAGAGGAGCGTCCACTGCTCGCACGGTGATTGGCGTCCCCCGCGCCGCGGCCGTCGCGATGTCCGCCGCCGCCGCCCCCGCTACCGCGGGGCTTGTCGCGGGCCCGCGCAGGAACTGGATGTTTGGCGCCGCCGGAGGCCTTATGCACCGCTCGCCGCCCGCCCGCCTCTGCCTCCCGTTCGCGCTCCCGTGGCCGCTTTGCCGATGATGACGAGCCACGCCCGCTCGGGCTGGAGTCTCGCTCACTCTGCCGCTTCATGGCACCGGCGCGGCGGGCGGGCGGTCTGCGGGGCCCTTCACAGCGGCGGCAGCGGCGGCGGCCCTGGAGGCAGCGCCCCCGGCGCCGCCATCTTGGACAAAAGGACTCGGCGCGGCGGTGGCGGCGGCGCGGGGCGGGAGCGGCGCCGAGGGGCTGGGCATTAAGTCATCATGTTGCGACGGCCTCCCCACGTGACTGCGAGGGCGGAGCGACAGCTGCGTGCGCCATCTGGTTGCGCCATATCATGCCACGTGATCCAGTAGCAAGGAACTAGATAAGTAGGGCCGCTCGCGGGTGTGGGTTGTGACAGGCGCTGGACCTAGGCTAGCGTTGCTGGTGCCCCCGCTGGCTGGAGTTAGGAATAGGTGTGCCGGCGTCCCGGGACTTGTGTAGCCGGCACGTTACATGTTGTAGCCCCCTCAAGTCGGTGAGTAGGTCGAACGACCCACATTCGCTCCCTGCGGTGGTGCAGGACTCATCCCTTCCATCATCTGCACTCAGGTTCGCAAGCAGCGGTCCAGTTAAGGCCGTAAGAACCATGGCTATTGAGTCCAAACTGCCCCAGCCAGTGGCACGTGGCTGGATTCAGGCACAGAGCTAGAATTAACCCACCTGCAGTTTACAGTTGGAATAGGGTCCTTGGTGCCTCTCAGTCCAACCTTCTGCGGTGGGCATCTAGGAAGACAGCAGGCTGCAAAGGCAGGGCCACAGAGCCAAGGGCGAAGAATCCAAGGTACAGATACCGGTGGTTACCATTGCTTGCATGCTGACCCCTTTCTGGCCAGTGCTGACCTGTTCACCTCCAGGTGTGGTGAGGGAAGACTGCTCAAGCCAACTGGGAAGCTTTTATTTTCCAGGTAGCTGAAATCATTGCCAAACCTGACCCAACTTCAGACACACCCCACAGGATGAGGAAGAGTGCACCTAGCTTTTCCCTCCTCTCATAATCAGAAAGCAGCTGTTACAAGAAGCAAGGTATTGGAATAGACAGCAGGAAACTCCATGGCCAGCTGCAAAAGGCCCCTTATAGACTAAACTTAGGAACCACACAAATGAAGTGACCTGTAAGACCAACTCCTCAGCACAGTTTCTTAGACCTTCCTTTCAGTTGGTCTCTGTTCTGTGCAAGGAGGTGCCTCACGGGAACAACAGCTCACACAACTAAGAACACCAGAGAGCAGCCAAAAACCCTCCGTACTAAACCCTCAAGCCTGATACCTAGGATAAACAGGCAAAAAGCAGTCTGCCCACACCACTTCTTTGTATAAGCTGATGACTGCCAGTCTTAGCAAAATCCAAATTGCACCAGAGGATGTAGGCACTAGACCTAGGCTGCAAACCTCGATGAGCAAGTAGGTAGCCAGGCATCTTTAGAAATGTCAGTATGGAACACTTGTTAGTTGTGGAAAAACACTCCCATTTATCCTAGGCCCAGCTTATGCTGAGCATGGATGGAAGGCCCTCTTGTCTACGTCAGACTCCAGCTCTGTGCCAAGGAACAGTGCAGCCTCTAGCTCCTTCTACTGAACCAGGGGAGGCAGGGTGCCAAGCTCCACCTCCTCCCTGGACTGAGGTGTGCAGTGTTCTCTAGTCCTGCAAAATCAACACATATTGGCTGGCCTCAGCCGGTGTCTTGCCCTGGTCTTGTCCGCACTGGTGGGCTGAAGAACAAATGGGAATATACCCCAATACTCGTTGCAAACTGGAAACCATAAAATGGTGGGGGATCCTCATCAAGAGGTAAAATTCTATTTCACTATTCACTTTAATTCTCCAAGGACAGCTAGATTATTTTTTCTTTTAATAAAAAAATTCCAGACACATTTTGAAGTCCTAGAGTAAACCAGCAACGGAAGGAAACGAATCCCACTATGGGGGCACCACAGAGCCCACATTATCAGGAAAGCTCCAGACTTCACATTTGATATTGTCAGGAGCCTGCTTAAAAAATAAATTACAAAAAGGCTGTTTTGGCAAGAAACAGCCAAACTTCTTCCCCTCAGGTGCAGCAGGAATTACTTTGGGCAGACTATAAATCAGTCCGAGCACTGGCTGCCTTGGGTGCATATTTAGGCATCAGTTCATTTATCTTCCGGATGTAATCAGATTTTTCAGCACAGCCTTTGCATGTCTCTCCCCAGTCGTCCAAGATCTTCTTCAGCTCTTTCACACGGAGCTTCTTCAGATCCACTGTGCTCAGGTCAATCTGCTTGTCTGCAGAAAAGAAAAGGGAGAGTAAGAGGCTGGGTGGGAGTAGCCAGAGCCCCAGTCCTGGGATGGGTTCTTCCCTGCACAGCCAAACCGTCTCTTAACCTAACCAAGAAGGCTACTTCATGCCATCTGTGTCCCCTTCAGACATGTAGTGCAGAACCACCGCACAGTTCAGGGGAGAGAGACAACTCCCATCCTTCAAGTGCCTCTTACATAGTGGACTTGATGGATGTGAAGTCTTACATGACGACTTCACAGTGGTTGACAGGACAGATAAATCCCCTCATCTCTGTTCCCCAATATTGGTAGGCCTGGAACCAGGAGCTTACTCTGATTATCACTTGTGACCAGTGATCTGAAGGCAAGTGGACTTCTAGAGAGCTAACCCTCAAAAAACCAGGCATCCTTGACATAAATGAGCAAACACAGGGCCTTCAACCTTTGAGTCAAATAAGAACACTGGTACCATTTAAACTTCACAGAAAAGGCCCTCACTCACTCTGAAGGCTGGGAATGTTTGTGCAACCAGAGATGAGCTCAGCCAGAGACATTCTATAGCTCCTGTCATTTTTGGGTTAAAGACCTCAAGGCTTTCTGAGTGGAACAATGACTAGGTTGTTAAACTCAAGTCAAAAACTTCTAATGCTCCCAACCTCAGATTAATGCCAAAGTCCTCACCAACCATGTCCCACATACCTACCAGGCATGCCACTGGCTGCTTTTACACACAGCTTACACTCACTGCCTGGAATGCTTGGCCAGTAGCTCACCTCTTGGCTAAAACTCTACCTCATTTGCCAATCTCTTCAACAGGATCTATTCTGACCACACATGTTGATGCCAGAGTGCCCCCACCCCTGGCATTGAGAGTCCTCTATTACATTACACAGCCTGGTCTCCATGTCTCCAGACTATCTTCCTTTCTGCATGCAGAGGACATGGAAGGCGGGCCTGGTCACACTCACCATACTTTAGCTCACAGATCTGGCTGTCTTTCTTCTTCAGCTTCTCACAAATCTTCTCCACAGGGATGTGGTGCGACAGGGGCTTTGACACCTCATTGATGATTTTTGTAGCAGCATCATCTGTGGCCCCAATATAGTAGCACTGCAGCAAGAAAATGACACTAGTCCTCAGGAGGTGGCACCTAAGAGTCATTTGCTCCAAAACACCTTTCTGCAAGGGACTTTTTTTTTTTTTTTTTTTTGGTGCCAGACTGGACTGGCAGAGTCAGCATAAACCCCAGGCTCTTTAAACAGGTATTGTCTGGGAGCTTTTGAGTCACCAGTGTTCAAAATATTAACAGACAAACCAAAGACTGTCAGGGAAATTAAAATAGAAAAGTCACTGCTCCACTGGGGATCTTATCCTCACTCAGTCTTGGCCTACCCCACGGGCACCTTGGTAACCTCTGCACAATGTCAAGCCTTTTTTTGGCCCCTGGGCACTGGCTGACTCCTCTGCCTGAAGTGACCTGACTCTAGTGATGAACCTGCCTCAGGGAGCCCTCTTGAGTGCTGCTGTCTAATCAGCATCCACCCTACTAATTACGAAGGTTAAGATGACCAAGTCCATCTTCTTAAGGACACCAATTCATTGTCAATTTTCATCCCTGATGTTCCCAGTGGCCAGCTCGCAGTGGATTCTTAATAAACACTAACAGGACACAAATAGCACAATTGGAGAATACAAATCTTGGGGAAGGACCTGAAAAGCCTTCCATCCTGCATCAGTTTTACAGACAGAATAGCGGCTCCCCGCTAAGTGCAGGGTAAAGACGCGCCAGGGCCATCTGCGAGTCACTAGCTACTCACCAAGCGATTCTCTTTGCCTCTTGCTTCACGGCAGAACTTTATAAGTTCTTTCTCAACAGTGGTTGGTGAGAAGGTGACATCTCTGTCTTTGAGGTCCTGGTAAAATCTTCCCAGATAAGAAATGCAAACTGGAAAAGAGAGAGAAGGGAGGCGCTCAGCACCATGGAGTGGTTCCTCGTTCCACGGGGAAGGAGCATCTAAAATTTTAATAGGCGACAGAGATGCAGCACTACGGCTATCACCAGCTTTTCTCAGGCGCCCATAGTTGACAGAACCCGAATCCAGTTTGCCAGGGTCCCGTGGTCCACCCTGGACACTCGGGGAATGGACATCATCCCGATGACCCACAAACTCCTCCTTGCTCCTTTCATCAAGTTTGAGACGAAAGTGAACAAGTGTCCTTGAGATGGGACAAACTGCATGACCTCATAAATGGAGACTGGAGGCTGAAGAAAAGCGATCAAAATGCTGCTCATCTCCAAATATACTGAACCCCGAAGTGCAGCTTCGCGACCCCAAGACGGGCGCAGCATGCACAGCCGCGCTCGGCGGCCCCCCGATGTGACGGGACCGCTCCAGCGAGCCTCTGGGCAGTGGTGGGAAGGGGCAGAACTCCGGCATCATGTGGATTTCCGGCCACGTTTTCACCATGATCTAGTCTCCACTTTTTCTCATTGGGCCAAGGATTTCTAGGCCCTTCCTCCGCGGACTCGAAGGGACTGGTCGCCGCTCCCGTCCACTCGGTGGTCTGGTAGGTCGGCCATGGAGCCCGGACCCCGGGTCCCCGCACCTTCGCAGTCGCCGGGCCGCAGCGCCCAGCTGCCTGGCAGTACGCTCAAGGCCAGCGCCACCGCCAGACAATGAGTAGCCCACATCCTCCACGGTCGCCGCCGCCCGACTGAACCGCACCCGCCTCGCCGCGCCGCGCCACCTCTGAGTTCCCCCGGCACGCAGCAGCTTGCCATTGGCTGAGCCTCCGCGCTCTCCCACACTCCGCATTCTCATTGGCTTAGGCGCCGCAGAGGCTAGCCCGGCGGCTCCACGCTGCCCTGCCCCATTGGCTAATGGCGTCTCTGCCCTAGACAGTTGTCGGCAGCTGATTGAGTCCAGTCGCCCGTAGGAAGTGGTTGCGACCGGGCGGAAGTCGCCGGGGCTGCCATGTTGCCTCGTGGGCGGCCTCCCCGCACCTACTCAGCTGTGCTTCCTGTGTGGGCCGCGCCTGCCCACGAAACTCTGTGGATTGCCTTGCCTAGGCTCCGTCTCGCGGCGCAGGTCAGGCGTTGTGGGGGGCAGCTGGGCTCTCACAATGGCTGTGGGCGCGAGCAGGCACAGGCGAGGCGCCGAGGTTTCTCTCGGGTTTTGAACAGTCATGTGGCCCCGCGACCCCGCCTCTGTCGAGCCTGCTTGGCCAGAGCCGAGTAGCCTGGCGGCCCCTGTTGCACCTCTTGAAAGGCTCGAGGCAGACCCAACCAGACAGCCGCCCTGCACCAGAAGGAAGCACCCGGGCCAGGGCTGCGGCTCCCGGGTCGCCCCAATGTGGAGGCGGGGACCGGGAGGTTTGTCCTCGTTTTGGGACGCGCTCTGGAGATGGCCAGCCCGCCTGTTGCTCCCCGCCGAGCCCTCGGCCCCGGGCCACCCATGGGTGAGCAGAGGAGGGGTTCTCGCCTGCTCAGCCCTCCTGCTCTGCCTGCTGTGGAAGCCCGACGCGGGCAGGGTTGCTTAAGCAGAAAGATGACCGTGAGCTTAGAGAGGGCTTGGAGCCCGGCGACAAAGGGCGGAGAGGGGCACTATTGCTCCCATTCAGTCAATTCAGTGGGTCAGTATCAGGTATTCATCTTTAATTCACATCACAGCAGTCAAGGGATTGGAGAAAGGGAAGAAGTCAAGCGGCAGATATTTACATCTAAAATTCACATTATTTGTTGGATTTAGAACATGCTACCACAATATATACAGTAAAATACCTCTAGGGACATTGGTACAAATTTTTTAAACTTTGCTTTTCTGGTACAGGTAAGATTTTTAAATCACTTTGTCTTTACATACGAATACACAAAAGAAATAGTTAGAAGTTTTCTTATTTTTAAATAAACACAGAATGCCAGAGGTTAAAAACACATTTATAGGGCTGAATACCAATTGGACATCACACTCTATACATTTTTTGCTCAAATTCCTGTACAAATACACAGCATTCAAATAGGTATTTACAAATAAGCTTGAAAGAATGAAAGTCAGTATTTCACAATCTTTTTAAAGGATTCTCATCATCTCTGTCCTCTCATTTCCCTTCTGACTGGCTGATTCTCCAACAAGAGATTCAGAATGTGTTCACGTCATCCAGTTAGGGAAAATGTAAAGGGAAAACAAATTCATTTCACCTTGCACAAAGCAAGGGCAACCAGCTTATACTCCCCCACCCCCTACCTGTACCACCAAGTGGAGAAGGTAGATGTTCTTATTTTAAGACAGCCTTGTTCAGGGACCAAGGTTCAGAAGTGCCTGAAAATCTAAGCTGCCCTCCCAAGAAATTACAAACCTAGCCCCTGACTCGTAACACCTGTGAACCCCATAGGATCCAAAGACTGAAGCCTGCAGGTGAACTGAGACTTAGGAGCAGGCCTACCTTTTGGGCTAGGGGCTGCCTTGACTAACCTGGGATGACCTCAGCGCCTGACTGCCTGGGATGATGCTGATGGTATCAAAAAAAGTTTCACACTAATAAGACCCGAACACCCTCAAGGTAATTGGGCCTTCTATCTTTCCTAGTAGATTACTTGCTGGCTTGTCTTAACTTGATATTTGTTTATTCAAGAAAAACACCTTGACCATGGTCTTTTGTTTGGAAAGGGGCAGTGAGGGAAGAAGAGATGAAGGACTGGGGCCAGGGCAAGCAAAAGAGGAACCGGGGAAGTGGGGGAGGAACATGCCTGCTTAACAGAGAAGGGAGAAGGGACTCTTGGACCATCAAAGTTGTGACCATCATTAATGTGAACTCAAGCAAATGAGATTTTGTCTCAAGATAGTTAAAGTAACTTAGAAGCACCCTGGTAAAATACTATACCCACCCCACCCTATCCCCCAAATAATACACCAAGAGGAAAATCAGTGCCCTGACCTGAAAGTTTCCTATAAAGACACCACTTCACCCTGCCCAACAGACTGGGGAAGCTGGAGAAACTGCCCTCTTGCCTACCCTGAACCCTGAGTGGTGGTCCCTATGGGCCTGGGTGCTATTTTTGGCCACTTAGGAGATGACAATTCTACCTATGTGGTTTTCCAAAAGAAGTTCTGAACCTCCCACCCTTTTTACCCAGGAGCTTGATGAACCTGACCACATAACCTCATGGCCTGAAAGCCTGGCTGGGTAGCCAACCCCATGGCTCAGAGGTAGTGCTGAAAATCCCTGATTCAGGAGTGGATGGCAGGCATTGTGCCCACTTCTGAAAGCTTAGAGAATTCCTGGCCCCTACCACCTGCCTCTCTTACACTAATTCTAACACATGGAAAGGGGCCTAGCTCCTCCTAGAAGGAAGGTGGTTAGGATAGCCCCTTTGACTCCACTATTCCACTCAAGCCCAAGAGGGTGGGAGATAAACCCTGCAGAACCATTCACTATGGAGGCTTCCACAGGTTAGGAGGTATACAAGTGGAAGGGAGTGAATGGTCAGAAATAAAGTGGTGGAGAGAGAAGTCCAAGGTGAAACAGGAGACAAGGCTGGCCTTTGGAAACCTGGCAGTGTGCCCTGGGCATGCAGTTAGGCCAGTCATGTGCCTGAGCTGGCAAATTGGCCTGGCCAGCCCCTCAGTTGCACACTTCAGGATGGAAGAGCTGGCAGGTGGGCAAGCATTTGTGCAAAATGGCTTGTGGCCCCTTCATCCACCTGTGACATGTAGTCCATGTGGTCCTTGCAATCCCTGAATGCAACCATGAACTTTTGTGTCCATATAGTAAAGGAAGAGGTTCCTAGTGCAATTTCCATTCTGTGCAGCTCTGCCCTGGATGGAGGGCCTGGGCTTCTGTTCCTGGCCCTGCAGTGTTGCAAAGCAATTCTGTTTAGTATCTCCATATAGCTCCATGCAGTCTGGAACTGCAGGAGGAGAAAGCATCTACTGCATAAAGAAAGGGAAACCCAAAGAAATGGAAATGAAAAGTGAAAAAGAGAAGCCACAACCCTTCATGCTGCTGCAGCTTCTGAACATGGCAACACACGAGTTCATGGCAGTAGAACAGAGAGTTGGGTGATTCTCTTCTGAGTGCCAGGCCTCTCCAGCTCCCTGGGGAGTTGGGATGGGGGACTTGCTTTTCACATCTGGAGTGGACTGGCAAGCTGCTCACTGAAGGTGGTGGTGCAGCTTCCTCCCTGCCCCTCACTGTTCACCTCGGCCATGCTCCCACACCATGCGGGCCTGTTCCTCCTTGGTGCTCCCAGGAGGCAGTGAGGCCTTGCGATGTAGGCCTCTAGGTCTCTCAGCTTCTTCTCGCAGCAGTACACCCTCATCATGCTCCAGAGCTGGCAGGCGGGGATGGTAGGGCTTGGGTGGCAGCGCAGGTGGGTCCATGGGGTCCTGAGGGATGACACACCCTGGGGCTGAGTGACTTCGGCATGGCTGAGCCTTGATGGAGTCCAGGACAGCAGACTCGGAGAGACTGTAGTGGACAGGGAAGTAGGGTGGCTCAAGGTCTTCATCACCATTCCAGGCCTGACTTGGCATGGAGTCTATGGTGTCGGTTCGAGGTGGGGCCTCTGAGGAGTGCCCAAAGTTACTCTCACTCAAGGAGGACACGCCGCTGCTGGCACTTCCAGACAGTGTAGAGTTGCTGCCATCCAGGCCTGACTGGGGGCTGGTGGGGGAGGCTGGGATGGGGTGGAGAGGAGACTGCGAAGGAAGGGTGGGCACATTAGAACCTTCTGTAGACAGACTGGCTGGGCACCATGTGGAGACCAGGAGTCTGATTAGCAATAAATAACCCTCATTAAGTGTATTTTCTTTAGCAGAAACCCAAGGGTACTCCCCTACCCTCAAGTGAGCCAGTGTGGATCTTCAATGTCATTCCTGTGGACCTGACCATGGCTGTGCCCTAACTACTTAGCGTTGGCGCCCCTTGAGGCCAGGTCCCAGGCCGATGTCTGTGGCTCTAGGTTACTAATGGAAGGGTTGAGTGATGAGGTCAGGTGGGAGAACAGAAAGGAACCTAGTGGGCCATGCATCAGATGAATGTGTTCTCCTGAAATCTTAACAGATCCAGTCTTTTCTGGACTTGCAAATAAACTAACAGCAGGATTTAAATTTTACTTGAGTGTTTTTATACAGTTTTGGTGCATGATTCTTCTTGCTGTCACTGTACACTAGTTTAAAAAGCTCTATAATCCACCACCAGGATGTTTAGCCATTAAACTATGGCACATTGATAGCCTGTGGTGTTGGCAAAAGAACCCCAAGTTTCTCAGTGCCCACTGCCCACACACTACTGGTACTATGTGTTGTCTCCAAGAGCCTCCCAATTTTCGTATCCTCACTATATTTGTTGCAGGATGCATTTATCAACTGTAGCCATGTGTGGCTTTTGCTACACCCAGCTTCTGCCAACCTGGCCTTTCAGGGAGAAGCGGGGAAGGGCTTAGGAACCCCAGGGGTGATTCTACAGCAGATGAGATGGTGGAGCCATGGCTTCAATACATTACCTTGCGTAGGGTCCGGGCAGGGAGGGCTGGGGGGATGTCACCCAGAGGATGGTGGAAGGCATCAAAGTGTAGGGAGTAATGACCTGCAAAAGGAACAGAACCAGAGCCTCAGCAGAGGGCCCTTGCTCAGGCTGCACACCAGCATCATCTTGCTGGGCCACCTGGGCAGGTGTGGAAGAGTCCCCAGGGGACACTTGAGCAATGAAGGCCATAGAGAAACTTTTCTTTACATTGATGTTCTCCAAAACACAGGCTGCTGTGCTGGCCCTACAGGTGGCCAGAAAAGTTGAATGCTTCAGAGCTTATGGAAGAACAGGCTGCAGGCAGTAGCAACTCTGTCCCAGTGATGACAGGCTGGTGAGTGGTGTGCCTGTCACAGTTGATTCCATGGTCTTCAGCCTTCCTGGTTTGGGTGGCCTTATTGAGCTAACCTTCTGGACTTAGAAACCTTACTGACCCCAAAGCTCAGCAGGAACTTTCCTCTGGTGTGGATGCTTATTCCTTGGCTGAGTTGGCCCAGAGAGTGGCCTGTCTTCTCAGCCTGGATGGCTGTTGATCTGGTCCTGGAACACAGTCTCAGACCTAGGATTATCTAGAGGAACCCGCTGGAGGTCTTACCATGCAGCAGGCTTCGGGGAGGCACTGGGGGGGCCAGGATGTGCCCCATGTGGGCAGACAGGAAGGACTGGGCCTCTTGGGCTCCGCTATCCAGGCTCCAGCTGCTGGGGGCTACTGGCACCACTGAAGGTTGGAAAAAGATGGGGTGAATAGATTACTTCTTGAGCCACTTCTTGAGCCTGTCCTAATAGCCAGTGGCTTCTCCAGGTATGAACTGTATATCTAGCACACACAGAAGTGGCATTTGGTTAGCTGAGGCACTGTGCCCCAGAGAGGCAAACGGCTAAGGATCAAAGCTGTATAAGAGAAAGGCAATAGAGGGAGCTGATGTTTGAAGAGCATTCTAGGTAACACAAACTGAGAGGAACTGCAGCAGGTCTTTACAGCTTTAGTTTCCAGAATCTGCCAAAAGAGAAAACAGAAGGGGACAGAAGAAAAAAGCAAAACAGGCCAAAGAGAATAGAGAGTGTAGGCTGTAACCCCTTGCCAAAGTCAGGCTCCTCTACTGTCTGGGCCATGTGGAAAAACCAGGGAACAGGAGGTAGGCAGACCCTGCCTCCTTTCAGAGCTCCTAGAGCATGGCCAAAGAGTTGGCAAGTGTTCTGCCCCAAAGTAATACCCAAAAGGGCCTGTGGTGCCACTCAAACTATGACTCATCCCTGTTGCTCTGATGCATGCTGGCTGGTATTGGAACACGAGGTTTCTTGAGGCAAGGAGAGGTATTCAGTGTATGGGTTATAGGAAAATGTAAAGTGCAGGCATTTCAGCCCATGCTTACTGACTGCCTCCTGAGAGAAGAGAGAGCTGTGGAGCCAATGACTGCTTTGGCCATGTAGAGAAGCATCAGCATGACATAAGGCTTAGGAAGAAATTGAGTGCCACAGTACTGGCCCCTCAACAGTGGTCACAGTGAAAGAGTACAGAAAACAGGAGCAGTGACTGAACCTTGGGGTCCAACAGTCCTATTCTTGAGGTACAGGAAAGGACATGTGAAGCTTGTTATTTGATTCCCAGAGAACAAATATCCATAAGAAGGAATGCCATTTTTTTTTTGGGTGGAGCCTGAGGTACGTAGGGTTTGGATTCTTCCTAGTCTAGCCGCTGAGTGAGTAATTGCAAGGTCTAATGGGAACTGTGAACCTCTGGGAGGCAAGAAGCTAGAGCCTGGCCTTTGAGGAAGTGACCAGGAGAGTCTGGGCCCATAGTGGGTCAGGGATAAGAGAGTGATGTCCACTTCTTTCCCAGGGACTGGTATAGGATTACAGCAGAACACAAGGTAAAACAGCCTCTCTTCTATGGAGGGCTGCTTTGTTTCATGGTATGGTTAGTAACTTGTAGCATGCAGGAAGGGCACGGCAGCCATTGGGCAGCAGCACACAGCTGTTGCCTGCAAGGAGGAAAGAATCCTGAATCTGAGGAGCACCATGTGGATTTCATTACAAGGTCTCTCCAGGGATCTTGAACCACTCCAACAACAGGCTTGTCCTTGTTCAAGTCCCCCCACCCCAGCATGTAGCAGGAGCTTCTGATCCTAAGCACTGAGACTCTTCCTCATGAAATCAAAGCATCATTGCCATAAAAAGCCACAGATCTCAGGGAAGAAGCTTGGAGATGGGTCTGAACAACTTTCCCAAAGGAACACCAACAACCCAAGATCTCAGATGCTCACCTAAACCCTGGAAGAATTGTGGGACTGCAAGTTTATCTGCAAGGGCCCAAAGGAACTTGAGGCCAGGAAGGCTATGGGAGAAGAAAGCTGGCAAGGATGTGATGGTTTACAAATGAGCCTGCCTGAGCTACTTCATGTGATCTAGAAACCACCAAGTTGGGCCCTTAATCTGATAACTAAGCAGTGAGGCCAGCAAAACTTTGCTGCACAGCACAAGTACACTGGGGCTAGTCAGAGGGCTAAGGAGAAAAGTGGTCTCCACTGACAAATCACAAATGGAGGGCTCTCTGTTCAGCACTGGTCTAAGTTCCTGGTGCACAGCCCCTATCCCTGAGGGTAGGCTTGCTTGGCCTAGGAGTCACTGTCTGCCAAAGGAAGATACTTGAAAGTGAGAGGTGTTGTTTTCAAGGAACTTAGGACTCTGTCAAAGGAATGGTGACAGTTCTGGACATTTGGGAAGTCGCCTCTGGCCTATATATTGCTACTGGGCAGATGTGTAATTTGCCACCCAGTAGCTGCTGACTTTGTGGTATGGACATGCTTGTTCTGGGCTCAGCCTCTGTTCTGAGATAACCCTCTTTCCCTCTCATGTGTAGGGTAGGCATGTCCGGCTTCTTACTGATAGCTGAAACTTCTGGTGTCCAGTTTGGGGAGCATCTTGGTCTGGCCACCAACACTCATTTAAGGTTTGAATGCATCTGTGCTCCTGGTTAGTTCTAAGATTGTTCTCCATCTCAATTAAGGAAAAGCCATTGTGGACACTTTGTTTTGGGTCATAGGTGCAGGAATCCAAGAAGCTGCATGCTTTCAAGATATGGAGCCTTGAGGCTAGGAAGGTGTCTTCAGCCTTTTGTTGCTGAGCATCTGGTACCAATGCTGACCCAGAGCTGAGGCTGTAGACTCAACACTTGGTCTCTAAAGAGGAGACAGAGTATCCTTTTCCTCCATGGTGAGCAAGGAAGAAGCAATGACAATGGGGACAGCAGACAGTACTAGGTGAGCAGATGCAATGACAACATGACAACTCTGGAGGGGCATATTCAGATGGGATGTAGGATGACAAGTTGTACTGATGGGAGCTGAATATGCCCTAAACTCCAACAGATAGAGGAAAGAGGAGAACCTATAAGGTCAGGGATGATTTGGGGCCAGGTTCTTGGTGACAGGAATGATCAGCACTATTCTCGGGGATAGAAAAGCATATCACTGTCCCCATGTAGGTAATGCTCTGTGTTAAAATTAACTTAGGTGTCTGGGGTTGCAGGCAAGGTCATTGAGAGTGAAGGCTGATTCTTTCATCAGCTTGCAAGAGGAGAATAAAATGCCAGTGTCTACACAGCCTCAGTTCTAAGGATTGTTCAGTCTCCTGGCATGACTGATGGTCTTGCTGGCCAGAGTGGCTATAGGATGAAGAAACTCCTTTAGAGCATGCAGGACTTCTCTTGGAGAAGATTTTTTTTAGGAAATTCACATTTGTCATGGTGTGTGTATGTGTGTTTTATTCTTGTTTTTGTGGTCCCAGGCCTGCTCTGTGGTCCAAGGGAGGCCCAACCTGAGAAGGAACAAAGGGACTACAGGGCTTGAATTCTGGACCTGCTAAGGACAAGCCAATGGGAGTGATTGCCGCATGAGTTTCCATAAAGTTGGATTCAGGGCAGTTAGCAACTGGGACCTCTTTGAAGGCAGACTTTGGAAAGAGGGAGTGATACAGACAAATAGGATCTAAACCTGATGTGGGTTACACAGTGAGCAGATCTGGTCAGCACTCTGGGCAGATTGAGAGATCTGAGTGTTAGGGTATAGCCCTGAGCAGCTTGAGGATGAGAATCAGACACTCAAGATGTAGACAAACATGGAGGGACTCTTAGAAAAACAGTACAATACCTTTTTCAGCCACAGACAGATTGGGATCACTGCAGGGTTTGCAGGGTCCAACCACTTGCTGGAACAGGGCCCGCTGGAAGTTTGGTGACTGAAGGCAGAAGAAAATACCATGAGTGTGAAAATAACATTATGTCTTGGGGAGGCAGTGTTATGGACCACAGAATCCAGTATGTTCTAAGAATGGACAGAGAAATCAAAGCAGTAGGATGGCTTGTGCTTGAGATGTGCTGAGAATGTTAGACCAGTCTTGGAGAAGACTGTCCAGAGTCACATGTTTCTTAGCACTTTCACGGTCAGAGTACCACCTGTGCTGTCTTATGCAGGGCCCAAGAGAAGGACATGTGTGTTTAGAGTATCTAAAAGTTTGTATCATTCTGTTTGGCCAAGGAGTCCCACTGGCAAAAAAGATTTAAGAACCCCCATTTTACGCATGAACTCCAACAGATTTTGCTTCCTGGAGAGGCCCCACACAGTTTCATGTTAGCACTGAAGGTAAAGAAAGGGCATCACCCAAGCATGGACTCATATAGGCCCTGTTATGATGGAAGCCTTCCAAGCAGATCCTTTCTTTCTGCTTGGTGGAGCTCACGAGGTACCGGGTGTTCCACGAAGAAACTCCTGGCATTGTGGAGCTAAGTGCCAATCACTTAGAGATGACTTTAATGGACTCAGAATGGCAGGGGCAGAGTACCCAGGGGAGAAAGTTAATCACTATAGCTTTCTGGTCTAGGACTCCAAGCAGGCAGGGTGTTTGGAGAGCTGTGAAAATGGTGCAGACAGCAGCCCCAGAAGGCAGTGAGATAGACTGGTGGAGCCTATATGGATACCCTGTACACACAGAAGAAGGAAGGACACCCCAGACCTGCATTTACCATAGCCTTCTTGGGATGAGTTCCAAAGAACTACATTCCAGAGGGATGTGGGATGAGGAATCCAGAAAGCTGACCAGCAGGACAGATAGTCTTACAGGAAATACTGGCTCCAAACCTAGTGTCATTCTACCCACACCTGGACCGTCTAGATTACTTGTCCTCAGATTTACTGTACTCCATGTAGCAGTCCAGCAGCCTTTTAATAGCAGAATGAGAGAGGCATGCAGGACAATGCTGAAAGCCCAGAAAATGCAACAAAGGAAGCCCAGGTCAACACACTTGTAGCAAAGGCATCTGTAGGCTGTATTTGCTACCTGTCCATTCTCCAGGATGGCTGCTGGATACATGGCACTGCTTGGGCGGTCCCGGTGTGTGGGCAGCAGCAACATCATTTCCCGGGTGTGGCGGTACTTATCTGGCAGAGAGGGAGAGCCTGTAACCAAGTGAGAACAATCACACACAGATGACAAATCACAAATGGAGGGCCCAGTGGTCAGGACTGGGGAACCAATGTAGGTATCCCCTACAGGTGGGAGAAATGAATTCAGCAAACACTAGAGGCATGAAGTAGAACCTAGGGGTTGGGGTGGTGGTAGGCTGCACCTGGTATCCCAGCTGAGGCAGACCCTCCGATAGAGCTCCCACCTCATGTGCAGAGGTTAAGGGTTATGAGAGTTGAGGACTAGAATAAGGTGGCTAGGGGCCCTGCACCCAATGCTTTCAGGGCCTCAGTATGGCCTGGATGCTGGGCTCTCTCAGGGGGCCCAGAGCACAGGCCAGGTTTCAGTGGAACCATCAAAAAGACACAGACAGGTAATAGTCACACATATTGTAGTTTCATACACTTACCTTTCCCCAATATCAGTGGCTGTATTCTCACCTGATTCCCTTGCTGCCTTTTTCCAAAAGGATTTACCTTTTGGATTTTAGACCCCCAGAATCTGACCTCTGCCTTCCTGCAGTTCTCTGGCAGCCTTACAGCCAGGATATCTGGGAACTCAGGACCCTCCACACAAGTGGCTTTGAGACTTGACCTTCAGTGGCTCAGGGACACAGAACTAATTTAGAAGTCACAGGGTTTTAACCTAGGCTCCTGAGTTGACTTGGCTCACAGTTTTCTGTGAGGCCTCTGAAGTGACTTCCTCTGGCTAGAAGAGATAAAAAGGAGACCAGACCATATTGGTGTAGTGTGACCCAGTTCCCATGGATTCAGACCATAGCTGTAGGCTGAGGAATTTTCCAGCCTTTCACAGAAGCAGTAAGAATAACTTGCTGGCTTTTCTGGGGGTATAATCTGGATAGTCCTGGAGATGTACACTGCCAGAGACCATGCACATTCAGTGAGAAGCCAAGGGGCCACTGGTCCTCTCACAGGAAAGTCAACTGGACTCCCGTGCATCTAGTTTGCTTACATGGTTGAAAACCTCTTTGGTATGTGCCCTGAGGAGTTGGATGGTTGAGATTAGCACCTGGGCTCCAGCTGAGAGGTGAATCTTATGCTCCTAAAAGTTCCATGTTTCTTAAAACTCAAGATCTCTAGGGCTTCCCTTTGAGTGCACAGTACTAGCCCTGTCAAGACATGGCTAAAAGAAGATGGTTAGGGCCCCCTGCACCCAATGCTTAGCCAGCTTTCCCTAGGGATACTTGAGAAATTCCTTGTGTATTTTATTCAAGAAGAGGCTAAAATACTTTAAAAGACTCAGCATAACAAATACTAGTAATATAACTTTTCCCAGTTACTAGTTATATAACGTCTTCCAAGTTGGTCTGAATGATTCTACTTGTACACCTTCAAGCCTGGCTTAAGACCTGGTTTTAAGAGAATGAGTAAAGTATCCCAAAAAACTGCCTGAATTTGCTATTACTTTGCGGTTTTTCTAATATCTATGTTCTCTTTTAGAACTTGTGCTTTAAGGCAACCTCAGGAAGATGGCTATGTAAAGAAAAAAGTAGGAAGGTCCAAATCCCACTGATCTGCAGTCTCTTCCCAGCACAGAACGCTGTGGGTCAGGACCTGGTTCACACTATTCTGTATTTAGTAGGCACAGTAAACAAACAAACAAACAAAAACCCCTCACAGTGCCTTTACACCAAATACTATATCAGACGCCTGATACCCATTCCACACAATAGGTGGCTGGGACTACTTTTCAGGCTGTTCATGGTCTTTCACCTCACGGACTGTCTCAATGTCCAATGCTACATTTGTGTACTTGATGCCCTGATTTATCGGAGGGCTATGATAGAGGACATCAGCCTGCAAGCCCAGGGAAGAACTGAGACTCTGTTGAGGATTTGGATTCATTTTATGGTTGCCTCTCTGATGCCGCAAAGGAGTGCATGTTAGCAGTATATTTTCCAATTCTATTGCCTCATTTCCTTCCCATTACCCTCTGCTCTGAGCAGCCAGTGGAATGGTAGGAAAGTGATGGTTACTTTCCATGAAGTTACTTAGGACTTTTTTTTTTGTACTGGGGATCAAACTCATGACTGTGCAATTGCAAGGCAGGCGCTTATGCCATTGAGCTAAACCCCTGGCCCACTTAGGACTTTTGAACTACTTCAGTTATACTCTGATAATCTCCAAGAATGCTAAATTCCAGTGCAACTGGATGATTCCAAATCATGCAGAATCCATTTCCTACCGTTAACCTTTTGACGATGAGGGGGAGCTGCTATCTTACAAGAGTTAGATTGCTTGTATGTCTTTCATCTCAGAAGCTTCCAAAGCGACAGGAACCACAGCAGTGTCAGTGGATATGGCAAGGAAGGCCACTAATCTCATGACCACTCCTAGGAGTAGGGAAGCATTCCCAGTGTAAAGGAATCTGCTTCAGGCCACCTTCATGGATGCTTCTCCCTCACTGGTGACAAGAACAGAAACTCCAGATGGAGTAGGTCATTCCCTCCCTTCTTTGCCTAGAGTACTTCTACTGTGTCTGCCACGTTTATGAAAACATCAGTTTCCTTTATGTCACACACATTCTTTTGTCTTCTTTCACAGGGCCTGACACTGTGCCTGATAGTGGACATGCACACAGACTATGAATGTTGTGGTCTAGAAGTGACTTCCTCTTTCTTACTGTTTCTACCCTTGTCATCATTCCCCGCTTTGGGCTCAGTTCGACGGAACCATTTTATTTACTTCTAAACTTACTGTCTATCCCAAAAAGGGAAGGAGGTTTTTCTCAACTCTCCTCTATGCTAGAGTCTGACCACTGTGATAATTTTTCTCCAAAAATGGTGACCACTAGTGCCTCCCTTTCCTCCCAAAACATGAGGTGGAATCTCATTTCCTTTCCTGGCATTTGTTGGTTTTGAATGACTTGAGTGGTCAATAGAAATGTGGCAAAGGGACTTTCTAGCATACCCAGTGCTGGGTAATAAAGAGCCTTGCAACTTCTTCCAGGGTCTCTTGGAATGCTTGCTCTGGGGAAGATCAGCAGCCATGCTGAGACAAGCCTAATCCTCCTGGAAAAGTCAAATGTAGCAACAAGTTGACAGCCCCAGTTGTAGCCAACCCCAACTGGCCACCGTATTAGTGAGCCATGCTGAACATCAAGATCAGCTGGAGCTTAAAGTGATTTTAGTCTACATCTGACACAGAGAGCCCTGTTAACTCAGAATGGTGAGAAATGATAACTTGTTTTAAATTACTAAGTTTTAGGTGTAGTTTATTATGTAGCAACAGATAACTTAGCCACTTGAAATAAGGAAGGTTAGTTCTAAACAAGGAGGAAATCCTTTCTCTGTAGTTCTATTCTGATGTGGTGCTCCCTGATCAAGAGCCAGGCAGCTTCCTCACTGAGTACTCAGTGAAAGCTCATGCCTGAATAAATCCGTAACTGGTTAGCTGGAAGGATAAAGGTGGTGACATCTGTAAAGTCTGTAACATTCCTGACAGCAGCCATAGGCATATCTGAGCAATACCACAATGGTATAAAATTAAAATGTCTTCCTTTTGTCTTTATCAACGATCATGACTCTGATGTCTCTCTTCATCAGGACTAGCCAGATACAGACAAGATATAGCTAAGCATATGTTAAAAGACATTTTATGTTAGGGCAAACAATAAAACCCAGAGAGAATTACAAAATGTGTTTCTGCAGCTCTAATTAGAGCACTTACCTTTAGACACTAAATACCAATCTGTACTACAGCATTTTTGGTTACTTCTCTCGGTTTCCTTTTTATTCCCAAAGTGTTATGGTGTGTCTAGATGTCTTCCTAAAGCCTCACTCAGTTATGGAGTATGGGCTTTTAGGAGGTGGCTGAATCTAGAGTTTGTGATTGATTCATGGTCTATTCCTGAGATTAAGAGTGTGAGTGCTATACCTGCCCTAGGGTGAGTAGCTTGCATACAATATAAGGGACAGAAAAAAGCTTGCTCTCTCTCTCTCATTGCACCTGCCACCATGAATGGTTGCCCCTCTGCCATGAGCCACCCTGCTTTGGAGCCAGCAGATTATGGACTGAAACCTCTATAAATTGTGAACCAAATAAACCTTTACTTCTTTAACTTTGGTGTTGGGTATTTTGTTTAAGCAATGAGACAATTATCTAAGACACAAAGCCATCTTTCAGTTTGCCTGTTTTGTAACAGGAATCACTGTTGCTTCTCTGTTTGCAGCTTTCACATACTGATAAGTCTTTAGCATGTACCATTTTGTTGGTTCATTGTTTTATTAACAGTATAGGGTCTGTTTCCATGTACTGAATCCCCTTGTCTGCTCTCACAGTCCATGTTAGAAAGGCAACATGAGTAGTAAATGGGTATGAGACTATAGACTTGTGAGTATATAAACCTGTACTCCAAATTCAGCTTCCTGCCCTCTCACTGGACCTGTCTCCCCACAGGAATGAGGGGCTGGACTACATACTTGAGGTAGAAGCCTGTGACTGCCCTTTTGAAACATTACACTTCATCCCCTCCACACTACCAAGGCTTTTCTCAGTTGGCTCTGTCTTTTAGCTATGCCACGCTGCTTGGTTCTCTATATCACTTCTACTGTGGGCCTCAAAGGTTTGTGTGCTTTATAGAACTTTATTTCTTAATGGTTTCCCAAGTGATGTTGTGTTATTTTTCTTTGTATTCAAAGTAATGAGAAGAAGAAAAAGATCTCCTCCCTCTGAACCCTGGAAACAGTAACTAGTGACTGGCTGATGGCTCAGACTACTTTACTGTCCTGCACAACCAACTCTGGGAAGCACCTGACCAGTGAACCTATGGCATGCAGGCTACAGTGGGCTGTTTGTGTCACTTAAAGCTCTAAAAGGTTTGCCACCACTGCACTAGACCCTACATACTACAGCTGGTTCTCATTCTATCACAATTTTTTTTATCTGAAAAGGTAGAAATGATTTTCACTGCATGACTGGAAAATACAGTAGCTCTTAGAGGACAGTATTTTCTCAGTTGACTAAGATATCAAGCAATAATTGACAAAGTAAATAGGTTTTTACAGAGCCATCTTCTTTGATTAATCTTTCCAAACTGAAGTCTTTTTTAGTTGTTACTATCTTAGAATAAGATGTTCTTGGGTCAGTTTTAGCCTTCAAATTTACTTTTTATATTTTGTCATCATGGTTGATTTCTCAAGACAAAAAAAATCTCATTTTTGCTTTGACTTTGCTCTTTATTCTTGCAAACATTTCAGTGGGAAAGGATTAAGCTTTTTCCTAGGTTGTGTCCTCTTGCTAAGCTAGAGATACAGAGCTGGCTACTTAATAGAAGCACAGCAGTGACCACTGCCAGGACAGGGTCTACTATCAGCCAGAGGTGGGGGTTTGTGTGTGGATGAAGAAACCCTTGAATCCTTCGTGTTGAAAGCATAAATGAGCATTCTGTAAGTCATAAGCCATTCTCAAAGACAGTCACAAATGAAAGGAGGACAAGTGAGGTTCACAAAGCCCTTTTGTCCCTTCTGTAGGCTATCTTACCTCGGGCACTGGAAGGGGCAGAGGTAATCATCTGGGACGGTGCTGAGTGGGTAGAACTCAGGCTGGAGGAAGAAGGGCTTGCCTGGGACGAGGACAGAACAGAGACGTTGGTGACTGAGCCCTGGTACCTGGGGTTGGGATATATGAGCTGGAAAGGGAGAAAAATCAGCAGGATACACTTCTGAATGGCCAGGACTATAGGGCTGACCTATAGTTGGTTTCTTCATACCTTGAGATGACTAGAACTAGTGCCTGATGCTGTTATCCTGGACCCTGACAGAGGCTAGGCTGATGGCACTAGGGACTACCCATACCACCCACACAGAGCAAGGATAATGCAGTGGTCCTTTTCTGGTGCCCATAGAGGAAGCAGGATAAGGCTGTTACATAGAAATACTAAGCAGTAATCTAGCAGAGGATATTTCCCATGGGATCTGTGATAGTAACTAGGGCTGAGGCTAGATTTTCTTCTTGGGAAATAAGGCCTAGGAAGTGAGATTTGTTGGGATGGCATGTGGGAAGAAGGCAGCTTTGTTAGCTCTGGAGAAGGGAATTCAGGAATGAGAGAAGCAGGCAGGCTTGCATGCTCTCAGACCAGATGCTTTACCAGAAAGCTGAGTCCCCTACGCAGGGTACTCTATTTTCCTTGAACAGCCCTGGTACCTGCATGTGATGGTACAGGTCCTCAGGAGCCTCGCCCATGGCACTGTCTCCCATCATCACCATGTTTCCTGCTTCACTAGATGCATGTGAAGACAGAGAGGATGACGAATGGCGGCCTGTGCCCATCAGGTTCATGGGGCTGTGAGCAAGAGTGGGAAATAGGGAGGAATCAGGCCATGGCTGAGAAAACATGCTGAGAGGTGTTGGTAATAGAGGGATGTATGAAACAGTCCTCCTAAGCTTTGGCCATCACTAGTTTGGAGGGTTCCACAGCCAAAGTTCATACCCGCTGGAGACCTATAGGAGTCCTGAGTCCTGCCCTGATGCTCAGGAGTCCCTGGTTGGGGAAGGCCTATGGTGTGCTGGCATAGACTCTACCTAGAGTTAAATTACTTACAATCACTTAATCTGAGGATATTAAAAGTTTCTCAGAAGGAATGAAAGGAAAATATGCTGAGCAAGTCAAGGATCCTGTGTGCTCCTTGCTGTGGGGTCTTAGTCTGAGTCAAGGTCTACTGCTGCCCACACCATTATGGGATCTGCTTCTAGACCAGTGATACCTTCTTGGTATAGAGAAGCTACCAAAATAGCTGGTGTGGACTATCGGTGGGCTTTCTTCTACACCTGTGGCCACAGGTTTGCCAATAGCTTTCCTCAGTCAATACCAGGAAGCACTTCATAAATTTGTTTCTTCTCATGTACTGGGTCCTCACTCTGGCCTTCCTGTCCTAGACTCTGAGTATTTTCAGTTGAGCCCAGCAAGGCCAAGAATTCTGAGTTGCTGGTAGCCACACCTTGCTATATTATACCACTATTTTTTTTCCTTAAAACCTATTAGTATCCAGGTATGGTGGTACATGCCTATAATCCCACCACTCAGGAGGCTGAAGCAGGGGGATCACCATGAGTTGAAGATTGGCCTGGGCCATGTAGTAAGTTCAGAGGCAGCCTAAACTACATAGTGAGACCTTGTCTTAAAAACAAAAACAAAACAAAACAAAAACAAATAACCAGCAGGTGGTTCTCATTCCCCTTGGGATCAAGTCCAAAAGTCCACATGAATAAGGCTCAATCAGAGTGAGTCTTGGCTCTGTTTTGTGCCCTGGAATCCTGCACCACAGCCACTTGTCTCATTGCTCTTTGTTTTGACCAGGCTGGCTGCTTCACACCTTGAAGCTTTTGTTCAAGTCAGTCACTTGTCTAGATCAATCTCATTGCATTACTCTCCTCATCTCAACTCTTTTCTGCATAATAAACTTTGAATCAGCTTTAAAAACTTACCCAGATGTCCCCTCATTCTTATTCCTATAAAACCATGCATATTCTTCTGTTACACTGAACGGTGATTGAGTAGATACTTAACGGGTCCTATGGTGGGAGCTGTGATAGGGTCGTGTGGATGGGTAAGAAGGAATATGAATACACAAAAGCACTCTCTGGAACTCCTTTCCCTGATGCTTATCTTTCAGACTTACCTCCCCGTAGGAAACCCTTGCTAGCTCTAAGGCAGTACCTGTGCCGATGGGACATCTTGATGTTCTCAGGGCTCATGGGGCTGTGGGATGCCAGAACATTTCCCCGTGGGGTGCTGGTGCCTGAACAAGCAGGACTTAGCTTATCCAAACCTGGAAACTCCTGTTGAGAAAGGAACACTTACTTATACAGTAAAGAATAAATAATTAAAGGGTAGGAGGAAAAGTAAACTGCTAGTTAGAATATAAAAGAAACAAAAAAGGATTATGTATTGTACTGCTGACCTCTTTTGGGCAATGACCCCTCCACAACTAACCACCCTTCTACTGCCCTGGTGCCTATACCACAGGGCACAGTCTTAGCTTGACTCTGTAAAGACAAGCACATCTGGACTAGGCTGCTTGGTCTGACCTCATAGGGCTATGTTAACAGGTTTTTTTTTTTTTCTACAGAACAAGCACAGAAAAGGCTGAGAAAGAGGAGAGGAAGAGTTCATTATCAGCTGTCAGTGAGAACACCTTACATAAGGATTGGGGCTGGGATTTACTGGCTTGTTAAATGGCCTAACTTTTTGACCCAACTTAGGTTGCCTGTAATAGTCTATGGGGGAAACAGGCAACAAAATCCCAATGAGAAACAGGACAGTTCTTTTTTAGCCTAATTAAATTCATACTAAGTATGTAGACTTCGTGGCAGAAACTTCTAACCTTAAACCCTTCTGAATAACAGCATATTGGTTTGTGTTCCTGTTTATAATTCTGAGGAAACAAAGGACAACTTTCCAAGTTTCAAGTCCTTCATAATCTATGGTGAACAGGGGCCCTAAGTCTATTAGAGATGTTTTGGAGCTTTGCTTCTTCTTCCAGAACATTCACAGGTCTAAAATGTGCTCCTGAAGCCCCAGAGGACACCTCTGCCCAAACACACAGGACCCAGACATGACCTTGGCAAGCATTCTGTGCTTTTTGCTGTGGTACCCTGACTGCTTGTGTGGCAGAGAATCTCCCTCATGGCCAATTTCCAGCTTGCAAGAACCACCTGCTATGAAAGGGAAGTCTACACACTGCAGAGACCAGCCAAACTCGGAGGAGACATATTTCAAGGAGAAGTGATGAAATGCTCATCAGATTCAGTGACTACTCAAGTTCTTTACTAAGTGGACCCCCCCCACCCAATTTTAAGGGAGAAACATTCTCTGCATGTTTGAAACACCTTGAAACATCACAGGATAATCCTAAAAGGAAGGACAAATTTAGGCTCTACAGGCTTTCTTTTTGAAAAGGCATCCCCTCTCAAACTGACAAGCTTCTTTTCCTCCTTTTATTTTTCAGACTGTTCATACTTGTTCTGGAATAAGCTAGTAGCTGCACTGGGGGCTTGGAGGGACTGAGGTGACCACAACTTATAGCACCCAAGAAGCAAGCAAGTCTGTTCCCAACTGGTCAGGTCCACTAAGTCTGGAGAGGCCAACTTCCCCTATCGTCTCTGTAGCCAGGGGTCATCCCTAAAGAGGAATCTCTTGCCCATAACGTTTTGGCCCAGCATCTAACAGCTCCCCTCCTTTACCTCCCTGCTACTTCTACCTAGCAGTCCTGGCTAATGAAAAGAGAGCTTTGCTTGGGAGCCAGGCAGCAGTAGGTAACTGGGCTTTTATCCTTTGAGATGTAGAAATGTTTAACAGAGAGGTTTCTCTAGAAATTATTTTGAGTCATTATTTGAAATGGGGTGATGGTATGTGAATAGGTGATTCAGGGCCACCTGAATCTTATCTTTGCCAACATTCTCTGTAGGACTCTGCCAAAGAAAACTAATTCTAAAAGACAGGCCTTCCTTGTGTTTATCAGTCCAGGTCCAAGACCTAGTGGAGGCAAAACATCCAAGTCAGCATGGAGACTTTATATGGTCCAGTCAAGAACCAGAACCTATCTTACAACTTTAGGAGAAGCTAGCATGAAAGTACCAAATACTTTCTCAGATGTGAACCTAGGTCACTAGACATGGAGAAAGTTGGAGTGGGGGAAAGGGAGTTAGAGAACAAAGAAAGAGGGATACAGGGAGGGGAAAATGAAGATGGGGAAGGAAAGAGAAGAGTGGGGAACTGGCTCAGGCCATACTTTTAATTCTTAAGGTTCTTGAAATGAAAATATCTCTAAAGAAATCCCTACGTGTAGGATATATACTTTAGTTTCTTTTCTCTGCCTATGAAAGCCTCTATCTATTAGCACAGTGCCCTGAAAAATGTTCTTTGGCCTGAATCTCAGTCCTTTGGGAGTGAGTGAATTAATGAGAGGACCCTGAGAATTCTTGCCCTGGATATATCACTGTTCCTCTGCCTCTTGCCACTCTGTGGTGGGGACAGCTTCTCTTTCTCCCCTCCAACTTTCCCTTGGCTTGTAGCACAGGTCTAGAGGAAGTGGTGCCTGGCTGTACAGCTGCTAGGGGCAGGTCAGGGATCAGCTTACATGGTAGAGACTAGCTCGCATCATCTGGAACTGATCAATCAGCTTCTTATGCAGAGGCCGCATTTCTGGATGCACAAATTTCTCGTGAACTGCAAGCCCCACTCCAAGGACATGGACCTATGAGGATGATGAGGATGTCAAATAAAGCCTTTATGTTAAGCAGAGAGCAGCTCCTGAGAATTGCAGCCATTTGGCAGTGTGCAGCCTTTCCTAGTGCCTGCAGAACTCTAAGCCCTTTAAGCCATACCTGCTCCTGCATGAGCTCCTTGAGTTGAGTGATCTTCTCAGCATCCCCTGGGTGCTTGATGATGTAATCTTTATCAAAGAAGGCCTGGAAGGTTAGAAAGACTACTACTTAGATAGGCCTCAGAAGCCTAGGTACAAAGGCAGCCATGCTGTCTCATAGGTGTATGTACCACCACTTCCAGCCCACTTTATTAGAAATCTCTGGCAACCACAGATGTGTTACTGTGCTTGAGAAGGAATGAAGGTGGCCAAGTCACTTGAACTGGATGCTAACCCCAGTCCTTCATGAAGCCTGGTTGGCCTGAGTAGTACAGGCAGGGCTGGTGGCCAAGAAGTTGGGGCTAGCTTTTAAGCCCCAGCCCATAATTCACTTTTCCTTAAGGATTGGCCCTCCAGAGCTCTCCTTGGAGGACACTTAACATCCTGCCATTATCCCATGGATCCTCCATCTGAAAGGGGTCAAGTAAGGCTGCAGGAGAGCTGTGCTAAAAGGAGGAATGGCCAGAAGCTTAAGGCCTCATCCAAGAATGACTCCAAGTTAGCTTAGCTAGGAGAGGCTAACTGGGAAGGTTCCCCAAGGCTGTAACCTTGAGGAGACTGTAAACCACCTTCCCAGCCAGGTTGCCTGTGCAGATTTGATCCAGGGCCTCAGCTCACCTCCTGGTAGCGTGCAATGCCTCCATTGACAGCTGCATCAATCACACCATTCAGGCACATGCTGAGCAGGTTGATGTTTCCATGCACCTGCTTGTGTTGATACTGGCTGATTAGGGCTCGCAGTTCCTGGTTCTTATTCTCAACCACCTGGATGGCATTCTCTAAAGGGCTCACCTCCACCTATGGGCACAGAGAAGACACTGTCTTCCCAGGAATGATGATACCCCTCATCATTGTCCTGAAAGTAGGGATCTATGACTTATGATGCTGAGTCCCCTTCCTTGCTCCTGCTGACACAATACTCCCTGGGCCTTTCACTACTTTTCTGGTTTACAGGCATTTGAAAGAACAGCAATAAAGAAGAAAAGCAGTTCTGAAACCAGAGAGCTCTAGCTTCCGGAGTCTCAGAGAATGGTTTTCTCCTTTGAAAACTGGTGGTTAAAAATACCTGCTCCCTAGGTTTGCTGTGCGGTTTAGATGAGAGAAGGTACACAAAGCTCCCAGTACAGGATTGACCTGGGGGAGCTGAAGACAGGCAGGAGGCCAGAATTCTTTCTTTCTTCAGTTAGTCCTTAGAGAAAGCTCCCCAGAGCCATGGCTTGAGGAAGCAGCTGAAGCTCAGCCCCATCTGAGGCATATCTCACCAGTTCCCTCCTCTCCACTTCGAACCACCGGGAGATGCCAGGCAAGCTGTGAGTCAGGGTTAATGTAGTGCGCTCAATCCATAGACTCTGCAGGGAGGGAACAGGGAGAAGCAGGTAGTCAGTCAGGTTTTGCAACACTCTGCCTTCCTGAGGGATGCAACAGTAGTGAGTTCCCAAGAAAGTGGGGCTTGCCCCTGCTTTCCTAGATTTGTTCACCTTGAATTCATTCTCCTTGTCCTTGGGGCCTTTGTGAAACGGTCTGTCGTACCGGAACTTCCTTACATTGTTGACACGATAGAAGCTCTTGACGCGATCTGGGACCCTATCCATCTGCAGAACATCCACATAATCTGGAATAGGTGTCACTGCATAGATCTGCAAATCTGGGTATGAAGTGAAGGAGAAATGCAACTCGCCAAAGAGACAGACCTGTGTGGCGACCTGTCATCTCCATGAGAGAAAGACAAAACAGTTCTTGTTCCCTACTGGTAGCGGTATTGAAGAAAGATCATCTCAAGGGGGAGATAAGATCCAGGCACAGTAAGACAAATCTATCTGCCCCTTGTTCCTTCCTGATCCAGCAATGAGTCTTCTGGGCACTTAGCCAAGGTCAGATAGCAACAACTAAGTGTCCTCTAATGCCCCTTTAAGAAAAATGGGAAAAGAAGTCAGGATAATGCAATGTTCACTATCCCACAGAAGAGAAGGTTGTAAAGACTCTGGCCTATTTATTGTAGGTAAACTATATTTATTATGTAATAAGCTTTCAGTAACATACAGCGGTATCTGAAATCTCTGTAGAAAGAAACTAGGTGAGAGTCACTTGACCTCACTTCTCTGGAACAAGTTTGGCACCATCATGGCAACTGTCACGTGGTTTCTAAGGAAGCTGTAAGGGATAGGCCAGTGTTTGCATCAGAGTGCAATCAAACAGGCACCTCTAGTCTCCTCATCCCTGCATCCCTGGTACTCTGCCCCAGTCTACCTGAAAACTGGGGATGATAACAGGGAAGTGGAACAGGGAACAGCAGAATATAGCTGGTATCCTTGTGACAAGAGTCCTAATGGGAACCTAACCACCATGCACAATGACTGTTCCTGACTGCTTGGCAAGTCCATCACAGGGCAGAGTGAGCACTATGTTGCTGGTAGCAGCTAGTCAGAGAAATATCCCCCTGGGTCCTGTTGAGAGACCACTTACAAGGCTAAGGACATGCCAGTGCTTCCTCTGTGAGGCATAAGTACCTTGTTAAGTGGCTCAATGCTGAAGTCACATTCAGGTTTAGAGCTATGAGTAATCTAATAAGGTTGGAAGGCCAACCAAATGGTAGAGGGGAAGCTGACTGCGTGGAACTCACACCCTGGAACTCCAGTGTCAAAAGATACACTGGGCATCACACTGTAGGATGGCATCGTCAGGATGGTTGGGGTGCTGCATGGCGACGGCCTGTGGGAACTCACTGAGCATCCTTTGCTGGAAGGCCTCCAGCCTCTCATAGTCATGGCCACGGCACACATATTCTTTGTTCTGTGAACAATATAAGAGCATGAGATTATCATACCCTGCCTGTAGTCCAGTCACCACACAAAGTAAGAGCCTCCTCTGCACCAGGTCTTGGGGCAAGCACAGGACACAGCACGCAGTCTCTGTGTTAAGAGAAGACAGTTAAGTGGGGAAAGGGACAAATGAAGGGACAATTGCACTGTGGTATGGTAGCCCTGGAGACGGGGTACAAATAACATACATGGCTGGAAGGAAAGTATATGAGCATAAACTAGTGGGAGAGTGGCTGAAGAGGCCAGCAGGCATGTGTGTCACCACTGTGGGTACTATCAAATAATTTTAAATTGGCAGGTGGTCATGTATGTGCTTCTGAAGGAGAATTGGTCTAAACATTGTCCAGTGACTACTAGGTATTGAGTAATTGTTTATTGCCCTGATAAACCTCTTTGGTGCCAATTTCCTTTGCAAATATACCAGCAAAGCAAATCGACACCATGTGAACCACACATTTCTTAAAACTCTATGTCACATCATATTTGGTTTGGGATAAATGTCATTTTTCCTCCTTGTAGCTGAAGTCTCTTTGAGAGCAAGACAGCCCCAGGCCTACTGCTCTGCTTATCTTATAGCTCGTCATGACTGGGTGACTGGAGGAAGTTTGTCTGAAACCTGCTGGTGACTCTATCTCCCCATCCAGCTGCTATCTTACCAGATCCTTTTCAACAAATGGTGTCAGGCACTTAAGAATCCTCCTTGGCATGTCTTGAGAAGTAGAGGAAGAAGTTCAGGTAGAGGTAGAGTTAGAGATAGGGACAAGGGCAAAGGGAGGGGCAAAGAGAAGGAGAAGGAGGGAAGGAGGAAGAGAGGGAAGGAGATGCTATAAGGCCAGCCATACGATTCCTGAGAAGGGGCTGATCACAGGCCAGGCCTTAGAGCATCTCATCCTTCTCAGAGGATTTCTGCCCCCTTTCTACTTATCTGCGTTCTCCCTATAAGAAAACTCAGCTAAGGCTAGGCCATGTATCAGGATGAATCAGAATGGAAGGGTACACCAGAAGGGAAGTCCAGGTCAGGAGGAGCAGGCTGGCCAGATGGGTAGATATTTCTAAGTTTTTTGGTTTATAAACAAAATGGACAAAGAAAGTATAGTTTGTCACTCAGTATCCTCACAGTAGTGGTTCCAGGATGCCCTTGCACATACCAAAATCCATGGATGTTCAAACTCCTTATATAAAATGGTATAATATTTTCATATTGCTTACATACATCCTTCCTGTATACTGTAAATCATTTTTAAGTTACTTGCAAAATATAATACTATAGTTGTTATTCTGTATTGTTTACAGAATAATGACAAGAAAATAAATCTGTACATGTTCAGATGCATATTTTCAGCATATTTTGCATCCACGATTGATTCAATCCACAGATATGGAACTCATGGATATAGTGGGCTTGTGAAGAACTGACATTAACTTTAAAAAAATTTTTAGTACAGAGGATTGAACCTTGCACCTGGTAGGCAAACACTCCACCACTAGCCACACCCCTAGAACAAGAACTTTTTCATATTTACTCACAAACATATATTCCTCACTAGTGTCTGTTCATGGATCTAATGAACAGAAATAGGAATTCCCCCCCAAAAAGGAGCACTGGGTATTTTCCTGTCTCCTTATGTACTAGGAGATAACAAAATCTTTGAAGCAAGGAAGGCAGATGGTCCAGAGAAACCAAGCTGACAGAAGTAAAGAATAGATGGCCTCTGTGTTCAAGGGTGATGAGGGAAGTCTTATGGGGGAGGCCCAGCAAGAAGAAGACAGAGTGCTGACCTTGAGGGTGACTGGTAGTCTCAAATATGCATTGGCAAGAATCCCAACATCCCCACAAAGGCCAAATTTGATGGTCACTACTTTGCATTTCATCTATGCCATCTATAAGGCAAACAGTTACCACCACTTGGATTTATTCCGCTTGCCACAGATGAACTGAGCAGCTAGGAAAGCAGCATGAGGCAAGGGCAATGACATTTATCCACATGAATCATATCTCTGAGAGACTGCTCTTTGGGTGGAAATGGGAATGAACTGATGGGTAACACTCTCTAACATCCTTTGTTATTTTTCTATTACTGGAACTTCTGAAACCACATCTGAATGTTCAGACTGTCACTTAAAGCTTGATTTAGATGGAAGATTTAGATGCAGGTTCCATACCAGATCCGCCTTACTTGTTAGTTTCAAGAACCCAGAGACATGGATTTGCCTTGCCATCTGTACATGAGATGGTGGGAGCCAAGGCAAACCAGGCTAGAGCACTCCTGTTTGGTAGGGACAGAAATGAGACACCAATTCTGTAATATCCAAAGTGATGAGATTCTAGAGGGAAAATTTGCCTTATGATATACAAACTGTAAATCTATACAAGGATAATAAAATAACAATAAATCATAATTTGCAAAGATGAAATGAGAAAGAAGTTATAAGGCCAGACTCAATAATTTGCCAAAGAGCTTTCTGGAGATGGTGCTGATTTCTAAATTTTATATAATCCCTTTTATCTCTTTTGTGGACCTCCATGACCACTTCTGATATAAGATCAATACAGATAGAAGCAGCAAATTTATCCCTTCTAAAATGCCTGGACTGGATAAAGGAACCCTAGTTCTGCTAAGGAACTTTATACTCACCCATATCCTGCTGCTAGGAACACTCCTGTGCAATAGGGTTATCACATTCTTGGGCATTACAATCAGGTACAGTAAGCTTGTTGTCCTTGTTGTATGACCTCCCAGATAATTTTTCCCTTTAGCCTAGAATGATTACTATGTAGAAAAGTGTGACTTGACCTGATTTACAGCTGAAATGTGGTTATCCTGGACTCTGCTCTTAGCCAACTGAATTTTTTTTCAAAGGGAGTCAGTAGTGCCAGTTAACCTTGATGCAATACTGTTACAATACCAAGCTTGTTAATACGGGATAAAGCAATTTTTCCAATAAGATGGAATTCCAAACATACCAAAGGGATCCTGTGATCTTTCCCAGCTGCTTGCTGAGATTTGTGGGACACTAATTTTTAGTAAGACGTTGGAACAAAAGATAATCAAAGGTAGTCTTACATTTCAGGTATTTTCTGGGACTCATATTAGGACAGTTTCACTTAAGTCATCTGAGAACAATGCTTTTCTTTGGAATAACTACTCTTGAAGCCTATGAGCTGTGTTAAATAAATAAGAATATTGCTGGGGATTTAGCTCAGCATCATAAGCGCTTGCCTGGCAAGTGTGAAGTTGTCAGTTCAATTCCCGGTACAAAAAAAAAAAAAAAAAAAAAGAATATTACACTGTTTTGGGGCTGAGCCACTGTGAATTTTGAAGGTAAGCCCTGTACCACCTCCTGTGAAAACCTGCATTCCCTGTACAGCTTTTTCCTCTTTGCCTCATACTCGAGCTTACCAGTGAGAATGCTAATTCAGCAACTGCTTGTCTTAATAGATTTGAAAACAAGGCGAAGACAGTATGGATATGGAGTTGCACTGAGTACAAGCTAAAGTAGAGCTGAGGAAAGCTAAGAAGGATGCCAAGAGGCTGAAAAAAGAGAAATGAAAGCTTGTTTTCTGATGATGCTATTTCTCCAGTTGGAGGAAAACGGCAATGACCAGGGCACTGTAAATTATCTCTTCGTGACATCAAAAAAAGGCATAAATAGCAACAATTTGGAAAGCAAACTTCAAACTACTCCACATGCTAAGAAATTGCTTTCTAGGGAAAAAAACAGTTCTTGATAGATTATATAATCCAACCTGGTTTGGTTCCAAAACTTGTGTCCTTTGGCAGAAATGACTGTAGTCCCATTCAGTTTGAGGCTACTTCTGTGCCCATTAACATTGCTTCTGGGAAATCAGCACAGACCACGGCTGTGGTAGATGAGGTCCTCCTATTCTAGCACCCCTTTCTGTGTCAGCATATTCCCATGCTCACACCAGTGAACAAACTACATGGGCTCAAAGAAATCTTGCAAATGACAATTCCATTTTCTGGTATTTTGTTATTAAGCACAGTGAAACTGACTGTCAGTCCTTCTTGCAGTTCCTATGTCATCTTTAGCATGTGCTTACAGTCTGACCTAGACATTTTCAAACCTTTGTCTCAGGAATTCTGTACCTCCATTAGATGCTGCTGAATAAACCTTCCTACTTGAGTTTGTCTCCTGCATCACCATGATCCAGAAGCATTAGCAGATATCTGCTAGGCTGTTTTCTACCTGATAGGTGGTTCAAATAAACAGCAAAACAGTGAAAAAGAATTGTACTCAAACTTGTGAAGCTTCTAGGACAAATTCAATTGCTAATTCTGATTTCCACACTTAAGAACCATAAGGAATTATCATCACTGGAGCTGAACAGATTCAGATTGTGTTACATGCAAGAGCATTTGCCGTTATTTTCCAGCCTCATAACTAATTCTAATCAGAAGGAAGCTACATGGACAATGCCAGATATCAAAGCTACCTGTCAGAACCAGATACAACAGGTTGGAGTCATAGATTAGCTCTATTCCTCATCTGCATTTAGACTTTAAAACACAAAAGGAAGCTACACAGGTTGTGACCAATTTTTCTAAGTGGCAAAACATTTTCACAGACTATATCTTATTTGTTGTAGCATAACAGAAGTGTTGATGAACCTCTTGAATGCAAAAGATACCAAAATTATCCTCATTATTTTGGGGGCCATTCAATGATCTTTCAATCTTCTAAGAAACTTGGTGAAAGTGAGAAACTTTTGCTGGGTATTTAGCTCAGTGGCTTAAGTGCCTGCCTGGCAAGCATGAGGTTGTGAGTTTGATCCCTGGTACAAACAAACAAACAAAAAGTGAGAAACTTAGTATAATAATTGAAGACTAAGGAGGCTTGGATAAAAACTGAAGCTCTACAAAATGAGAAAAATGAGTCAGTATACATGGATTAAATTTGATTAAGACACATTTTTCAGTAAAGGAAAAAAGGATCTAATGTGCCAGCAACCACCTCTGAAGTTCAGGGTGGGACTCCTGAGACCTTTAACTTTTAGACTGTACAGTTGAAACATAATGTTCTTTGTTGTCCTGTGTATGTTCAATATAAATATCTTTCTCTACTAAAAACTCTAAATGTGGTTCACTCTGTACTTTTTACAACAAATCAATGCTTGGACAGTTCCAAGCTGTCTTTTGAGTGGATTTATTTTCTGTGGAATTTCATATCTTGCCACTGTAAATAAAGATTAAATTCCATACTTTTTACTTGAAAAGGAAACATATCATAACGGATCAACTGGTATCATTAGAACTATGCTCAGTCATTCCTCTCACTTGTTTATATTCCAGCTCAGCCTTCTGGAAAGGATGGAGAGAAATGGCTACAGTTGCTCTGAGTCAGAGAACTGGCTACCTAGAAGAGGATTTCCATAGTTAAACTTAGTGGCTGGCAGCTCCTGCAGGGTTTCAGGAGCCAAGGGACTTATTGTCTAGGTTCTTTCAAACAAAGAGTTCTCCATTCTGCTTGTATGTGCAAGTTGACTATTGAGGTCAGGGCTATACTTGTGCAGTAGGCTGAAAAGAGACAGGATGGAGATTCTATGCACCAGAGGCAAAAATTGGAAGGTATCTATGGTACATTATTAGATCCTGGTCATTTCAAGAAGGAACATGGTAGATTTTGTAGGAAAACTATCCTCATACTTTCTTGACAGCTACAGAATAATATAGCAGACTAAAACGAGTTAAGGTGAGTAGCCAGGCCAATCAAATAAACCCAGATGCCTTCTGTTAACTGGCCATTTTTTTTTTTTTAGAAAGAAGCAGTCAGTAGAACAGACAAAAGGGAAAGAGTAAGGTTTTAAGTGAATTATATGTACATTATATATAAGTTTTTGTGACCACCTGAATGAACTCACCCGAAGGAAGAAAGGAAACTTCCTGCCATAGAAGCCGACCCGAAAGAACTCAGGTTCCAAGCGTTGCTGCTCCATGATGTTGTCATAGTAACTGGCTTCCATTTTCTGTAAACAAGAAAGGTGACTGCCTTCAGGTTGGCTTGGTTCTTGCCAAAGCAAGTTCTCCTGGGCTCAAGTGGACACTGTCTTCTGGAAAGGGATTCATGGCAACTCAATCTAGGTAGGAAGGAAGGGAGTCCCTACCCATGAACAGCATCTCTTAGGGAGTTGCATCATGGAAGAGGAAGAAGCCCTCCTTCTCTATCACTGTCTGATGGTGAAATGATGACAGGCCTGTCCAATGCAGTCCTGTGAGGATACTCTGAATGTCCTTTTGGACATGGACCCACCTCTCTAGAAATCTGGGTTTTACACTCGGGGGCACATATTTAACATGGATCTTTTTCTGCCCAAGGATTTTAACTATGATGGATACTCACTATACTAGACTAGGATTACTTGTAGCTCACTATCAACAATTCTCAGTATCATTTCATATCAGTTTGATTGCATCCACTCTTGTTCATCTATTCTCTGACTAAAGATGCTAATATCCATAGTAAAGAAGGATCAGTTGCCAGCATCACTGGCACCAGTTCCAATTTAAAAGATTTCAAGCTTGAAAAGTTAGTATCCATGATGTGTAGCACTACTAAGGTCAGTAAGGTTTCTAGTCTTGGCTGACCTGACTTCACAGTCAGAAAAAAAAAATTGAATGAAACTTTAACTGGGAAACTAGTGAATTCAATGAAGTCAAGCTGTCAGGGGACAGTGGCCTTCACAAACTACTTCTAGGGCATCATGCCCAACTCTTAATCTGAACAAGAGAACAGGGGAGAGTTAGCAACAAGCATGAGGGTATAGGGAATATGAGCTGAGATCACTGACTTCTCTATGCTGATAAAATCAACAGAAGTTATGATTCAGAACCTAAAACCAGAAACAAGGAAAAATATAGTGCAGATCCTCAAAGTTCATGGGGCACCTGACTTAATTTTTTTTTTTTTTTTGGTACCAGGTATCAAACTCATGACCTTGCGCTTGCCAGGTAGGTGCTTATGCCACTGAGCTAAATCCCTGGCTTAATTTTTTAATATTTTGCTTCAAGGAAGGGAGAAAGGAGAAGGTGTTTAAAGTTGATCACAAATCAAAGTGGGAAATCAAAGGGGAAAGCTCTTACAATGAAGTTTTTAGACGAAATATGCTTTAACAAAACTATTTAGAGAAAAAATCTTCATAAAATTGAGTTTCTGCCTCCTCCCCAAAACTCCTATCTTATTTTGCCTATACTGGCTTCTTTCCCTGAGCACCAGATATCTTTAGGGTGCAGGTCGTAAAAATCTGTTGTTAGGCAAGTGTTTTGGTTCCCCAGTCAGACTTCAAGTATGCTGAAGGCAATAATCTTGGCTTCTACTTCTCTTATAGTGTATGAAGCACTAAACCAAGGGCCTTATGCCCCATTTAATGAGGTTCATTCAGAAACTGATGTCAGGAAAGTCCAGGTAACTCTGGTCAGGGGTGGGGGAAGAGGCAAGGGACAGAGCTCACCCGAATCCAGCTGAGGCTCTGATAATCGTAGAGGCTTTCATACTGATATGCCAGCTCCCTGCACAATGGAATCCCAAACTCCCAGCTCTGCATCAGAATAAGGAACAGGGCTTTAGCACCTTAGCATCCTTAGATTGGCATAAGCCTACACAGAGCACATCAGTAATTACAATGACAGGCCACCTGCTAGTTCCAACTTGTCTGTTGCAGGGAACACATGACAACACAGTTCAAGTGCAGCTTTCTAGTGTCCAAACATCGTCACCTCAGACCTTACCTGATTATCTTGTTAAGAATAGGCACTTTTCTTCTTTTTCTTTCTTTTGTTTTTTTTTCTGGTAATATTTTTTTGAGGCCTTTATAGAGAGCTTCATCCCCAATCCCTTTTATTTTTCTATTTTTGAGACAGTGTCTTGCTAAGTTACTAAGTTGTGTAGGCTGGGCTTGAACTTGCAATCCTCCTATCTCAGTCTTGCAGAGTAGTGGAATTAGAGGTGTGCAAGAACATGAATTTTTCCTCACATTTTGGTTCTGTTACTCTGAAGTCACTTTATTTTTTAGAAACTATTTACTTTTTCATTAGTCCAATTAGATAACAAACTACATGAGGGAAGAACTCTATTTACTTTATCCTCAGAGCTAAGAACAATACCAGACATATATCAGGTACTTGAAAAATATTTATTTAATGAATTAATGAAGGGAACATGACATTTTATTTATTTATTTATTTATTTATTTAATTATTTAATTTTTTTGAGACAGGGTCTTGCTATGCATTTCAGGTTGCCCTCAAATTCATGGTGATCCTCCTGCCTCAGCCTCCTAAGTGCTGGGATTACAGGAGTGTGCCACCATGCTCTTCTGGGAACATGTGAGATTCAAATTAAGATCATTTAAGCTTAGAGAAAAGGATGGAAACCAAGAAGAAAATTGCTACACAGGGACTTGACAACTTCCTATGGAAAGACTATTAACTTTAAATCAGATGATCCTGGTCTAGTCAGATTCCAGGCTATTTTGGTGGTGTGGCTCCTATTATGGTCATAGGCCTATCTAACAGGTGCCTGGGCAAGGCCACAGTGGAATTCAGGAAGAGGCAATATTGTTCACTTCTTTCTTTAAAAATTCAGTACATCGCCCCTGCATACAACTCACAGATCAACAGCAAACCAGAGAGGGCAGCAA
>PVLA01000728.1:201835-340651 GCA_004027455.1 Hydrochoerus hydrochaeris
GTACCTGTCTGAAAGAAACCAGAAACACGACAAGAGAAAGAAATAAGAAAAAGCCTCCAGCTGCTGACCCATGGAAAATAAGTCCAAGAGAGGTAAATACAGAAGAGATCAAGGGCAACAAACATGCAATATCGGACATGTCCTCAACGGAAATAAAGAAATACTTCCATGACCTCATTGACGAATTTAAATCTGAAATTCTAACTCAAGTGAAGCAAGACATAAGAAGATTAATAAAAAATATGCTAAGCACTTCTCAAGAAGACACAGATGGAAGAATGGAGGAACCCAGAAAAAGGAGAGAAACCTTTGATGAATAATATAAACAAAATCTAGAATACCTGAAACAGATCCCAAGAGAATACCAGGAAATTAAAAACTCCATTGAAAGCTGGCAAAATTTCTTGATAGAAATTAAAGACAGACTTTCAAAACTTGAAGACAGACTTGCAATGTGTGATTGTGAAAGGAAAGGTCTCTTAAAAATAACAAGGAACCAGGAAGTAACAATACAAAGGTTAGAAGATAAGAAGAGGATCTATAACTTAAGAATAAAAAACGTGAGCGAAGAAGCAGGGGAAAATACAAATGAAATAGAAAGGCTATTCACTGAAATAATTAAGGAAAACTTCCCAAGCACAGGAAAAGGAAATGATATTCAGATATATGAGGCATACAGAACTCCAGCCAGCTACAACCAAAACAGATCTACACCCAGACATATAATAATCAAGATCCCAGAAATTCATCACAAGAACAGAATATTAAAAGCAGTCAGAGAAAAGAAACAGATCACTGATAAAGGAAAACCCATCAAAATCACAAAAGACTTCTCAACACAAACTATCAAATCAAGAAGAGCTTGGAGTGAAGTATTCCAAGCCCTGAAAGAAAATAACCTCCAACCCAGATTGATGTACCCTGCAAAACTATCACTCAAAATTAAAGGAGAAACAGGATGTTTCCACGACAAAGAGGAACTGGGAGAGTTTGTGACCACTAATCCAACCCTACAAAAACTACTGAAGGACATTCTAGAGAGAGAGAGAGAAGAAAATCACCAGGATTCCAGGAACACTGGCAGAAAGAACAATGAATGGGACAGACAGTGGAATGAAGGAGAAAAGTAAACAACAATGACAGAAAAATAGCATAGCAGAGATGAGGCAGAGAAGATTGGCTACATTCTCTAACAGATGGCCTGGATACATTATTAATAGTGTATCAGGATTTAAAAGCCACATTATTCTCATCTCTCTGTTTAGTTTGATTTTATTCTGTTCCAGTCTGTCTACTCATACTAGATTTGAAAGCATAGACAGCAACCCTCAAAATAGCAGGATATACTATGGTAAATATCCTTAATTTCCTATTAACTTAAACTGAAGCCCGGTATTACTTACACTGCCTTACTATGACTGATCTTATTTGAATCTGGTTTGTTAGATCACTGTTTTGTCTTGACTGATTTTATTTGAATCTTGTATGCTTGATAGCATCAAGTCTGAGAGTAGAGGCAACTATTCTGAAGACAACAAGATTCAACAGGATACCCATTCTGGTTGGATTCTTAACTGCTTTTGAAGTCATATGATGTCTCCAATGTTTTGTTTTTATTAATATTGCTATCTACTGCTCTGTCCAATAATACTGTGCCTGATGATATAGACAATTCTTTTGAAAATAACAAGAGACATCATAGTAACTGCTGTAGATCATCTAGTATTGTGGTTCTATATGACTTTTTTGTTTTGTGTTTTTCTAGGAATTTACTTTGTTGTCTTGTTTTGATTTGTTCTTCTAATACAGAAATGATAGATATACATGTAAAGATTCATACATGCATAGAACTTCTAAACAGTTTACGAGAACTGAATATAGTTATTGTAAAAAAAGAGAGGAAAAGAAAGTATCCTAAAGGATATAACTGCACATATGTTTAAGTGTGTAATATTGATAACCAAATTACAAGTTTAGAGTGAGACAGGACCAAGAGTTTTAAGACACCCTAGTGCCTTTAGGAGTATAATGGAAAACTGGTGGGTCTTCAGAGGTTTTAAAAGCTGCCAGTACACACATACAGAGAAACTTCTACAGGTGCAATGTATCCTTATCCTTTTCCCTTGGTTTCTTTATTTCAGGCAAATTGTAAAACTCCTTACCAGTGCCTGAATTATAATCACTTCTACCAGCTCTGGCAAATATATATTTCTTATCCTTGTTTTGTCCCATCACAGATGGCATAAAAGTACTGTCTTCTAGTCAAACAACAGCATAGGAAGGGAAAAGCTTGGGTCTTAGTCTGGCAGTTTTTGTAACTCTGTTTACACAAGTTAAAACCAATAGTTTTTCCTTTAGATGTACAGGCCATAGTAAACACTGAAGTAGAAGGCTGCCCCCCTCCCTGCCCCCACCCCATGACCAGCCTAGATCTGAGGGTTTGTATACCAGATGAAGAGAGGCCAGAGGACTCCATCTAGCTTCCTCTTTCTTTGTCTGGCTAGGAGAATTAATCGGCTATGGACCAAAACCCAGTCTACCTTGGAATAAATTCATGTTAACTACCTCACTCTTAGAGAAAATGAATGACCAAACTATGCTATGGCCATATGTCTCTAAGGTACTTAAAAATGAATAAGGCATCAGTGGAGGTTGATTTATGTATTTAAGGCACACAACAGAGATGCTAGGAGTGTGGGGAAGAAAAATCAGGAGGGGCCTGGCTTGTGAAGCAGGGTGTGCTGGCAGTGCTGAGGCTAGACCCACTGATCTGTTCCTCACCCAGAGTCTTTCCTTTTTTTGCTCTTCTCCTGTTGCTAAAGTGACTTTTCTCCTCATGCTTACCATTCCTGGCCATGGGAGCACTGTTTCCCTGAATAGTGGGTTTTGCTTTTCAAGAAGAACTGTTTAGGCTCATATCCTAGTTCCATCAGGAGTGGAGGCACAGAAATAGAAAAGATGAACCTTCTGTATAAGCCTAAGGACATGGACCTGGTAAATGCCCCTTAGAGAACAAGTTCTTAAAAGGGCTCAATGAGCAATTTGCTGGAAGGAGGGGAGACTCCTAAAAAAGTATCCTGTGGAGCCTACTAACCCTTCTTCCCTCTCTGTCCATCTATAATATGCAGGCAAGTACTACACTTTACTTCTAGTCCATATGAAGATTTAACCCTCATTTCCTCTGTGCTACTATAGTAGTAGTGTGATGATAAGTTAATGCTCCCACATCCCACCAGAAAGTGAACCCTATTCATATAACTCTCTCCTCTGCACTGTGTGCCCATGGAAAGAAATTAAGAGAACCAATACATTAAAAGCATTCACACATAGGGACACCAGACTTAAGTCCTCTCTGGGTCAGGAGCAGTTGCTGTAACTATGCACAGTGGCAGATTGTTTGGTGCCAAGAAGACAGGCCTAAAACTGAATGAGGGATGTAAGCCAGGCTCCAGCCCAGAAGGGGAGGCAGCTTTGGGCCAACACTGTGAGACACGTCATGGGCACTGGCTAAGAGTAGATCAATTGCTTCCCTTTTGGGGTTGGTTACAAGAGAATCTCTGCAGTTTTGTAAAGGTTCTTGCTTCACTAGTGCATTCTCTGTGAGGGATGCACATGTGCACATGTGTGTAGGTTTTCTAAGTAAATTTTTTCCCTTGATTCCTGAGACAAGGTCTTGCTCTATATACTTGAGGCTGACGTTGAACTCAAGGTGATTCTCCTCGGTCTCCTGGGTACTGGGATTATAGCCAAGTTACTATGCTTGGCTACTGAATGAATATTTTTTGACAAATACCAAAGTCCACTTTGTTGTGTCAAAGTGAAGAATATTTTCTGATTTATGGGAAAAAGCAATTAACATGTAAATCTTTCTGATGATGAAAAAACTCACTTATGATCTGGGTGTGGTGGCACATGCTATAATCCCAGCCCTTGGGAGGCTGAGGCAGGGGCACTGTTGCAAGTTGGAGACCAGCCTGGGCTACAAAGTGAGCTTGAGCCAGCCTGAACTGCATAGGGAGACCCTGGGAGCCGAAAGTGTGCAAGTTGAACCCAGCACACGGGGAAGCTTTGGAACATTGCTCCCACCTGGTAAGACCATATTCAGCATCCCAAATCACCAGAGGACAAACAAGAGGTCCTTGTGGGCCTAACTGGCCCAGACCCAGTGACCTCCAAACTGCTAGCAGGAGCCTGAATTCAACCTGGGAGCCGAACGTGCATAAGGTAAACCCCAGTGCATGAGGAAGCTTTGGAATGTTACTCCCATCAGGTAAGACCACACCCAGAGTCCCAAATCACCGGAGGATGCAAGGGAGGTCGCCATGGCCTAACCAGGCCTCATCCAGTGACCTTCAAGCATCTAGCAGTTGTCTGAAGTCTGCCCCAGGAGCCAAAAGTGGGTCAGGTGATTTCCAGCACACGGGTGAAGCTTTGGAAAATAAGAAATATAGGAAAATGAAAAAATGAAAGCAAAATGCAATCTCAAACTTCCAGCCCAACTCAAGCAAGCCTAGGAGACATGGATACAGAAGAAAATGTAAGCCATATACCTGAAATTCCTGAAATGATAACAACTGAAGTAAAGAAACAACTCCGGTAAGCTATAAAAGAACTCAGATCAGAAATAATCTCCCAGGTAAAAGAAGAAATGATAAATGTAATGAAAGAAACATGGAACACATCTAAAGAAGACATAGTTAAAAAATTATAGGAACAATGCAAAAAGATGGAAATCCTGAATGAACAATATAAGAAACAAACAGAATGCATGAAGCACATTCAAAGAGATATACAGGAAATCAAAAATTCCATCAAAAGTCGGCAAAACTGCCTCAACAAAAGTGAAGACAAAATTTCAGACCTCAAAGACAAGATTCCAGCTAGTGAACAGGAAAGGAAAGATCTCTTAAAAATAATGAGAAATCAGTAAATAACAATTCAACAGCTGCAAGATGATGCAAAGAAAAACAACATAAGATTGATAGGTATAAATGAAAAAAGAAAGTGACAACACAAATTATATTAAAAGCTGCTAGAGAGAAGAGACAGATCACCTATAAAGGAAAGCCTATCAGAATCACAGCAGACTTCTCAACACAAATAATGAAGTCAAGAAGAGCATGAAGTGAAGTATTTCAGATCCTAAAGGAAAACAACTTCCAACCCAGACTGATGTACCCTGCAAAACTGCCCTTCAAAATGGAAGCAAAAATAAGATACTTCCACGACAAACAACAGCTGAAGAACATCATAACCACAAAACCAACCCTGCAAAGAATACTGAAAGACATTCTAGATAGACATAGGAAAACCACTAAGCAAGGCAAACAATTAAACAGAGTGGAAAGCTAAAGAATCAGCAGCAGAAAGATAACATGTCAAAAGTAAGCCAATATATATCAGTTATAACCATTAATGTAAATGGCCTCAATGCACTAATTAAAAGAAACAGACTGGCAGAATGGATCAAGAAACAACATCCAACCATCTATACAGGAAACCCATCTAACCCAAAAGGAATTTCATGGACTGAAAGTCAAAGGATGGAAAACAATACTGCATGCAACAGCAACTACCCCCCCCAAAAGGAGTAGCTATTCTGTTTGCAGACAATGTGAACCTTAAACCAAGAAGGATCCAAAGAGATAAAGACTGTCACTACATACTAGTTAGGGGAAAACTTCAAGACGAAAAGATAACAATCTTAAATATCTATGCACCAAATTCAAGAGCACCCAGCTGTACAAAACAAATATTAGTAGAAATGAAAAATCAAATAAGCAATAACACAATTATAACAGGAGATCTTAACACACCATTGGCACAAAGGGACAGATCAATTAGACAGAAAATTAGCAATGAAATAACAGAATTGAATCACACCTGTGAACAAATGGACTTGGTGGACGTATACAGAGTATTCCACCCAACAACATCAGGATATACATTCTTCTCAGCATAACATGGAACATTCTCTAAAATAGACCATATACTAGTCCATAGAACATGCGTAAGTAAATGCAAAAGAATTGAAATTATCCCATGCATGTTATCGGATCATAGTGCCATGAAACTAGAAAATAATGATAAAAGAAACTGCAAAACCCCCACAAACACATGGAAATTGAATAATACACTCCTGAGCAATCAGTGTGTCACAGAGGAAATTAAAGAAAAAATTAAACAATATCTACAAGCAAACAAAAATACAACTACATCTTATCAGAACCTGTGGAAAACAATGAAAGCCGTCCTCAGAGGAAAATTTATTGCAGTGCATTCTTACATCAGGAAAACAGAACAAACACAAATAAACAACATGATGCTATACCTCAAAAATCTAGAAAAAGAAGAGCAAGTCAAGCTCAAAGCCAAAAGAAGGGAGGAAATGATAAAGCTCAGAGCAGAAATAAATGCAATAGAGACTGAGAAAACAAAACAAAGAATCAATGAATCAAAGAATTGGTTCTTTGAAAGAATAAATAAAATTGATAATCCCCTAGCCAACCTTATTTAAAAAAGGAAAGAAAAACTCAAATTCATGCAATAAGGAATGAAAAGGGTGAAATCATGACAGATCCTGTGGAAATACAGAAGATCATCAATACCTATTTTGAAAACCTCTACTCTCATAGATTTGATAACACAGAAGAAATGGACAGATTCCTAGACATAAATGAACACCAAAGCTGGGTCGAGAAGATGCAAAACTGCTGAATACCAATTTCAATTAACAAAATTGAAAATGTAATTAAATCCTTACCAACAAAGAAAAGCCCAGGTCTAGATGGATTCATTGCAGAATTCTACAAGAAATTCAAAGAAGATTTAATGCTGACATTCCTCAAACTCTTCAATGAAATCGAAAGGGAAACAGTTCTCCCTAACTCATTCCTGGAAAAACATATTACTCTAATACCAAAGCCTGAGAAAGACCCAACCAAAAAACAGAACTACAGGCAATCTCCCTAATGTACATAGATGCAAAAATTCTCAATAAAATATTGGCAAAAAGAATGCAGCAAATCATCAAGAAGATTATATACCATGACCAAGTGGGATTCATCCCAGGAATTCAGGGATGGTTCAACATATGCAAATCAATAAATGTAATCCACCATATCAATAGAACCAAAAATAAGAATCACATGATCATTTCTATAGATGCAGAAAAAGCTTTTGATAAGGTGCAACACGTATTCATGATAAGAACCTTACAGAATATTGGAATAGATGGTCTTTACCTCAATATGATTAAAGTCATCTATGACAACCCAATAGCTAGCATCATGTTAAATGGCCAAAAAATGAAAGCCTTTACCCTAAAATCAGGCACAAGACAAAGATGTCCATTATCACCAATCCTATTCAATATAGTGCTGGAAATACTAGCCAGAGCAATTAGACAAGAGAGACAAAAGGAGTAAGGATAGGAAGAAGTTAAATTGCCATTATTTGCAGATGACATGATACTCTACATAGAAGACCCCAAAACTCCATTGAAAGACTCTTAGATATAATAACTAAATTCAGTAATATACTGGATACAAAATCAATACACAAAAATCAATAGCATTCATGTACACAAACAATAAACTCACTGAGCGTGAAATAAGAGAAGCCACACCCTTCACAATAGCATCCAAAAAAAATGAAATACTTAGGAATCAATCTAACAAAAGAAGTAAAAGATCTATTCAGGGAAAATTATAATACCCTGAAAAAAGAAATTGAAGTGGACCTTAGAAAATGGAAAGACATTACTTGTTCATGGATAGGAAGAACAAACACTATGAAAATGGCCAACTCCCAAAATTGTTATACAGATTTAATGCAATTCCAATCAAAATACACTAGCATATCTCAAGTCTAGAGAAATCATTCCTAAATTCACCTGGAACCAGAAAAGACCTAGAATAGCAAAGGCAATCCTGGGTAACAAAGGCAAGGCAAGAGGCATCACAATCCCTGACTACAAAGCTACTGTAATAAAATCAGCATGGTACTGGAATAAAAACAGACCTGAAGATCAATGGAATAGATTAGAAGATACAACTACAACTACAAACACAGTCAGCCATCTTATCTGTGATAAAGGGGCCAAACATGTCCACTGGAAGAAAGACAGTCTCTTTAATAAATGGTGCTGGAAAAACTGGCTCTCCATATGCTGAAAACTAAAACTAGACCCATGCCTACCACCATGTACTAAACTAAAGTCTAAATGGATCAAAGATCTAAATATTAAAACAGAAACACTAAATCTGTTGGAAGACAAAGTAAGTAGAAATCTTGAAGACATGGGGTAAGTAGAGAATTCACGACCAAGAAACAAATTGCATGCAAAATACTTCATAGAAGTTTTTGTATGTTGAAAGAAATAGTCAAAAAAGCATAGTCAAAAGAAAACTCACAAATTGTGAAAAAAATCTTAGTGAACTGTCCCTCAACAAAGGACTTCTGTCTAGTATATATAAGGAATTAAAAAAAAATCAGACCCTGAAATTCAAAGCCCAATCCAAAAATGGGCATCTGAGAGGAATACACAGTTCTCAGATGAAGAAATACAAATGGCAAATAAATACATGAAAAAATGTTCAGCATCATTGGTCCTTAGAGAAATGCAAATTAAAACAACACTGAGATTCCGTCTCACTCCAAAAAGAATGGCCAGGATAAAGAAAACTACCAACAACAAATTCTGGAGAGGCTATAGGGAAAAGGAACTCTGCTGCACTGTTGGTGGGAGTGCAGACTGGTGTAACCACTGTGGAGGTCAGTCTGGAGGTTCCTCAGAAAGCTGGAATTGGAAGTCCCATTTGACCTAGCTATTCTCCTTCTGGGTATATTCCCAGAAGAACTGAAAACATCACACCACGGTGATATATGTGCACCCATGTTTATAGCAGCACAATTTATAATAGCCAGATCTTGGACACAACCTAAATGCCCATCAACTGAAGAATGGATAAAAAGATGTGATATTTTCATACAATGGAGTACTACTCAGCTATAAAGAATGATCACATTGAGATATTTTATAAGTAAATGGATGCAACTTGAGACCATACTCATAAGTGAAATAAATCAAACTCACATGTGTAAATACTAAATAGTCTCCCTAGTGTAAGAAATTGTAAAAGTACATAAGATACAAAAAACTCAACAAATACAGTGAATGGATAAGAATCTGCTTAAAGGGGAAAAATAATATCTCAGGGAAAATGAGGAAAAAGAAAAAGGAAAGTAAAAGAAAAACATCTAAAATTATATAAACATACTTAGGATAGCTAAGATGATTGTGCTACAAATTCTATAAATTCTTGGAACAAAAAGTTAACATTCATAGGAGTGGAACAATTGTGCATATTATTGTATGGTGATCTGAGGAACTCTTGAAGATTATTATGTAAAATAACAACCCTAGTTATGCTCCCACCACCTTGTTTGGAAGGCCTATATTGTCAGTGTTTTGGGCTCTTTGCTATTTTTATTTGTCTTTTTTCTTTCGTATTTTTCTAGGAATTTGTTTTGTTTTGTTTTGTTCTGTTTTTCCCTCTAATACAGAAAGGATAAGTATACATGTAGAGACTCATACATGCATAGAACTTCTTTTAAACAGTTTATGAGAATTGATTATATAATGCATGATGAAATAAACAGCTACTTTGAAGAAAAATACACTATTGTATCCAGTGCTGATTCTGTAGCGTCATGCTGTGACATCCAGCAATACTATTATTCTTTGTTCAGAGTGATTTTAATGTTTTGTATTGTTTAATTTCAACATACATGAAGGTATGGGCAGCTATTTTGAAGAGAACGAGATACATTATGGCAGCCATTGTTGATTTCCCTACTGTCTGGTTTTGAAGGACTGTAATACCTCCATCACTCTGTTCTGATCAGTTTAATACTACTTTGTTGTGTATAAATTCATATGAAGATATGGACAACTATTTAGAAGAAAACAAGAGACAATTTGATAGTCAGGTATGATCTCCTATTGTCTTGTTTTGAAATCTGTGTTACCTACATTGTTTTCTTCTGATTTGCTTCGTTCTGTTTTATGTTTAGTTTTAATCTCTTTAAAATAAAAAAAAAGAAAAGAAAAAGCTTACTGTGAAACAGCAACTTCGATTTGAGTCAGAGGCTCTGCCACTAGAGCTTCCTGAATGATCCCATTTCACTAAATTTTGAGCACATTTTTAAATGTGCTCAAAATTTAGTAATTAAAAACAAGTTACACATCCCCAGTCTTTCAACAAGTTACACACTCCCAGTCCTTCCAGTGCATGGCCACACACAACACTCACCTAATGGTGAGTATTCAGAGGGCCCCACGAGGAGCTCTCTGGAGACAGAAACAGAATTGGCTAGGAAGCCCTAAGGAAGCCTTAACTAGCACTGACAATCTAACAGAAGCAAGTCTGATTTAGAATAATCCCAATCTGAGAAAAAGCCAGCCAGTGCTCTAAGTAAGGGAAATTCAAGATGGACCTTTTACTAGTAAGAGGCAATGCAGGCCTCCTTTGGCTCTAGTTATAATCCATTTTTAGTACTTATAATTTTTATAGCAGCAAATTTAGAAGTCACGTTAATTGTTTAAATAAATCAAATACAGATGGAGTTCTAGAAGCCTGTGCTGCAAGATCATTATCATTTATAGATGTGAAAACTAGTCTGTGAAATTGTTTCTTGCAATCTGGAATGGGCTTCCAAGCCACAGAATTAAGCTGTTGTCCTTCAACCTCTGCCCCAGAGAAAATCATGTTGCCTCCAAATCCAATGCCAAACATAAGCACCCACCAAGCCACCCACCACCTCACAAACCACTGTTTTTAGCTGCTGTCAATCCTACAATGTCAACGGGTCATGCACCACAGCCATAGCTCAGGGACTGAAAGGCTTGCCTAGTGACACCTACTTTGCCTTTGTTGAAGTAATGGATGATCTTTCGGCACAATCCCTCCTTCCGCTGCCACTCTGTCTGGGATGGGTAGTGCAGGAACTCCCGCAACGGCCGATCCTCCCACTGCAGCAGTTCACAGTAAAGGAGCAGGGTGAATGCAGCCTCTGTGGGGACAGGCAGCATGGAGGTCCAGGGCTTTCTTAGGGGCCCAGAAGCAGCCTGATGAGGCTGGGCAGAACAAGGGCAAGGCATTTGCAACAGGTCAGAGACACTGATACCAAAGGTGAGACACTGAGGTGCCCAGTAAGCCAATAGCCCATGTCACAGAATGAAGAAGCCACAGATTCTGGCAGATACCTTGGTACTAGGGTCTGGCTATCTGTTTTGGGGATCAAGGCAAAGAATAAAGAATACTTAGGTACCCAAGACTCTGTACACAGATTATCTTGCTTTGGGTAACTGGCATGTTAGGGCGCTTGGATTGATTTTTGCTTAGTTCACTACAGTTTTCTTTCTGGCCTTCTCAGAGTAATCTAATGGGTGAACACCAACTAATATTCCCTCAGCTCTTCCTAACACACCTTTAATGCCTCCAGATCCACTTTTCTGGCCTCAGCATGGCCCAGGGGAAGAATTATTTCCCCTCATCTTTATCATTTCTAAAAGGACCAAAAGAGAAGCAGTGTGAATGATAGTAACTGTCTGATGGCTCTGGAGTCAGAAGCTGCATTACTGGGAGAACCCAAGTTGACAGACTGGAGGTCTAGATACACTTTACTCCGTATATGGAACAATTAGTGGAGGTTATGTAAAGACATAGCTGCTAAACAGTGTAGCTTTTCTAAATTGCAAGGGATAAGTCACACTGAATTAAGTCACTATTCAGGATCCTCATGTCACAGTCTTCTCTTTCCTACTCTATTTTCTTATTTTTAGTGGGCATTTCTATTGGCAAGTTAGTTTTAACTTCTTGGCTTTCAAGGCATCACTCAAACTTGCTCCCCATTTATAACCCATCTTGTAACTCCTGTCTAGTTTTAGCCAGGTCCACCTGCCTGTGGTTTCTCTCTAGAGCCTCCTCATCTTTGCCTCTCTGTCTGTGTATCCTGCCACTTGCTGCCCAGGGTGCATATGCCTCTTCCTTGGATCTAAGAAGCCTTTTCTCTCTGGGTACAAAAGAACTTTTCTCTCTATAGTATCCAAGTACTTCCTTTGGAGTACAGGAAACCAGAAGAAATCTTTTCTTTCTCAGTCTATATTCTTTTTCAATGTTATTCCTGAAGCCATCAGAGACAAGGCTTAGTTTCCTCTTTGTCCAGACTCCTGACCCAGCCTCAGTCATGGCCCAAACCTCTTGGAGATTAGCAAATACTTCTATATTCATGGAATTTATCAAAATCTTTGTATTCACTGCCTTTTCAAAGAATTTCTGGGATCATGGGTGGAACTGGACAGAGGACAATAGATGTATGCTATGCTGTGGTTTTCTATGCTATCCTATGCTACTCTGTTCTAGTCTATTGATGGGGGTCTCAATATGTTGCCCAGACTGACACTGAATTCATGATCATCCTGTCTTAGCCTTCCAAGTAGAGAACAGTCATTTTAGCTCTAACTTTCACCAAGCTGTGCTATTGGAAAATGTGGCATCTATGCCAAACACTCTCTAATATCTTGAGATACGGAAAGAGGATTATTTCTACAAGTCATCTGAATTCTAATAACATTTTTAGGAAAAAAGAGCTCAAATTTCCTTGTCTATCATTCAAATTCAAATCCTACAGCCTAGCAGCTAACTGGCTACAACAGTGGAGAAGATGGCTATTTTGAGGAAACTATGATACAAGGTATTCAGGGTAAAATACAAACACATGCATATACTCTCCTAATTCAGAGCTGCTCTCAGTAAACAGTGAGACAGGCATTCTGACTTAAATTGTAGACATAATGAAAGGGTTCCTGTGTAACCTGCTAAGTCAGATGAATATTCTAAGTTGGGAGCTCAGTGTGGGGCTGCTCTGCAGTTGCAGGGAAAAACTGAAACTGTACGGCAGATCTGCCAGTGAGTCCAAGGATTAGAGGGGTGTTATGTTGTTGAGGCCTCATTGAGCTCCAGCTTTTAAGAGAAAGGCTCTGTTTATGAGGAATGACAACATACTTAGGATGCTCTAAACCTGGTGCACCAGAATTTGGAGGCTACCCTTGAGGCCTCAATGGAGTGGACAGTAATGGGGAATGGAAGTCTCTGGCAGTAGAGGACATGGCACAGAGACACAAGTGGAAATTCTGCCTGCTTTCTCTCTACCATGTGCCAAAGAGGAGTCCAGAGAAAGAAGTGAAGTGAAGGGACAACACAGGCCCTAACACTCTGCTGCAACCTGACACGAACAGCCTGAAGCGTTTCTCTGTCAGCTGGGCAGGGTTGCCACTCTCCCTACTCACCTGTGTAATTTTCAGTCTGTAAGTGCATATCACAAAGCTTATGGATGTATCGGATATACATTTCTTCTTTGTTAATCTCAGATTTGTAAAAGTTCTGTAAGAGAGAGAAGGAAATACACACACAATGAGAGAGTCTGCTATGGGTATGCTAGGCAGAAAGGAAAGACTGATCCTGGAGGCAGACAATACCAGAAAAGGAAAGAGCCAGCTAGAAGGAACATCTGCCAGGGGCGGAAGCTTTGATGAGTCCGTGGGGGTCCTGAATAGTGTGACAGAGACATGGCACTGGAGACAACTGGGGATAAGGACAGTGAGTCTCAGTATGTCAGGGTTGGCAGGATCCTGTCAAGAGGCCAGGTTAGAGTTCTGCCCAAAGAGGGAATGGTCTGATGAGGGTCAAGATTCCAAGAAAACCATACTAGAATTGAAATTCTGGCTCAAATCTTTAGGCCTACAGTCGCATATTATAGAAAGGCCAAGCCAACTGCAGTGTGGAACAGGGACTACCCATTGGGCAGACAGGAAGAAAAGCCATGTCCTCTTACCATTAGGTTAACTGTGCAGCCAATCTTCTTATTCTCTGTTTCTTCTCCTTTCATACAATCTCTGAAAGGGAGAACACGGATGAGTACCCATTATATGAAGTGGTACCAGGGACAGTACACAGAACTGCAGTATCACTGGGGCATGCATATGAACAAATCTCACAGCACTTGGGAAGCTGAGGCAGGAGGATTGTTGTGAGTTCGAGACCAGCCTGGGCTACAAAGTGAGCTCAAGGCCAGCCTGAACTGCATAGTGAGACCCTGTCTCAAAAAGATAAAACAAAACAAAACAACAACAAAAAACAAATCTCAAATCAGGATGCCCTCTAACAGGAAATGATTACTCGAGTGAGTATTGTGAACCTAGTAGCCACTCCTAGGTTCAAAGACCTCTGTTCTACTGAGATCCTTGTTCTGGTGACAGTGTGTGGAGAACAGATGTTGTATCAGGCAGGGTGTTAAATGGCACCTATCAATATCCTGTCACAAATGATGTGTCAGTAAAGTGGAAGGTCAAATCCTCAGGTTTCCAAAAAGAGAGGCACAGAGCTGTCTTTAAAGAGCAAGTTTCATTTTGTGCAACATTGTTGAATAGCTCTTCTTCTCAACGCTTTAGCTTCAAAACCCTGTGGCCATAGCAGCCATGATGTGATTGATGGGTTGACTACATATCCTTCTTTTGCACTAGTCTTTAAAACCATCTTTCACAAGAAGTAGCAGGTCAATGCTTCCTGCTAATTCAGAGACATCTTCAGCCAAGCAGGGTATGAGTATAACAGAGGTCAAAGCCAAGCTCCTCTGGGAAGGAGTGGAGGCCTAGCAGAAGGAGATGAAGAAGAATGAGCAACAGACTGGCAAATCCAGACAGGCTGGTGTCCTAACTGCCTGCTGTATTTCTTTCCATGGCACAGACCTCCAGAGTAAGGGTGGAAAATGTATCTTGGTCTTCTCCACTGACAATAGGGTCCAGTGAGGAGCAGTATAACCTGTAGTCAGGAAGCCTAGTCATGGAGTGCTGGCTCAGCACTTGAGAAGGCCAGTTCTTCTCACCTTCCCATAACATAAAGGGAGGACTCTGAAGTGACTTATTTGAAAGAAAGGGATGTTGAAAAATAGGCCACTCTCACGGTATTCTCTAAGCCAAGTGTTCTTCCTATGACAGACTACTGTCAGGGCTGGCAGTTCTGTGGGCTTTGAAACCAAGGCTTACCTTTCTGGGTTTACCCTGCCGGCACATATACCCCCAAAAGCACCTAGTTAGTATGACTTTCCCAGCAGGGATAGGAAAGTGCCATGACTTTTCAAGAGTAGTAAGCCCAAGAGCCAAACAGCTAACTGGTTCCAGGTAAAATGCAGAGGGGCAGGAGGCATCTGTCTCCCCTCCCACCATCCAGGGCTCAGTAAGTCAGACTTAGCCATTTTGGCATTTAGTTGTTTGTATTTTCTACAAAATATCTGAAACATTTACTAGGCATCACCTTCTGGTTGGCCATAACTAGAATTTCCCAGCCAAATCAATGAAACAGAAAAGAACTGGCCTCGACACTGTGAGTGATGACTGGGCATTTTCAGACATTTTGTACTCTACAACTGCCTCTCTCATGTACTGTCAAAAGCAGACTTTTCTGTGCCACTCTGCATTGCTTTTGGATTCAATAAAGTCTCTAACTTGGCTGCAGCTAATACTCTCCCTTTAGCTTTTCTTTGGAGAGGGAACAGGGAAGAATCTCCTGAAAAGAGGCTTCTGAGGTACCTGGCCCACCTGTGCATGGTGGGATGGGATGGTATGGGGAGTCTGGGTCAGTAGCCAGGGAACCCTCGTTGCAACTGATGGGGCCTAGGAAAGGAAGGCTCCATAACGTCCAGTCAACAATCCCAAGTAGTGGTTCCATTCAAGAGTCTCAATGACTTGGTAACTGTAACTCTGTCCCTATGAATTCCTGAGAATTCCTGTTTCCTGACTGAGAAAATACAGGTGAAACCAATAAACATCTTTCTATAAGACAAAGAATGTCTCAGAGTCACATAAAAGTTAAAGACATTAACATATAAGTTGAGAAGGTAATACTATAAGACCTAAATGTTTGTCTAAGCCAGGTGCAAGAGTAAAGACCTGTAATCTTAGCACTCTGGGGGGCTAAGATAGAAGGATCACAAGTTTATAGTCAACCAGGGCAACTCAGTGACTTAGCAAGACCCCTGTCTTGAAATAAAATATAAAGGGCTGGGAATATAACTCAATGTGAAGGTCCTGGATACAATCCCTTGCACTGCCAAAAATAGTTTTATTTGGCTGAAATTAAGTCTCACACTAAAGACTCAGGTCATTCAGCACTACAAATGAATGAATGGATATATAAACACACATATATTTTCAACAACTGTTTTATTAATAAGTTCCTGTTGGACTAAAATGTACTGGGTAAAGGGAAAGACTTCATTGGTTCCAGTATGCTCTTCCCAACAAATTTATCCAACCAATCATTATTTAGTGTGCACCTACCATGCAGGAACCAGGGAGAATAGGACAAGGTTCCTGTCCTCAAGAAGTATTCTTCTGTCAAGTAAGACAGAAAGGTGCACAAAAAGCCAGTTAAGTTCCTGGTTTGGGAAAGTTTCCTTAATTGGGTGGGTTGGGAAGCTGCCCTTAAGAGAGGACAGCATATAGAGAAGCCTGAGGGAAGGTAATGTTAAGTGCTGAAAAACATGGATGAGGAGAAAGAGCATGGTTCTTTTGTCAGCTAGATCTAGGCTCAACTTCTGGCCATAGCACTTCCTAATTATCTTTCTTCATTGGTAAAAACAATAGTAACTCTCAGGGATGCTTATTTATAAGATTAGGGACAATGCACATAAACCATTAATGCAGATTTTCAATAAACTGGAGCCATGCTAAGTATGGTGTTGTGGAGAATCTGCCATGCTGGGACTGGGAGAATCCAACAAGAAGCCAACCATCCAGCCTTTCTGGTAAGCTGTGTAAGCCATGTGGCTTCCAGGAAGAGAAGTCAGTGCCTCCCGTGAGCCTATTGGTAAGGAGGCTGAGAATCAACCCTCTCCCTCCCCCTGCAGCAACCCACTGGTTTGGAGGACAAGCTAAGTTGATAGCAACTGAGGTACATAAAGCAACAAATGCTTGTATTGTCTGGTTGATTTTGCATGCCTAGAGCCAGCAGTCTGCGCATCTCTTGGGAGGATGACAGTATGCATTATATATATACCTTCAAAATAAAGAAAATTAAAAAAAATTATATGCCTTGCTGTACAGATAGTTTTTTCCTCTTCCCTATTCCTTAACTTTCCGGATGGAAGGTCAGATGGCTGCACATCCCTGGGATGCCTCCTGGGAGCATGTGCCCATATTTTAGAGACAGGAATCCCAGAGAACCCTAGCCTACTTCTGATAGATAACCCTCTGTCCCTGCTCATTAGTAGATTCCTGGTGACTGCTGATGACACTCAATAACAGAACAGTCACCCTCATGAAGGACACATGGTTTCACTTTTAAGGTAAAAGGCATGCCCTTGTAGAAGAGTATCTTCCTAGAGAGAAATTCAGGTAAATGCTTGAGGAAATACCTGTAGTCAAGTAGGCGTTCCATGAGGCGAGTGACTGAGGTCACAAAAGAAATGCCGGTCTCACGCCATGTTTCCTGTTCAACCTTCTCCAGCAGGCTATTGGAGGTGGATGAAGTAAACACAATTCATGAGTTTCCCCTGGGCACAAGAGTGAGGTTCAAGAGCCTACGGGGGCTGTGATGGATCTGGAGACAGCAGACTTACCACACTGCAGTCTTACCTGGGGTAGGGCCCAAACAGCTGGGTTCTACTCCATGAAGCAGAAAGCAAAGACAAGGAGGTTATTGGACTGGCAGCAACAAATGAAAATAACTCCTATTTCCCTGCATGTGTTTCTTAGAATGTTAATGGCATGGAGAGGTGAAGGAAGAGTTCAAAGCCCCAGCCCTCTTAGGCACACACTGTAAGGTCTCTTTTCAAAGAATAGTTGTGTAAGAGCCCATGGCAGAACAACTCAAAGGCTTTTGCCAGCTGATTAACTGCCTGCATTGCTGCCCAGAGCCATTCTCAGAAAACATACAGCTAACCTCAACATGTAAATCAAGGGATGGATTCTCACCAGCCTCAAGAGCCCAGCATGAGGAACAGTGAGCACATATAGAACTACAACCAGTCATCCCTGTTGTCAGGGGATGCTCCTAGGAGCTCAGTGCCAAGGTCTTATTTTTACTTGATAGTCCTAAGTTCTTGTTATGTTAGGAAAGTCTCTGGCTTCTCCAAAATGCCAGAATTTTGAGATCTTCTGACATACCACAGGAATTTTCTAGGTAACAATGATTTGAACAGTTTTCTTCAATAACAAACCTGTTTCTAAGTATCCACATAATTTAATTCCTGATTTCTTTTTACCTTACCCTTTGATCTCCGAGGTTATGAAAGTTACTTGGAGTGGCCAGATCAACCAAGGCTGGCACTGGGGGTTCAAACCCATGCATGATTGTTGTTAATACTTTTGCTATGTTGATGACTATCTCCTTGCAAGGAGAGCTTTTCTGGGCCAGGGTTTCAGGGCAAGTGAGATTTTCCCATGTGATCCACAGTACTGAGAGATGAGGCATGATCACTGACTCTTGGCCTTAAGGCAAGTCTCTGAGTCAAGGCTACTGAACCAGTGTTTCTCAAACTGTTCTGCAGAGCCTCTGCTGTCCCACACAACAGGGAGAGGTGTTCTGTGAGCATACAAACATGGGAAATGTTGGTGATCACACCCTCCTTTTAGAGATTTTTTTTTCATGCCTTTTTGCATGTTAAAAGCTTTGACAAATCTTTTATGGAGAGGCTTGCTCAAGTTTGTTTTAAATGAATCTTTTCTAAACCAATTAGTTCATGATTCACCTTTCTTCCCTAGCATAGCTACAAGTATCCTTCCCAAATGCAAAATGAGAAATGCTTCTCCATGTTATCGGTAGCTCTCGATTCTCAGACTGATGTTATTTATTTATTTATTTATTTAATTTTGTATCAGGAATTGAACTCAGAACCTTGCAATTGCAAGGCAGGCACTTGTGCCACTGAACTACATCCCCAGCCTCAGATTGAACTTTTTTTCCTCAGACTGTTATAAAAGGGGTTACAAACACTATTTGGTCAGGTAATTAGTGACTGTGGGCTATTTTTAACCTTTTCCTTTGTAGTAATCATTTGTTAGTGGCCAAGGAATGTTTTCTCTGCCATGTTCTTACAATTATAAACATCTTCAGCTGAAAGAGAAACACTAAAGGATAAATTTATTTTCATAAATTATAATCACTGAAAGGTCAAATAAATTAACTTTACCTTATGACTTATCAAGGAACAAGATGGGCATGGAATAACAGAACAAGTTCCCCCTCATGACACTGGAGGATCTGCACCTTCTTTCTAGAGGTGTCCTTTACCAAACAGGTCATTGAAAGCATATTAGCTCTTGTCTGAGTGCTGCTCATTATCTCTAGCGAGAAGGAAGAGAATCTCTGCGTTTCCTACCTTGCAAATGTGTTTTGAAAATCAAGCAGGGAAACATTTTGTACATTGTAAAGTTTGACACATTCAATATTTTTACTGGAAAAACCCTTTAGAGATTTGACCTTAAAATCATACTAAAACAAAGAAAATTTCAAAAGGAGGTAAGTGAGATGGGAAGATCTCTGGATTTTAAAATTTTTTCTTCTTTTTTTAAGGAGATAAAATATCAGTATCACTATACTTAAACGGTCATATATACTTTCTCGGAGTCTCTCTTTGGTCTTAGCCCTGTTCCAAATCTTGTAAGGCCTCTCTATTAACTCAAGCCAAAAACTATGGCCTGGTGGACCTGGAGGAACCTTCATGGTTTCAGAACTTCTTCATTTCACAACAGGGAAATGAGTTTGGAGAGGGAACGTGACTTATTCAAGAGCTTTCAGCAGTATTTTTCAAGCTGACTATAATATCTTACAAAGGCAGGCAAGAAGGAGCCCCATTTTAGAAAAGAATTTCTCCTACAGAAACGCCAGCATTAAGCCTTAAATAATTAAATCCTCACAAGCAGTTTGCCCAACTGAATGCAGTGTGTGTTATGAAGGTACACAATGATCCTTTTCCTGTTAGTAAATCTAAGAGTTAAATTATTGTTAATTTGTAGCTCTTCAGTACTATGGCAATCCCTGAGAGCATGCTTTTTTTTTGACAGAAGACAAACATTGCTACCGCTAGGAACGTCCAGGTCTTTTCTGATACCAAACCTTTGAAGACGGCACAGTGTAGGTGTTATCCCCATTCCCTACTGGCCCAATTTATTCCCTCCCTCCACTGGGGCTGGGGCTGAAGCAGCTTACAGCAGACCAAAGAGCTCCCTGTAGCTCTCATCGCCTTTCCCCTCTGACACCATGCTGTCCAGCTTGTCAATCAGCTCGGCCTCCACCTAGAAGAAAGCGGAGACTTCGTAACTCAAACTGAACTCAGAAGACTGGCAAATGTTTGTTCCTCCAGATGATAATGGTAAGAAACTGCTTCCTGATTTGTGTCCTTGTTCCAAATAAGTTCCAGGAAAGACTGCATCTTCTCTGCAGCACCAAGAAACTACCTTGCCTTCCCTAGTCAAAAAGTCTTCCCTCCCTAGTGACTTAATATATGGGACTTAATAATTTCAGGCACCCCTTTCCCAGTCTAAGGAAAAAAGGCAAGAAAAATATTCTGGCTCCAAAACAGGCCTTTGTTAAATGTTTTCCTTTTCTTTCTAAACTTGTTCAAAATTTTTGTATGTATAAAATATACCTGGCTAACTTTATTCTCTAACCAGCCAGTCTAAAAGGAAGCTTGTGTTGGTTCATTGGTTTTCACTCTAAAGAGGCTAACGTTAGCTTGTGTTGAAAAGTGATATATTTCCTTCAGAGATTTGCCTTCAAGATAACAGCCTCCACCATTTGTAAGCATAGGACATAAAGCCCTTGGGGTTATTGTCCCTGATACTGCTCATCACTGGGACGCCCCTTTACTTGTTTCTGGATATCTAAATCACAAGGCACAACACTATTTGCTCCCAATGTATGAAATCTGCAAGGCATTCTCTGGTGCTCAGTCACTTTTTCTTTTGTTTCTTTCTTTTTTCCTACAGTACTTGGGGTTGACTTCAGGACTTCTGAACTGGAATACATATCTAACCCTCCCCCTCTTAAGACAGTCTTGCTAAGTCACTAAATTGCCCAGTATTATGGATTGAAAACTGGTGGTCAACTTAACGCCAGCTGGATTACATCAGCATGGCACTGGGCGTAGATGTTTCACCTGAGGAAAGCTGCCAGTATAAATGGAGATGTGGAGAAGGAGAAGTTATTCACGTTAATTGCGTTAAGATATTGAGGTTTGTGGGTTCTCGTACGAGTTGCTGTTTGAGCCATTGGTTCTCCTGGAGAAGCTCTGGTCTTCACATTGAGCAATGCTTCCTGGCTCTGGAGGGGAAGATGTGTGCTGCTAGGTCTTCAGGATGAACTTGTCATGCTGGCTTCCTGGCATGTACTCAACTGTGCTTGTCATTGGAGGAGCTCGGGTCTTCCGTGTCGCTGAGGATGGCTGTGGTGCTTTTTCAGGACAGCCCTGGAGTTGTTGTGTGACTTCTTGGCTCCAGCATAGAACCCTCAACCTACCAGCACAGCTCCTTCACCCTGCTGGCATAGACATTCTAGTTTCCACTGCTGACCTCTGGGCCTTCCCAACACAGATCCGTAGAAGAGACTGGCGTGAGACCTTGAGGGCTCTAGACCTCCATTTGGACTCGTGGGAGGCATTGTTGTGAGCACTGGGTCTTCATATGAACTCATGTGGGACACTGCTGTGGGATTCAGGCCCTTGGCTAAATATTCTATGTCTTTAGTGATGTGGATAGATTTCCTGCATTTTCTGGGGTGACCATCATAAAAATAATATTATAAACTCCCTATCCTAATTCTAATTGTTCTCTGTATAACCCATTACTACAACACCCAGGCTAGGTTTAAGAATGTGATCCTCTTGCTTTAGCTGCTGGGATTACAGGTGTGTACTACTATGTCTGCCTAGGCACTTTCTCATAGGTTCCAAAGGACTTAGTCTGAGGTGAAATTAGCTGTAAGTGATATAAGACAAAAATCTTTTTTTAACCCTTCATTATCCTTTAAAATGTTCTCTCTCTCTCTCATATATATATATATATATATATATATATATATATATATATATAAACAACACAAAACTTTGATATAGTTTTGTGTTTAATAGTGTGTTAAAATGGAAGCATTTTATTACTCCACAAAGGGCAAAATAATTCTACGGGAAAGGAATCCTAAATAAAAGAAATAACTGACTAGTAATTCACTGAGAGCAATCAGGAGCAGTGAAATCTCATCAGCAGGAACAAGAATGGATGATTAAATATGGCTCTTTTTATTATGACCTATTATGTGGTCAAGGAAGGAACTATCATATACTTCTGCCCTGATTAGTCAGCTGCTTGGGATATATATTAAAGAGGAAACAGAAATCCTGAGACCTGGTGCTTTTAGGAATCAGTGCCATCCTGTTCTCTTTGCATAGAGAAGGTTTGGGAGAGAACTCAGTTCTCTGCTCAGTTCAGAGCATGTCTTGTCTACCTTGGTCAACCAGCAGGCTACAAGAGTCTCAAGAGAAGGGCTTGATTTTATTTGTTTGTTTTCTGAGACAGAGTCTGGCTTTGTGATCCAGCCTGGCCTTGAACTCACTATGTATCCTAGGCAGGTCTCTAACTTGCAATCCTCCTGCCTCAGCCTCCTAAGTGCTGGAATTATAGACATGTACCATCACTTGAGAAAAGCCTGATTTTAACAAAGGGATTTCTTCACATATAGAGGCACAGGTAGACTGTACTTCCCAAAACAGGGAAAACATGAAGAGGAGACTCCTAGAGTAACCTGGAGTACAACCAGCTTGAAAGGGTGTTTGGTGATGGGAGGATATGGAGATACTATTTCATCACACCTACAGAGCTTCCTTCTTCTAAGGAAGAAGTCAGGAGAGATCTAAAACATGGACTACTGAAGACTAATGCATGAAAAATTAATGTTTTGAAGTCAAAAATGGTAAGTTTTTCAAATTTATATCATAATAATACTGTCCATGAAGTCTACAAAGTCACTCTTATTCTACAGAAACAGTATTTTTGAAATGATACTTTACTATTCAACATTTATCCTATGACATAATCTGTTGGGTAGTTCTGGACAAATATTTACCTAAGTCCAGGTGTCTTGGTTACTTTTCTCTCCTTGCTGGGACAAAATACCCAACACCCAAAATGAAGGAAGGAAAGGTTTATTTAGCTCACTGTTTGTGGAGGTTTCAGTCCATAATCAGTTGGCTTCAAGGCAGGGTGGCATGACATTGGAGCAACACTTCAAGGCAGCAGCCAGAAAAAGCAGCCAGGGCAAAAGGCGGGGAGAACAAGCCTCTCCTCCTCCCTTATATTTCAAGCACGTTACTCCCTTCCCCCGCCCTAGTAACACTCCCATCACCTCTGTGCCCTTCTCTTGCACAGGCTGAGGATATTTACAAAGTTAAGAATCCTAGCTCCCTGATGTGTCTCTTAGTTAAATTTCTAAACTTCTCAAGTTGACACAATGTATCAACCATCAGACCAGGTTTCTGCATTTGTGAAATGGGAATGATGGTAACATTCCTCTTTGATGTCACTGTGTCCTGTGCCCTATTTCTTGGCAAGTGCTCAATGAATGAATGCTAGTTTTTTTCATTTCCATGTGCTCCCTATGTCAGGCATCATACTGTGTTCTGAGAAATAAAATGCACAAAAATAGTCCTGATCCCGAAAGCTCGTCACCTCATAGGGAAAGTAGGGACAACAGCTGCCACGATTCAGCATGGTCAGTGCTCAGTGGGGCCCATGGAGACAGGATAGTCTGGGGTCTGAGAAGTCAACAGGCAGCAGAGTTTCCAGAAACACTGCTATAAACATGTACATATATTTGCTCTTTGGTGCAATGATTATACATTGAGAAACTTGCTGAAGAAAACAGACATCTGTTAAATGACTTATGGGCTAGTCATTGATTTATAGGTACATTTTAGTTAATATTGCTGGGTGCTAAGGATAACTCCTAATGTTCATATTATGTTAGAAGTAGCAAAAATAATCTTTAATAAATGCCCTTCTGTTAAGAATATAAATGCCCATTTATCTTAGGGAAGTGACCTTTATTAAAGGCACCTCCTGAGAAATCATGGTGTGGTAAAGAAGAAAGAGATGTAAGGGTAAGGGATCTTTGCTATTATCTTTATATCTGGAAGATGGTTTCAGATTATTATCTTATATGTAATTACAATCTATATGTGCATTTTTGGTAAAGCACTTGAGCTTACTGTGCACAAAGTTCATACTTTATTATATAACACCTAAGTTCCACAGATGTCCCGAGGTGAAAATGTGTGGTAAAAAGCAGAGCTAGTGAGATAGCCAACTTATAAGTATCTTTTTTGTTGTAACTTTCAGAAAAGGTATATCTTGGACTTGGAATTGTTGTGTAACACTCTGGGCTGTGTTTATCAAAACTTGTCACTAGGTTGGTGGCAGAAAGATAGAAAAAAGCATACCAGGAGACATGTACAGTATTCATATTTACATTTTGGTGACAGTCACTGATGTGTGTGCATGTATTACAAGAATATGTTAATAACTCAGTGGGACCATACCTTCTTAGTAATAGCTAATGTCTTAATGGTAGAGATTTAAATCTCAGAAACATGTTTTTGTATACTCTGTTGCTTTATGTTTCATTTTACTGAGCAATAAGGGAATGCAATATTTTAATTATAACTCTGCCAGTACTTTTTATCTAGAGGCCTGGGGGTGGACAGGGTTTTGCCACATAGTTCAGACTGGCCTTGAATTCATTATGTAGCCTAGGATTTCCTTGAACTCATAGTGATCCTCTTGCCTCAGAAGTGCTGCTAGGATTACAGGTGTGTACCATCATGCCTAGCTCAGGACACTCCTATTGAGAGAGAATATTGCTCCTAACCTGAGTCTTGAAATGTGAGCCACAATAGCCTTCCACAAAGTGAATCTATTTATTCAGTATTAGTGATGGTAGAATATAGCTCAACTCCTCTTTTAGTAGACTCAAATGATGCAGTGCAGACTTTCAAGGTCACATTTTTCTTGATAACTGAGTTTTTGTACATTTTATACATTTAGAAGACACAGGTTGTAATAATGCAGAAAAGTCATAGTTCTTTTTTTGTTGTTGTTTCTTAAAGTTCTGGAGGTATTAGAGCTTCATGGTCCCTGAATGCATTTATCGTAAATACTTTTAACCAACAATAAAGCGTATCATCTATGAAAATTTTTGAGCTAGCATTATATTTAATGGTGAACATGGAATACTTTCTCTAAGAATAAGACAACTTTGTTTATTTACATCATTCTTATTTGTCATCATATTGGAGATCTTGGCTAATAAGGCAAAAAAAAAAATGAAAAGATACACAGACTAGTAAGGGAAAAAAATACAATCTGACAAAATGATCCCAGGGAATCTAAAAAAAAAAAGCTTCTAGAACATGTGATTTTAGCAAGGTATAGGATATAAGTTAATATATAAAATTCAATAATATTTCTATATACAGTACTAGCAAACAACTAGAAAAAAATTAAAAATTCAAATCATGCAGGGCATGATGGCACACACCTGTAATCACAGCTACTTGGGAGGCTGAGGCAGGAAGACCTTGTATTTAGGGCCAGCCTAGGCAACTTAGTGAGACCTTGTCTTAAAATAAAATAAAATAAAATAAAATAAAATAAAAGGACTAGGGATGTAGCTCAATGCACCCTGGATTCATTCCTCAGCACTATATATAAAAATCACAAAAATAGCACCAAAAGCTAGAAAATGCTTCTATATAAATTTAATAGCATATGTATAAGGTCTGTATGTTAACACTGAAAGAAATCAAAGAACACTTGGTATTAAGATATAGATTCTTCCTGATTTCATCTATAGATTCAATGTCATCCCAATCAAAATCCCAGCAGGAATTTTTATGGAAACTGACATGTAGATTCTAAAAAATGGGAAAAGGAGAATTGGAATTGCTAATGCAATACTGAAGAAAATGACCAAATTATAAGACCTAATTTTAAACATTATTTATAAAGCTATAATAATCAAGGCCAATGTTATTAGTAAAAGAATATAGGAAGACTAACATCTAGAGATTCACACAAGTACAATCAACTGATCTAAAAATTTTAATTGACAAATAATTGTATATATTTATAAGGCACAACAATAATATACCCCATGATGATAAAATCAAACTGATCAATATATAAAGTACCTCACCTACTTAACATTTTTTATGAGAACACTGAAAATCTATTTTTGAGGCAATGTGAATTATACAATACATTATTATTAACTACAGTCACCATGTTGTGCAACACATTATTAAAATTTATTCATTCTAATTGAAGCTCTGTATGCTTTGATAGTTAACTGATTCTTTTTTTTTTTTTTGGTACCGGGGATCAAACTCACAACCTTTCACTTGCCAGGCAGGCTCTTACTCCATTGAGTAAGCTAAATCCCCAGCCTGATTCTTGGTAAAGGTACAAAAATAATTTGAGAGGATAGATTTTTCAACAAAAGCTGCTAGAATAATTGGATACCCATAAGTCCTTCCTCCCCAAAAGAGCTTTCACTCATATTTCATACTTTATACAAAAATGAACTCAAAATAGATCTAAATTTAAAATGTAAAAGTATAAAATGTCTTGGGCTGGGAGTGTAATTTGGATCAGATCCTGGTACTGAATAAAAATTATAAAACTTCAAGAAGAAACCATTGAAAAAGTCTTGGGGTCTTGAGTTAGGCAAATAGCTGTCAGGTATCACCCCAAAAGTATGACCCATTAAAGTAACGTTAATATTGGATTTCATTAAAATTAAAAGCTTTGTTCTGAAAAAGTCATTTTTATTAAATAAAAAGATGAGCTAAAGTGTTGGAGAAAACATTTATAAATCATAATTCAGCAAAGGACTTATGTCTAGACTATCCATAAAGAATCCTTAAAAGTCAACAATCTTAGAAAATTACCCAACTGAAAATAAAGAAGTTTTGAATAATAATTTCGCCAAGGAAATATAACGATGCACATAAAAAGATTCTCATCACAAATAATTAGTGAAATGGTTATTGCAACCACAGTGATATCCAGTAGCTATTATGATGGCACAAACAAGCAGAACTAAGTATTGACTAGTAAAAGGAGTAACTGGAATTCTCATATTGTTGCTGGGATTTCAAAACACTGCAGTCATTTTGACAGTTTGACAGCTTCTTTTTTTTAAAAACAATCTCAAAATATAGGTTTAATTATATTTTTAAAGTTTAAAAAGAAAGTACCCAAGAAAGTAAGTATTCCAATAAGATCTGCTACTTTGGATAATATAACATTTTTCTAAACTATATAAACATAGTTGAAGTTTTAGAATATATATGGACACAGAGAAGGACTAATATTTTTGGAAATGATGATCCAATATGATAGAATCACTTGATGACAGAAGCTGAACTTTTCTAACAATTAGATTTTAACAAAGTATTTTGCTGCTAATAAAAGTGGGTAGTGTGTAAATTACTCAAGTTATAGAAGGTAAAAGGGAAAACTGACTTCAGGTAATCACTGAATACTATAGAAATAAAGTTTGCTTTTTGAAAAATTTTATGAAAAATGACAAGATTTCAAAACAAAATAATAGGATAACAGTATTGCTATCTTCAAAGTAGTGATTTGCTTATTTTTTAAAACCAAAAAGTTTGAAGCTTGATATTCAGTATGAAAATAAACATAATGTTAGTGATAATTTTCACCCATGAAAGACTGGATTTTTTTTTTTTTTGAGGCAGTGTTCTACTATATGGTTCAGGCTGGCTTTGAACTCACTTTGTAGGCCAGACTGACCTCAAATTGCTGTGATCCTCCTGGCTTAGCCTCCCAAATGCTAGGATTTACAGGCAGGTGTCACTGTGCCGGCTGAAAAACTGGATATTAACATAAACACCATATTGCTACTAGTGAACATAAAAGGAAAAAATCTGTTTCTAAAATAAGTGTTATACAGATGAGTAATATTAATATAAATTCTTTATTTACATTAAATCTGTTTGCTAGTATGACCAAACTTTAGAAGGTCATTCCAAAGGATAAAGCAGAATATAAGAACAGATATTTAGATATTAGGTAAAGGCTCAATTGGATGCAGTTCATAAACCTTTAAGATACCTTTTCTAAAGTTGATGAAACCATGTTTAGGTAGTATCTGGTGGTCTACTTAAACCATTAATAACTGGGTGTTACCTTTTCTTGTCTGCACTGAATGAAAGCATCATGAATATAGACACATATTAAGTAGGAGACTGACATTTCAGTCATGCTGTTTGATTTTATAAAAAAATCACAATAGAATCTTTCCTTTTTAAAAGTTGTAGAGGAACTTCATAATAAATTCTTACATATAGTAATTTCTGTGAGGTCTAGCAATGGAATAAATGAAAGTAGAACTAAAATGCTGCTAAAAACCACTTTATATATATTACATAAGAAAATATATAAGTACACAAAAAGTGAACATTCTTTTCTGCAAATAAGACTCAATGGAAAATAGTAGTATACAAAGAACTATGTAGAATGTGACTGAACACCTGATAACTGGATTAGTTGGGTGCAGTCCTCTGTAATTCTTAGTCTCACTAATGCCTTGTAAAAACTAAAAGTATCTGATTAGACTCCTTATTGAGGATATATTTTTATAAATTTTATATTATCACATTATTGACCATAAAAGATAGGTTTTTCTATGTGACCTATATTTTTTCCTCTATGATCTACAAATCCAAGGATATTTCCTGTCAGACATAGTATATAAAAATTTTTTTGCAGAACAAACAGTTGAAATTGCTCAAAACTCTCATTTATTTATTTAGGTACTGGGGATTGAACTTTTATGACCTTGTGCTTGCCAGGCAGGCGCTTATGCCACTGAGCTAAATTCCCAGCCAAAACTCCCTATTTAAACCAAACAGATTTGATAAATGTAAGTTTATACTGTTGGCCTCAATCATCACTTATTGATAGCTTCACAGATATGATAGCTTCTTATTAGTACATTATTCTAAGACTTTACAATCTATGCTTAGGTATTCAACCAAGAAAAATGAAAGTATATTTATACAAAAACTGCAAAAAATGTTTTCAGTACTTCATTCATAAGACCAAAAATGGAAATAACCTAAATATCTTTTAAATGATGAACGGATAAACTAAATATCAGAAAAGCTACTGATACGTACATAACATGGGTGCACCTCTCACAGCATTATGCTAAGTGAAAGAATCTAGTTTCAAAAGACTGTCTTCTGCTTGATTCCATCTATATGACATCTTTGGAACAGGCACAAGTGTACTGATGGAGAACAGATCAATGGCTGCTTTGGTTAAGGATAGAGGAAGTATCTGATTACAAATGATAAGATAGAATTTTTAGAAATTACAGGAATCTTGATTGTGGTGGTGGATATACAATTCTATGTATTTGCCAAAACTCACACACCATAAATCAAAAGGATTACACTCTATGTAAATTTAAAAATAAATACTTTAGAATTACTGTTTGCCTGGTGGGTGCCTCACTGTTAAAAGTAACTTACTCCAAGTCCACTGGTTCATGCTAGATTCATGGGTTGGGAAGGAGGTTAGTGGGGAACTGGTACAAATCCTGAGTCAATGCAGAAATTTTTCTTAGAGGTCGACTGGGAGCTTCTGCTTGAGGATCACCAGTATAGGAACACCAAACTCCGAGAATGGATATTTTTTGCTGCTACCAAATTATTTCCTTTTTCCTTTTTCTATTTCAAATGTGTACATGTGGTATTGGGAATTGAACCCAGGGCTTTTGCACTGAGCTATATCCCCAACTTTTTTTATTTTGAGACAGTGTCTTGCTAAGTTGCCCAGGCTGGACTCAAACTTTCAATCCTCTTTCCTCAGCCTCCTAAAGTGTTGGGATTATAGATGTGTGCTACCATGCCTAAATTATTTATTAGTTAAAGCTGGTTTCCCTAACGCTGGCCCCTGCTGGTCCTAGAATAATTCCATGAAAGTAAAAATGTAAGTTTATCTTTTTCATTTTAGTGGTAGCAGAATAACTTCAGAAAGGGACAGCCTGAAGCTACTCAGTTAGAATAATCTCGACCTGTAGTCTGTAAAATCCTGAGCTACCCTGAAACATGAGAAGTTATGTGGCCTGGTCTCCAGCCTTATAAATGCTTGGGTCATAGAGTCAGTCTTTTAAAGAAGGACAACATGGTCCCAGGGCCTTCTCCGGAATGAAACTGAGGGAGTATATTCTCATTTATTCTTTCCTTCATCAGAAAGTTCCTTTTACATGGGTTCATCCTTTCTTCTGATTCTCTGCTGGCTTCTAAGATGAAGAGAATCCAGAAATTGATTTTGGCCAATAAAATTGATGGAAAAACCTTCAAATAAAATTCAGGATGGCCAAGCTACAGCCTATTCCCACCAGAACCAGGACTAGCCACAGGGGCCAGCTGCCTAAGAAGAGATCCATTCCAGATGAACGCACCCTGAACGTGGTTAGGTATCATCTTACCTGTTTGAAGTTGCCATTTTTCCTCTGCTCCCAATCCATCATGTCATGAAAGATGGGAATCATGATATTCCGCACTTCTGGCTGTGGGACCAGTGTAACACCCAGAAAAGGGCCGATCATTCCCGGAATAAAGTGGATCTTATGTTCACCTGAACAATAAAGTCCAAAAGATGTTAGTAATTCTGGCTTTGTTCTTTTCATGAAAGATTCAAAAGTAGTACCACAGACTTATATTGGAAGATTCTAAGACTAAAGTTCTTTCTTACAGTTTTCCGAGATACTCCCTCTCAGCTTTTTGGTGGTCCTGAGGATTGAACCCATTGAGCTATATATCTCCACAGACTTTTAAAAAAAATATATTTTGAGATAGGGTCTTGTTAAGTTGCTAAATTGCACAGGTTGGGCTCAAATTTATGATCCTCTTGCCTCAGCCTTCTAGAATGTTGGAATTATAGGTGTATGCCATAATGGCCAGCTCCTCTTGCTTTTGAGTTCATGGATAAAACTGGTCCAGCTCAGTGAAAGCAATGTTTGAAAAGTACAAAAATGCTTTTCCAAAGAATTTCCTGGAAAGTTACACAAAATACCCAACATTTTTGAGACTGAGGAGTAGAGTTTATTATTTTAGACAGAATTAGTTTTCTGGGTAACTTGTACTGATTTCAGATGGTCTAGTCATGGCATTTTGTTTTAATAAAGGAAAATCCATATTTTCTGCTTAAACACAATGCACTTTCCCTGGGGTTTCTTCCTCTAGCCTAGATATATTTAACTGATGAAGATATCAAGCCCCTGATCTAGCTCCAGAGATCTGAAGCATATGGTCTTCTCAATGCCTGTGCTCATGAATACCTTCTGAGCTGGCAGGAGTCTCCTGCACAACCTTACTTTGACAGGCTGGCCTGGACTCTCTTTTAACCACTTTAACCACTCTGCCTTCACATCTTACTTCTAATGATAGCAGATCTACTCAGAGAAGATTAGCACAATCCTTAACATCCTTTATGAGGCCTTCCCATGGGAAGTAAGTGATGTTATTTTCCTCTGTCTGGCTTGCTATCTGGGGAGTGTTTCCAGAATTCAAGGCCAGTCCTGAGGACCACAGAATAGGACTCTTATCATCCTTGAAACAGTGAAACAGAGACCCATTTTCAGAGTTCTGCTTTCAGTTCTTCAGACTAAGGAAAATACAAACTAAAGACTTATGTAATAATTGCTTCAGCCAAGTAAAACTGGTTCTCAAGCTCTAGAGAATGTCATTTCCACCAAAATCAATGAAAAAGAAATGGTTTTATCATGTATACCTAGTATCTTTTATGTTTCTTCTATTTTAAAAGCCTAAGAAGAAAATATTAGCCATAAGTCTGATTTTGTACATTCAAAGCTTGGCATGTGGTACAACTGCCAGTCTCTCGTGCTCCTGAGAGTTTCAGGGTTAAAATCCATAATCAAAGTATGTTGGATGCAGGGAATAAGAGATATTAAACCTGGAAAGTATACTAAGGAAGTATACTAAGGAAAATATACTAAGTATACTAAGGAAGTATACTAAGGAAAGTATACTAAGTATACATTCCCATTCAGGGATTGAAGGCCCTACTGCTAGAATAAATGCCTCACACCTCACCTGCTCCATCTAGGTTAGGGGTGGGGATGGCTAAAGGGTAACTGACTGACAGATTTTATGACCATAGTTCCTATGGCTTCAGGGTATGAGCTTAGCTAATGCAGACTTCACTTGAACTTGTAATAGCAGCTTCTCTGGTATGCTGACAGGCCACTCGGACTTCAGTAGTTTCACAGATTGGCCCAGCTAGTATTCAGGGCAACCCAAGGATTCTACCAGAAAGATTGATCTGACAACTTCACAAACAGGGACAACTAGAGAAGCTGTGGTGAGAAAAGCTAAAATCAATTTCACCCAGAGGCTACAACTCTCTTTTCACATAATTTGTTATATAATTGGTATCATACACTTGATCTGGATTCATGAATACCAGATATCCATGAAGTGTTTTAATCTTTATTAAAATAAATAGCTGTATTTGCTCATGTGCTGCGTATCTCCAAGATTTATGCTTTTGAGCTTGCAACATCCAGATTATGACATGAAAAACAGACAATTTTGAAGGCATGGGGTTTTAGACTAGACAAAACTACCAGAGCCATCTCTTCTTTTATCCTTCTAATGTTAGTTCTCAAGAAAGGAACTGTGCACATGTAGTAGTGTGATCTTATTTCTTAGCCAAATTCTTCCTACCAAGCGTGTTATGAACGTGTTCTACACCATCCATCTGAGATGTTACGTTGAAATTATGTAAAGCTCTCTTGGGGCTGAATTAACACTTATAAAGTCTGGGGAAATTATTAGTCTTGGTCTTTTTGTTTGTCCATGCAATATGTGTGAGGGAAGAAGAGGGAGAAAAGACTCACCCAAATTCTGCCACATGCTGAACAGCTCATAAGCCATCATCACTCGCATGTCACCGTATCTGGAAATAATAACACAGGAGACAGCTGTGGAAGACGATTCAGGAAGACAGGGCTGCAAAACTTACTTCAGCACTGTTTTTTTTAATGCTTAAAATGCTAAGCCGACTGGTCTGAGAAACCCTTATACCTGGCTCCTTCTGAAGCCACCCATGTGAGAAAATTTTAAACTTCTGAAAGAGCTTGTCATAGGAAAATGAGAATTTTTCTCATCTGGGAAAATGGTAGCGAAGAGAATAGGAGATATCCGTCTTACTTATCTAGAATCTTCTTCCTCTTGACTGAAGTAATGATTTCTAGCTGAAGGCTTGGCTGATTTATGAACAGAACTGCCAGACTAAAGTAAGAATTCCACACCTGGAGTGGTGGGGGAGAGAGAAAGAGAGAAATGTCAAGCAACAGTCTCAGTCTATAACTTGCAGGGTGAGTTACTAAATACATGCATGTAGCAGAGAATCTACTTTAATCTTAACAGTGTGATTTGTTTTCCTTTTTACATATCTTTGCAATAGAGATTCCCCTTCCCTTTTTCTTTCTTGACTCTTTCTGAAGCTAACAGCATTGAAAATGAATTAGAAGGCATACTCAAGAGTGTTTGGCTCTCAACATCTCCAACAGAGGTGCTCCTAGGTCACACTATAATCATCATCAGGCTTGGAAGCTATTTAATAATTAGAATGTACTACTAAAGTAAAAAGCAATGAGTTTTTTGGTTTTCTAGGATTATTTCAAAGATAGTGACGAATTTGAGGAGCTCCTACCTTGAAGTCAAAGTCTGTCTCTGTGAAATTCTTGTGCAGTGCAGAGGACAGGTATTGGACAGTAGTGACTATAATACTACAGTAAAGAAAAAAAGTATCAACAGAATTAAAAGAGTAATAATGACATCTGATAGCATTGCATCAGTTGGTAATGGCCTGTGGGCAAACTTCCAGAGTAAACTTGCTCCCATGTAAGATATCACAATGAAGAGAAGACAGCATAAAATCTATAGAAAGCAAAATGAAAGGTTCTTGCCTAATATAAATTACTGTACAATTATGGCGGTGGTCTAATGTGGCAGAAGGCCAAAGTGGGAATGCCTACCACTTCCTGCTTCTTCCTCAGCCTTACTTGCAACTCTCTTCCTGTTTTCACATGAAGAAAAGTTCCAATCAGCTCCTTGCATGTCATCAATGCCCGTCCTAGGCACCACCCTAGTCAGAGGTTATATGTATATTCCATATCCCACGTTCTGGTCAGACTGCCTATGGTCATGAGCTTCTCTCCACGTCCTTAGAATAAAGGCTACTTTTTACTTTATATTTTGCTCTTTATTGTGCTGAAAACCCTAACATAATGGTGCCTTGTGACTAGGATGGCAGAGTGTGTTAGCTCCTAAAAAATCCCTCCCCAGTTGGAGCTTTCCTGCCTAAGAACCACCTATTTTTTCCCTCTGGGACTGTTTACTTGCAGCCACTAATCCACATGCAACAGCGACCTTCCTCACTCATCACAGGTGAGCTGCCACACTGGGTTTTCTGTTTCCATTCCTAAAATTTGCAAGCTTGCGTCCAAGAACCTACCCTTACCATCTGTGGACAGAGATAGCAGTTTTCACACTCCTTTGGCTGTACAGCCTGAGACAAAACTGTTATTTTTGTTCCCTGGGACCCTGCCCCGTACTCTTTGGTTACAGTTGAGGAGAATGGGTGTTGGGACTTTCCATGTCACACTTTCAAAACAGTGCCGACTTTTTGATAGATGTGATTTAGTACAGCTTCCACGTTCCTTGGAGGGGAGCTAAAGCTCTTACGTCCCAAGGTGAAGTTGTTCTCTCAGCTCACTTATAATTCGGTCATGGGGAGCACTTCCTGTCCCCTGAAAAACACACCTCTGGGGTGCCTGGTTCATAACCTTGGTGCTCTTGGCCTCTAGAAGGCTATAAAATCCAAAAAGCTGATCTTTTATTTATGCTTTTGTCACAATGGTGGCAAGTTGGCAGAAACCCTTCATTTTTAGGCTTTTTTCACTTTCAGGACATGTCCTTCTCTCACTCTGTCTTGTATAATGGCCCAAATACTTCTGGCTTGCTCTGCTCCACCAGGAATTCTCCCTCCCTGCCCACCGGACCCCTTAGATGATGCGTCTGTCTTTATGGCTCCTCTCCTGTATTTTCCAGATCAAATCCCAAAGCTTTCTCAGCCAGAGGTTTCTATGTCCATGGTGCTCTCCTCTCTCCCTTCCTCACACCCAATAGCCTTTAATCCTTCCCTTAGTTTCTCTCCCCAAGCTCAGATTTCTCAATACCCTCCACCTGAGCCATCTATTCCATTGGATAGTTCTTTGTCACCCACCTCTGCATTGCCATTTTCCCCACTGGCCCACCACACTCAGTCTCATGCGTTCCAGCATTCCAGCAAGCCACATAGTTCTCAGCAACCATCTTGCTGCAGCTTGCATGGAGGACAGCTGCCATCTTGTGGCCCTCTGCCATGTGACAGTATGCCGCCATCTTGGATGGGTCGCAGGGTCAATGGTTACCCTCTTGCCGTCTCTCATCATGGGACCAGAACTGGCCATCTACAGGCTGGTCCCAAGGGATTAGTTCATATTCATGTTCTTTTCCCTCTCTGATCTATCTCAGATTAGCCATAAATTAGGTTCCTTTTTTGCTACTCTTATTTCAAGAGATCTCTATGAATTAATCTACAAAAGGTTCACACTAGTCTATTTATTATAGCTCAAATTGGCCAAATATATTTGAGTGTACTCTAAATTTGTAACATGTTTGTCAGTCTATGTATCTGTTGTCTGTTTGTCCAGTCTGTTTATACTGTACAGATCGTCTGTCCATGTTTGTCCATTTGCCTGCTCTGTGAACAGCTGTTCCTTTTTATTTGAGCTCAACAATCTTTTTTCCTCCTCTTTTACATTTTCAGATCATTTAATCAAGGTTTATTTGGGTTATAGATTTAAAAAACATGCTTCCACCTAGGTTGGCAGCTGGTCAAAATTATGCTAAAACTGGTTAAACAAAATTCCTTGGGTTGAGGAGACATTGGTCAGGACTTCAACTGATGAATAAGAAAGTGGCCACCTGGTAACTTTAACGAGCTCTTGTTCATTAATTAGAGATCCCAATAATCTCCATAGCCTTATGGGAGACACCTAAAGTTCATATGACTAAGACAATTCATTATGCTGATCTTATGGTATATTCATGCCTTCAAATATAAAATTGGGATTTTTTTTTTTATGATGACAAGTGTTTTCTTTCAGATCCAGACATCTGCCTTTTTTAGCCAGGAGATTCAGGTCAGGCTGACATCAGGCCACCAGTCAAATAATAACTTTTAAACAAAAATTTATGTAATGTATATGTTATATTTAAAGATGCTTAAATACTGAGCAGTCCAAACAATGTCACAAATTTCTTCAGTGCTCAAATGTTAAAACCTCATGGTTAATAGAAAATAGTAGTTACATTTAATGTTCTATGTTAAGCTTATACCTCTACTGCACGGTACTGTTATCAATCTTCTGAATGTTCAACAACTAAAATTAAGAGATATTATAAATTCCTTTTGCTGGGACCCACCAGATCTTTTTCCAGAAAAAGGTTGTATGACACATATTGGGGCCATAATTAACTATACTCAATAAGCCTTAAATAACAACACAGCTGATAGTTCTCCTAAATGAAAAGGTGAAATTAATAAAACAGGCTATCCTCCAAAAATCAGATGGCATCAGACTTTCTAATAGTATAGGAGGTACTTATAAAATTGTAAAACCTAAATGTATATATGAAAATGAATTACACGTCAGTTTCTAAAATTCCCTAGACCTTATCCTTATCCTCCTTATGGGAAGCCATTACTAAAATTATACTTATAAATACCCTGTTGATTCTATTATTTGTCTCCTGCATACTTGATTCTTTGCCTTTGTCTCCTTTAGACTTAAAGGTGTACACCTACCTAAGATGAAACCAGATGTCTTGTGACTGTGGAGGAGACAGATACTTCTACTTCAGGCCAGATCCCAAGACAAAAGGCTAAACTTGGCCCTCAAATCCCACAGGGAGACCTTCTTAATATGGCTTTTCATGTTTTCAACAAAAAGAGATAAAAATCAAAATCAAAATAAAAATCTGATCTTTTAGCAGTGACACCTGGAGTTTTGAGACAGGTAAACCAAGATAAGGTAGAGCTGCCTGAGCCCCTCCCAGACCATGCTTCAAGTGCAACAAAGAAGGACATTGGGCAAGAGAGTGCCCCAACCCTGGCATTCCTCTGGGGCCTTGCCCCTATTGCAATCTCAAGGGCCATTGAAAGAGCGACTGTCTTAGCCGCCAGAGAGTGGGTAAGCTATCCTCTAACTCCTTGCCCTCATAGGAGATCTCATGACCACTGGATTCATCACTGACTGATCTATTTGGACCTGCTACTGAAGGCTGATGGGGTTTGGGGTCCACAGCCCCCCATTAAGGTATCCTTCTCAGAGCCCCAAGTCCCATTGGAGGTCTCAGGTAAGACATTCTCTGTACTTGTGGACATAGAGGCCATTTATAGTGTTCTTCCTGAGTTTTCAGGCCCTTGTATTAAGTCCTCAGTCTCTGTAGTGGGTACTGACTACCAACCTATGCAGCTTTTGCAGACAGGGCCTATTCCACACAGGTTCCAGACTCTCTTCTTTACCCATAGCTTCCTATAAACTCCAACATGTCCCAGATCTTCTTCAAAAACTTGACCTCTCCTTTACCTTCTCCTTCCCCACAGCTCTAGTCCTCCAAACACCCTCACAGTGCACCACAAAGCCATCCCTCCCCTCCCTTCTTGTCTGGTTGATCCCATAGTTTAGGATACCTCCAATTCCACCTGCACTACCCATGCCATGCCTATTTTAATTCATCTCAGGGATCTTTCCATTTTTCCTTGCATTCCCCAATATCCCATAGCTCCTAAACATTTATAGGGATACCATGCTCTATCACATCCTTCCCTCCACCACTCTTTTACAGTCATAGATCTTAAAGATGCCTTTTTTACCATCCCCCCTACACCCTAATTGTCAGGATTCCTTTGTGTTTATGTAGACTGACCTAGACACTCTCAGGTCTCAACAACTTACACCTGTCATCTCTATAGTAAAACCTCTTCTCAGAGACACATACCACCCCCTTCCTTTCTTATTCATCAATTTCACAGACACACCCTGGTCAGGACTGGCAGGCAGATTTTACATACATGCCCTGACACAAAACTCTCAAATATCTTCACATCTTTCTTTGTACTTTTTCAGGATGGATAAAAGCCTTTCTCACAACCAGGGAGATGGCTAATATAGTTACCAAAGTGCCTGTTACAAGAAATCATCCCAAGGACCACAACCAAGGTGAAGCGGCCCCTACCTGGTCTTCTTGGCAACCCCAACAGCGGTCAAAGTTGCTGGACTGCCATCCTGGTTCCACATCAAAGTGGTGCCCTCCCAACCCTGAATCTAACCATCCTGAGTGGTCATCTCATCTTCTATCTCCCACCCGTCTCCATCTCAGCAAGGCCTCACAGCCACAACTCTCAGGCTAAGTCATGTTTTGTTATCCAATTTGATTCCTAATCCCCTACATTCTACTAATTATTTTTTTACAGCAGGATTCTTGACAGTCTTTCCTAAGGACTCCCACCTCATGCATAAAATCGTTTTCATGTTGTTCTACATAACAACTGTCTTCGTTCTCTCTACCCTCAGTTGTTTAATCAAACGTGAGATCCCTGAGGGCCTAGGCTCTTATCTCCCTTATAGTGACAGAGCCATGGCCCTCCCCACCCCTCTTATTCTTTCCAGCTCAATTCCTGGACCAGAGATAAGCCCTACCTATCTACACTTTTAATTTTACCGTTTCAGATGGAAAAATAATTACCTCTCATAACTTCACTCCTCCTAACCCAACATTTATTTTTCCAGAATCTACCTTACCATGGCCCTGATGGAACAGTGTATTTAAACCAAAGACACCTTTCCTTCTACCTCTCCTGGGTCCTTAAATATGATAGTGGTCTGCCTCCTCATAGTACTTTGTCTCTTTGTTTTTCCAACCTAGGGTGTGGGCATTCACCAATGATAAAGTTGTCCTGGCTAAAACACCTAGTACCACCTTCTGCATGGGCATCAACCATCATCCCGTCAACCTTCCTAAACCCCAATATGGCACCCCCTTTCTGCAGGAAGTAGCAAGAGAGAGACTTCACCCTTTTCCTAACAATACAAAGATAAGAATGAAAGGTTCTTCCCCTAGTATAAATTATTGTACAATTATGGTGGTAGTCTAACATGGCAGAAAAAAGTGGAAATGCCTATCACTTCCTGCTTCTTCCTCAGCCTTACTTGCAACTCCCTTTTCTGTTTTCACGTGAAGAAAGTTCCAATCAGCTCCTTGCACGTCATCAATGCCTGCCTTAAGCACCACCCCAGTCAGAGGCTATATGTATATCCCATATCCCACATTCTGGTCAGAGTATGCCAGACTGCCTATGGTCATGGGCTTCTTTCCACATCCTTAGAATAAAGGCTACTTTTTACTTTATATTTTGCTCTTTATTGCACTGAAAACCCTAACACAAACCAGTCTTGGAGAAATATCCCAGAGTTACAAAATAGTACAGGATATCAATGGGGCCTTAATATTTCTTCTTTCTGGACCTTATGGTTCTTTAAGGTTTCTTCTAGAATTTCTGGGACTTTTGGTAATCAATTTATCTTATCACTTTTAGTATGATTTAGAGCATAATTTCATTATTTTACTTGACAACAGGAGTTCATAGTTATTGTCTTCACTTTTTGTTATATATTAGTATTTTCATCTGAGTCATCTGATTCCAGCTCTTGGTCTAGAATATCACTCTTAATATCAACCTGAGCACATTAAAGGGCAATGGGAAGTAACCGTGCTAGAACTGCTGCATATGAATTGAAGGAAAAAAGAATCAAAGTGGGACAGATAGGTGAAGGTTTGATTATAGTGGGCTTTGGCCATCTGGCCAAGGGCAAACAGTGCATTATAGACAGTAGACCACCAACAAAGGGGGTGGTAACTTTTAAGAGTTAAAAGACATTAAAAAAAAAAAAAAGGCTGCTTCTGCAGGGCAGGTTGGGAAGCCTGCAAGGCCCTAAATTAAGAGCACAGAAAAAAGAAACAAGAGGTATGCCACAGAAACACAAGGGATTCAAATGGAAAATCCACTACTTGAGAAAATGTCTATGCAACTTTGTTTATAACTACTTTATTTTGAACAAAAGGTTTTCAGGGTTTTTGTTTGTTTTTGTTTTTGTTTTTGGTGGGAAAAGAGAGCCCCATAAAAAGTACAAAATAGAAAGATAATGGTGGTACCTCTATACTATACTTAACAAATAAATGTACTACATTCTACATATTGCCAACAAACAAGATAGATCAGTGGAAGGAGGCAATGGAGTAGGGACTGGAGGGCAAGCACTCTTCCCTGAGTGGGGACGTCTCTAACAAGCCAGCTCCTTATTACATGTTATCACTCTTCTGGTTTGCTAAGAGGAAGCATGAGCTAGAAATATAAATGGAGCAGATAAGTTTAGGTCAGTCTTAAGTAAATTATGTATCAGTAAGCCAGGACTCCAATGAGTAATTAGCACTCTCCATGGGAGGCAAACACTGTCTGGCAGACAACACAACTCTAATTGAGAGGAAGGCTTTAGCTGCAGAGCAGCATAGGCCAGTGGTCACTGGGCAGGCCTCTCTCAAGGGGAAACACTTCTCTGGGTATGGTATTTCACATCCTTTTTGTTCTTACAATACTATGATCTACCATATGTTTAGATTCAATATTTTCAATTTCATCTTCTCATCCTTTTGGTCACTGGCTAATTCCTACTGGTTGTTCCTCCTAACATTTTTTTCCCCATTTTTCCAATTTCTCGCTCTTTTTTCCCCAAGGTCTTAGCTTTCATATTTTACTTGCTATCTCTCACAAAACACACTCTCTTTTGTTTGAGAAGAGCTCTATGGATGTCAGTGCAGATCTCTTCCTTCCTTACTTGCTTGTGAGCAGTCTCATCACCATCCAGTCCCGAGGGAAGACACTCATCTTCATCAGGTTCCGGAATACACAGAAAATCTTCAACAGGAATTCCTGGCACAGAGAAAAGCACATGTGACACATGTACCATAACCTCATGGACCATAACCACCAGTATAGCACACATTTCCCCAACAGGACCTTCCTGGCATCTAGACCATGAGAATTCATGGCACCTATTATGGTTTGTATCTAGATGCCCCACCAACCCAAAGCACCATGTACTACTAGGCGGGGCTTTTGGAGATGATTAGACCTAGAGCATGTGATACTGGAATTAAGGGTGTGTGGTACTAAATTAGTTCACTGACTAGAATTAGCACAGTTCTAGGTGGCACTCCCCAAAAGCTGGTAGCCTAGATGGGATAAAAGGGAAAGGCAGGCTTGCTTTTACTGCTTGTTAACTTTCACCTGCCATGACATGAATTTTCTCCTCTGTGATGTCTCTCTGCCATGCCACTCTACACTGGGCCCAGCTGAGCATGGTCTGAGACCTCTACAGACTGTGAGCTACATAAACTTTTCCTCCTTTAACTTGTGGGTACCAGGTATTTTGTCCCAGCAATGAAAAAAACAACTAAAATAGTGCCAATGCATTAGATTTTGGTTTCCTCTCTGAGTTGCTTCTCTTAGTGGCTACATGAGAATGAATTCTCACAGACCAGATGGAGTGGTTCCACACTGGGGAGAAAAGACAGAGCTCTATATCTATAATACTCAAAGTGAAAAGCATAAGGCAGACTGGTGCCCAGCAGAACTGGTGTCAGACTGAATCCACAAACTTTATTCCCTGGGGCATGGCTGCTGAGTGGCTGATTTTAAGAGCATGCTTTTTTGGTTATTAAGAACATATTGATAGAAGAACTTTAGGAATGGCAGAACAAAAACCTATAAAAATTGATGGGGGGCTATAGCTCAGTGATAGAATATGGCTTAACACACCCAAGGGCCTGGATTCAATTCTCAATACCAAAACAAAGCAAAACCCAAATCAAAACCCAGAAATACTCTGAAAATATGCTCCTCCATGAAAGCAGTAAAATGGTTAAGACTGATTAACCAAAGACTTGGAACAATTCAAGAAGTGTTTACTTAGGAAAACGTAATCTGAGAAAGAATGGAGAGTGAACATTTTAATTTGCTCTGTTCTAATCTTCTTTCCCTTTCCCTATAGTAGCCCCAACAGCTATAAAACAATTGCAGTCAGAAAACCTAGTAGTCACTGGAAGGAACAGAATGGTTTTGGAGCCTCTAAAATAGTTCCATTACCCAGAGAATTATTATTATTAGACCTGCTTTGGTAAAGAGCTTGTCTTTATTTAAGCTGACTTGGAGTTTACTTAGTGAGAAAGTTTTTTGTTGTTGAAAAAAAAATTCAGTCACAAAAAATCTGACTGGGTGTGGTGGCACACACCTATAATCCCAGCACTTTGGGACACTGAGGTAGGAATATCTCTGTGAGTCTGAGGCCAGCCTTGGCTACAAAGAGAATTCAAGGCTACCCTGAACTGTGTAGTGAAACCCTATCTCAAAAAGACAAAAATACCCGCCCCCTGAACTTTAGCATCCAAGTTGAGTGAAGTAGCTATGTCAGTAAGGCCAAACAAAAGAATGCCCAAAAAAATGTAAAGAAAAATCTTAAAAATGAGATACCCATATGGAGGATTTGCAAAGTCCTGATACATTCCTGACAATCTAGAAGGATATACACATGTTCAGGGCTGTACATAGTCCTTGCAAAGTACTAAGAAAGCCTAATCTCTCACCTCTGGCTGACAATGAGGCTCTGTATAAGCAGGAAATAACATTAAGATAGAGTGATAAACTGTTGGAATGTTGAGGGTAAAACCTAGCAAAGTGTACCAAACTTAGCAAAGTTTCAAGGCATTTAAAAACTATCAAGTTATTTGTTGATCATTAACTGAATGGAGACTTTAGTGGCTACACATAACAAAGAATATAAACATTAAAGAACTAGTCCAAGAAAGTCACTAAAAAGACTTTACAAATATTATTACCAACAAAAACCAACAGAAAGCAAACCCCTGGGAATGTGTTATCTGATTTCCAGAACTTCAATGTATATCAAAAATCCAGTTTTCAACAAAAGTTACAAAACATTAAAAAGTAAAGTATGGCTCATACACAGGAAAAGAGTCAATAGGAAAAAAACAAAAGGATAATGTCTCATCAAATTGAGAATATGAATAAAAGAGAAATTATTTCAAAATCAACAAACTTCTGGAAATAAAATACAATAAATAAAATGAAAAATTTACTGGAGGGTCTCCACAATACATTTAAACTGGCAGAAGAATGAGCAGTGTTGACAGGTTAACTAAAATTATCTAGCAGAAGGATAGAAAGAAAAAGAATGAAAAAATGAACATAGCCTCTGACACTGTATCATCAGGGGAATAAACATATACTTAGTGGGAGAACCAGAAAGAAAGCAAAAAAGAGGAAAATATCACTTGAAGAAATAATGGCCAGAACTTTCCAAATTTGATGAAAAAACTCTTTACTGTGGTAGGAAGATCTCTGTGAGTTTGAGGCCAGCCTGGACTACAAAGTATAGCGAGGAAGGAAGCTTAACAAACTCCAGATGGAAGAGAATCAGACAGACACAAGAGAGTGAAACTGTCAAAAGCCAAAAACAAAGAGAATTCTGAAAGCATCAAGAGAAAAACCACTCATCATATCAAAATGGTTCCCAGTAAGATTAACAGGTGACTTCCTAGATAAACAGAGGTCAAAAGGCAGATAAAAGTGCTAAAAGAACACTCAACCACAAACCTTAAATCCAGCAAACTTATCATTCAAAAATTAACAATAAATCAACACATTCTCAGATAAATAAAAATTGAGAAAACTTACCCTAAAGAAATACTGTAACAGGCCGGGGGTTTAGCTCAGTGGCATAAGTGCCTGCTGGGCAAGCATGAAGTCATGAGTTTGATCCCCAGTACCAAAAAAAAAAAAAAAAAGCCCCTTTTTTTCAGAAATATTGTAAGGCATCACTCAGATTGAAATAAAAGTAAAAGAACTTGAGTCCAAATGGAGTAATAAAGAATGCATACAAAAAATGTATTGAAAGGAAAGTAGCAGAGCTGTGATTAGCAACAAAATTCAGTCCCTTGAAGATCTGGAAATCAGATACTGGAAAATAACAATTTGGAAAAGAAAAAGGAAAAAACCAAGTAAATTGCTGAGAATCAGGAAAAAACGGACAGGAAAATTAGAAGCTACAGAGAAGCTGGAGAGATGGCCCATAACACAGAAAAAACAATGAAACAATTTGGACTCCAGCCGGCTTGTGGTTCACAGGGAGGGGAACCTGGCTCCCAGGAAGCAAGGTAAAGTGCTTGGGAGAGACAGCCAGGGAGAAATGGTGGCAGAGCCCACAGGAGTGGTGAAATGTAAAAGCAGTGTGGGGTTTTGCTCTGAGGTGACTTTTTTCCATATGACAGGTAATGGCCAGAGAAGAATTCCAGCCAAGGTGCCTGCCATATCACCAGAGGTGATATGGTGCTATTTTGGGAAGGGGCTGATTAAATTTGGGACTTAGAACAACTAAAAACAATTTCACTTCAGGGCTTCCAGAGTATCCCTTTCACTATGATTAGGGGGACATGTAACCATTGGAGACAGCTGTGGACAGGCAGCGGCTGGAAAGAGATTGCTTGAGAAGTTTTAAGTTCAGGCCTAAAAGGACATGGGCCACTCCTCAGGCCCAGCTGAGCTGCATTCAAAAACAGCTGTGTTTTAAAGTTCCGGTATTAAGTATTTGAACTGTTGCCATGCTATTTACATTCACAGATCTCAGGTCTGCTTCCCTTCCCTATCCTGCAGTATGAATAAAATATGTCTTGGTGGGGACACTGCTATAGCCTGGGGTACAAAGGCAGAGCCTCTGGAATAGTGGGCAGCTCGCAAACCCACAAGACATTAGGCTAGATGAAGAAAATGCTGCCTTGCTGGACTCCAGAACTGCACATCCTGGGATGAAATTGCATTCAAAAATATGGAGTAACTTTTTTTTTTTTTTTTTTTTTAGATCATCCTTTTCTTTTTGTCTTTCTTCACTTATTTATTGGGGTTTGGGGAATATTCCTTTTTCCTTTATAAAAAAATCATTTACATGTGTTTGCAATACATGTAGTTTACAGTTATCTTAAAAGTAACATTTGCATAATACATCTTTCTTTTTTTTATTCCCCCTTCCCCATCTTACCCCCAGCTCTAGATCCTCTTTCCCCATTTTCATTAATTTTAGTTTATGATAAAGTTTATTGGCCTGATCTACATAGTGAAACCCTGTCTCAAGAAAAAAGTTTACATCCATTGTGGGTATGTTGTACACGTACATAGCACATCCTACATCTTTTAACTTCCTTTTTTCCTTCCCCTTCTCACTTTTATCTCTTAGACCCCTTCTCATTTGTAAAAGATACATTTCTGTATCCTTTGATCAATACCTCCTTTTTCTCTTTTGCTGTGTAGTTCAGGCAAGTCTTGAACTCACAGTGATCCTGCCTCAGCCTTCAGAGTGTTGGGATTATCAGCATGTGGCACTATGCTTGGTTCAGTCCTTTTATTACTGTTCTTTATTTACACTCTGCCTTATCCTAATGAGACATACCACAAGGTATTTAAGTTTGTATGTTTGATTTCAATTAACATTAAGGTTTCTAGGTGTTTTCATTTTCCTACAATTGTTTCCAATTTATCTTTTTTTATAGCTGACCACTGAATATCGAGATCACATTTTCTTTATCCATCTGTTGATGGACATATAGGCTGCTTTTGGGATTTAGTTAGTCTAAACTACACTGCCCTAGACACTGGTATATATGTACTGCTGTAATATGATGTCTTTAGCTTGTTTGAGAAGATATCTAGAAGAGGTGACCCTGCTTGTCTAGCATAGGCACACAGTGGGGTAGTTATGTAACCATGACTTAGCACAGGTAAACATGCACATGCTGGTTACAGCACTATGCAAGAATGTAAATACAAGATAACAACCTGTATTAAAATTATACGATGAGAGCAAGAACCATTAGTGTTTCCTGAGCTCGGTGCCCTGTTGGAACTTGGGGCGCTGGGAAAACAAGCAGCCAGCCCACTGCTCTGGTAAGTGGCTGTGGCCTGGCAAGCCACAGCTGCCCCAGAGCGAGAACCATTGGTGTTTCCTGAGCTCTGTGCCCTGTTGGAACTTGGGGTGCTGGGAAAACAAGCAGTCAGCTCACCGCTCTGGTAAGTGGCTGTGAGCCTTCCGGGCTAAGAATCAAACATCCACCCCTCTCGCTTCTCCCCCGTTAGCAAATGGGAGCCAGAGATCTGAGTATCTCTTGGGAAGATCAACATATGCAATATAGCAAATAAGGGGGGGATTTCCTTCTACCATCTCTTTGAAGGCAAATATCTTTATAACTATTTTGCTCTGTTCTGATTAATGGTATTGCTCTATTCAATATTCTGTTTTTATAAGTTTGGTACTTCCTTCCACTTTGCTGTACCTGATTGAATGAACAACTATTGTGAAAAAAACTAAATATACTATTTACATATTACTGTTATCCTGGTAACCTGCTGTGAGGTTCTGTGCCAATTTCACTACACTGTCTCAATTGGCTTTGTTCTGTCTTGTTCTGCTGTATTTTACTACCTTCAAAATAATAATAATAATTAAAAAAATTATACGATGAAGATCCAGGCAGCTCTTATACTCTACTCTATGCTCCTGCTGTTGTTGCTGACTTACACATGTGTGTTCTTTAACCTAGAGACCACACCTACAAAAATTTCCCTTGGCCTCCTGAGCAGGCAGACAACTGGCAGGGAGGATATTAAGGAGGCAGTATATTAAGGTGAATGGTCCTGTGGAAGCAGTGCCTGAACCGGGAGGACTGGCAGTCAGTCTGGGAATAAGTCTGTTTAGAGCCTGGCAAGACTTGGAAGCAAAGAACAGACAAATTCCTCCCCTTCACCATGAAACGGTGGGGTGGGTGGCTTAGTTGTTCTTCACTCTCTTTCGCTGCATAAATCAAGAGGTGAATGGCTTTGTGCTGCAAGTAGACCAGCTGCAGCAGATAGAGGACCTTGAGAATGGCTGCTACGTAGCTCATGTGAGATGTGGAAGCACATGTGGAAGAGATGTGCCTCCTCCAGATGTTTCCAGAAATGTAAGTCCTCATGTCTCAGAAAACCCCCAGGAAAATTCCCTGGTTTTGCATGCTTGGCTGGCTGTTTGTCAAAAGTGGAGGTAGAGGAACCCTTAACCCAGGGAAGAGGACTTGGAGGGCCATCTACCTCTACCCAGCACAAAATGTATACAACCTATGCAGCCACGGAGCTGCAGGAACTGGCAAAGCAATTAAAGCAGAAAGCATGTAAAACAGTGCCTGTGTGGCTGCTACAGCTGTGGGGTGATGGGGCTGATAATACCCAGTTAAGCCCACAGATGTTCCAAATAGCAATAATAGCTAGCACCTGCTGTATGAGACAGGTTCTACAGGACATGCAGAGGACAGTCCCAGGAGCCGTGTAATCAGACTGTGATAAATGTTGATGACAGTGGCTCGTCTGGTTCAGGAGAATCTAGGTGACTTGCTGGAGCAAGACACTAAATGGGTAACCTATATAGACGTGATAACTGTGCTAAATGAAACGAGTATGCAGCAAATGATGTTCACACTGCAGTACCATAGCCCAGATAGGAACTGTTGACAGCACCTATAAAAGACATGATCCGGGCAGGTAGAACAGCTGGCATGTTTGGGTCAGTGGCAATCCTTCTAGCCTCTTTTACAGATCACCCAATCTATGATGCTATGGATGTCTTAGCCAGACATGAAAGTGAAACACCAAGGTAATTCAAGATCTATAAAAATTGTACTGGCAAAGGAGAAAAAGAAGGGGGGCTACTGGCAAGTGGGGCCACCCCCCACGAGGGTCAGGTTGTAGGACCACTGAAGGTCAGTTGGCACCAGTTCTAGATAGATCTGGTGGCTGCTAGCCTGGCAGCAGATAAGTCAGATGGGCAGCCCTTGGATGTGTTGTTGATTGTGGAGACAGTTATGCCCTGAGCAGCAATACCAGCCAATGGGCCAGGGTCAGAATGCCAAGGCAGCCCTGGTGAAGCAGGTAAAAGTCAAATGACTTCCTTTTAATTCAATTAGGAGGCAAGCCATAATACCCAGGTCTTGGAGATCCTGGGAGATCAGAGGCCACATGTGGAACTGACTAGTTACTGGTTTCCAAAAAAAAATGTGCAGTGTGTACTAGCATTAGTAGATACAGAAGCCAAGCCAGTGCTAATATATGGAAACCCAGACTGTTTTACAGGACCTACTCCATGCATAGAAGGGTATAGAGGTTACTATATCATGGCCTGGAAGGCCCAGGTAACTGGGTATTGGGCACTTTGCCCTCACACCTGTATAACATTTATTTTATGTTTCCCTGGTTGCTGAATACATATAGAGGGTAGATATACTGACTTGTGCTTGGCTCAGCACTGTGCAGGGAGAATTCTGTTTGCAAATTTGCATGGTAAAAACCATAGTCTCAGGACATCCACAACATGCAGGCCATGGGCACTGTGTGCATGAAATGACTGCCTGGAAGTCATGAAGCAATGGGACGTGGAGAATGTCTGTGGATTACCAGAAACTGAATAAAGTGACTCATCCACAGCACGCAATGGTGCCTAATATTGCAGACTTGATGGACTATCTCACTCTGATGGATCGATAACATTATGTTGTGAATTTGGCTGGTGCCTTGTTTTCTACTGTTACTGCACGGGACCAATTTGCCTTCACTCAGGAGGACAGGCAATGGACCTTCTACTTCCTTTTTCTTTTGGTACCGAAGATCGAACATAGGCGCTTATGCCACAGAGCTAAATCCTCAGCCTGCAATGGACCTTTTAGATGTTGCCACAAGACTGTCTGTATAGCCCAATTGTGTATCATGGTCTGGTAGCTCAAGACCTGGTCACCTGGGCTAAGCCACACACTGTGTCACTGTTTCATACTGATATTGTTAACCTCTGCCTTGCAGATTTAAAAGCTACCATGCACAGTCTGAGGAAGCTTTACTGAGGTGGGGTGGCTGAGAATGAAGACAAGGTCTGAGAATGGCTTGTCTATCAAATTCTTGGGTGTTATTTGGCTGGGTATGATGAAAGTAATTTCTGGTGCTGTTACTGATAAGACCCAAGCATATCCCAAACCCACAACAGTACACCAGTTACAGGTGTGTGCTTGCTAGGGTTCTGATGGACATTTATACTGTACTAGTAACACTGCTGTGCCCTTTATACTGGATGATCTAGGAGGATACAATATGGTACTAGACAGATGCAGCAGAAGCTGCTTTTCAGGACTCAAAGAGGTTGCACAGGTGCAAACACTATGAGTCACTGACCATACCATAACTATCAGTGTAGATAACAATGGGTTTGCCTGGAGTCTATGACAAAAACAGGGGAAGCAGGGGAAGTTTGGTTTAGGTCATAGTTGTGTAAGGGAACTGAAAGCCAGTATTCTGACTGAGAAATAGTTGACAGCAGTGTATGCTGCTTTGCATGCCTGTGAAAGCATTACAGGACAACAGACAGTGGAAGTGCAGACAAAATACCCTATACAGGACTAGGTATAGACATGGACAGCCAACCCAGGAGTGGAATGGCACAGGCCACTCTTAACACGTTATGGGGAGTACCTTCAACAGTGGGCCTTCTTTTTGGATAGCCCATTGACAGTCCGACTAGCAACACTTTTGGGACCCCATGACACACATGGCCCAGGAATCTGTCCATGAGGATAGACTACAGGACTTGACCCCTAGTCCCTATGAAGAAGGGAAAGAGGGACCTCTGGCTGATGCCCAGTATACTGATGGATCCAGCTGTGACTGTCCAGTTCAAGAGTGACACACAGGGTACTATCCTTTGTGGGGTGCCGACCTATGGCAAGATGTATGGGAACATGGTGAAAAAGCTGACCGTATAGGGTATCACAGTTCAGGACATAAACCCCTCTTCTCGCCAGGAAATGACTTGATAGATGCCTTGACCAGGCATGACAATGGTTGACTGCTAGGAATAATGAATGACCAGGGGCAAGGACCACAGACATAGCCCAAGTTGATCTTGCTTAACATATGGCCCAGACCCTGAATGTTATGTGCTAGGTTTTGATGTTGCTTATGGATGAAACCATTTAAATGAAAAAAGTGGTTTTTCAAAACCACATAAAATGTTACATATACACCTGACCTTTGAGGGGGTGGGATGTGGGGAACCACTCAGACAGCTTCAAAGCCCAGGGGCATCTAAGGACACCTGAGGATGTGACCCCTGCTTGTCTGGCACAGATGCACAGTGGAATATAGTTATGTAACCATGCATGTGCTGATTATGGCACTATGTAAGAATGTAAGTATGAGATAGCAACCTGTATAAGAATTATACAATAAAGAGGCAAGTGGCTCTTGTACTCTGTTCTCCTGTTGTTGCTGGTGTCTTGCACATGTGTGTTCTTTAACCTTGGACCTCACCTACAAAAAGTTCCCTTGGGCCCCCAGAGTGGGCCAGCAGAGGAATAGTTGGATCAAATGGAATTTCTAATTTTAGTTCTTTGTGAAATCTCCAAGCTGATTGCCATAATGGCTGTACTAGTTTATATTCTCACCAACAATGTAGAAGGGTTCCAATTTCACCATAGCCATGCTAGCACTTGTTATTATTTAATATCTTTGTGATTCTTTCTGGTGTAAGATGAAATCATAGTGTTTTTAAGTTTCTCTAATGGTCAGAGATGTGGGTGTTTTTTCATATGTTTATTGGTCATTTTTCTTTCTTTTGAGAAGTGTCTGTTCATTTAATTTGCCCGTTTTCTTGACTGGGTCTTTTGAGTGGTCTCTGAGTTCTTTATATATTCTAGGTATCAGTCCTCTGTCTGAATAATAGCAGGTAAATTTTTTTTTCTTATTTTGTAAGTTGTCTCTTCACTCTGCTGAATGTTTCCTGTGTTGTGCAGAAGCATTTTAATTTGACACAATCTAGTTTGACATTAAAACAAACAATGAGACAACTATTATTTAGTTATAATCATAAACTCAACTCTGCAATCTAGCTATGTTTAGAGAGGAGCAAGGAAAATATGGAACCCAAAGAACTATAGTAAGATCAGAGATGATGGGGTGTTTTGAGCAAGTGGGGGGCAGAGTGTTTTCCTGAGCTAGAGGAATAGTCTGGTGGTTGCGACACACCTAAGTTACATGGGTTAGAGCTGTCCACAGTCAGTGATGTATTCTTCTTACTGGTCTTCCCATTGCTGATGTGAAGTGCTCCATGGCCTCCAGTGTTCATGTCCCCTTTTACCTTCTCCATGACTATGTGCTTACCGTCCAGTTACTTGGTCTTGGCAGTGCAAATGAAAAACTGGGAACCCTTTGTGTTTGGTCCAGCATTTGCCATTGGCAAGATGTCAAGACCTGTTTGCCTCAGGATGAAGTTCTCATTACCAAATTTCTTCTTGTAGATGGACTTTTGTCAGTGCCACTGTGGTATGTGAAGTCACCACCCTGGCATATAAATCCTGGAATAATTCTGTGAAAGCAGGAACACTTATAACAAAATCCTTTCTCTCCAGTGCTCAAAGCATGACAGTTTTTTTTTTTTTTTGTATCAGGAATCAAACTTGGGACCTCTCACTTGCCAGGCAGGTGTTGTGCTGCTGAGTTACATCCCTGGCTTCTCTGCTATCTTTGGAATTTTGTCTGCAAACAGCTTGAAGGAGATGCAGCCCAAGGGCTCACTGTCAGCAATGTCAAAGAATATTCAGTTGACTATGGTTGGCAGCATATGACTAAAGGGAAGGACAGCAGTGTCTGAAAAGCCTGTACTGTAACTTTTAAGTCAGGTATTGTGATGTTTCCGCTTTGCTCCTATCCAAGGATTGTTTTTGCTATTCTGAGTCTCTCCATTAAACTTTAGGTTTGTCTTCTCTATTTCATGAGGAATGTTGTTGGTATTTTGTTTGGGATTTGCATTATAACTATGTATCAGTTTTGGAAATATGGCCATTTTGACAATATTGGTTCTGCCTATCCAGAAACAAGGAAACCTTTCCATTTTCAGATGTTCTCTTCAATCTCCTTTTAAGGAGTACTGTAGGTTTTGCTATAGAGGTCTTTCACTTCTTTGGTTAGGTTAATTCCTAGATATTTGGTTTTTCTTGCCATTGTTTTGGTGTTTCTTCTCTTGATGTTATTTTGAATGGTACTGTTTCCTATTTTTTTTTTCCACCTTGAGTTTATTATTGGTATACACAAATGCTGCCGATTTTTGTGTATTGATTTTGTACACTGGCTCATTACTGAAATTGGTTACTAGTTCTAAAAGTCTTCTATATAGAGTATCATGTCACTTGTCAATAATGATACTTTAAATTAATCCTTTCCTATATGTATCCCTTTTCTTTCTTTCTCTTGCCTGATTGCTCTGGCTGTTTTGAGTACTAGGTTGAATAGAAGCGGTGATAGTGAGCATCCTGTCTTGTTCCTGAATTTAGAAAAAACCTTTCAGTTTTTCCTTAATTAATGTGATGCTGACCATTGGGTTTGTCATAAATAGCTTTAATCCAATTCAGGTAAGGTCTTTCTATAACTTATTTTCTTCAGAGTTTTTTATCATGAAGGGGTATTGGATTTTGTCAAAAGCTTTTCTGCATCTTTTGATAGGATTGTGTGGTTTTTTACATTGGTTCTGTTTACGTGATATATTAGATTTATTGATTTGTGTATGTTTAACCATCCTGCTTCTCTGGGATGAAATCTACTTGGTCATGATGTATGATCCTTTTTATGATGTATTGTATTCTATTTGCCAATATCTTATTGAGGAATTTTGCACCTATGTGTATTAAGGAGACTGGGCAATAGTTTTCTTTTTTTGTAGGGTCTTTGTCTGGTTTTGGAAACCAGACAAAGGAATGAACCCTTTCGATGAAGAGTTTAAGGAGCACTGGTGGTATAACGTCCTTTAAAGTTTTGTAAAATTTAGCATCAGGGCCCAGGCTTTTTTCAGTTGGTAGTTTTAAATTACTGCTTCAATTTCATTGCTTGTTACTGGATTATTCAAAAAAAATGATTGTCTTCTTGGTTTAGTTTTGAAATTCATGTATGTCTAGTAATCTATCCATTTCCTCAAGATTTTTTACTTTGTTGGAAAAATTTTCACAGTAGTTATAATCTGGATTTCAATAGTATCCATTGTGATTTAGTCTTTTTCATTCCCAATTTCATTAATGTGAGTTGTTTCTGCTTTATTTTAATAAATCTGGATAAGGGTTTATCTATTTTATTTATTTTTTTAAAAGCCAGCTCTTTGTATTATTTTTTCAAGATTCGATTTCATTAATTTCTTTGATCTTTATGATTCCCCTATTTTAATTTGGGCTTGGATTGTTATTTTTCATGTATGTTAAGGTTCCCCATTAGGTCATTTATTTGAGATCACTGTTTTTCTAACATAAGCACTGATGCAGAGAGCTGTTCTCTTAGGACTGCGATATGCTGTACTGGTATTATCAATTTCTTCCAAAAACTGTTAAATTTCTTCTGTTGTCTCCTCTGTGACCCATTGGGTGTTCAGGAGTGTGTTATTATGTTTCCAGATGTTTATAATTCTGTGATTGATTTCTAGTTTCACTGAAGGTTGGTGTGATAGTCACTGTGGGGTGATTTCAATTCTTTTATATTTATCATAGTGTAATGAAACTAGAGATCAAGGGCAAAAGAAACCCCAGAAATTATGCAAACACATGGAAATTAAACAATACCATCTTGAATAATCAATGGGTCATAAAGAGATCAAGGAAGAAATTAGTTCCTAGAATCAAACAATAATGCCAGTACAACACATCAGAGACTATGGGACATGAAAAAAGCAGTTCTAAGGGGGAAATTTATAGCTGTGAATGCCCCAACATCTGAAAAACATTGCAAGTTCAAATAAGTTAACCTAGTGATGTACCTCAAAGTCCTAGAAAAATGAGAAAAACCCAAACCCAAGGCCAGTATAAAGATCAGAGCAGAAATTAATGAAATTGGGATTAAAAAATAGTACAAAGAATCAATAAGTCAAAGAGCTGGTACTTAAAAAAATAAACAAAACAGACAAACCTCTAGCCAATCTAACCAAAAAAAGAAAGAAATAAACATCAATGCAATTAGGAATAAAAAAGGTGAAATCACAATTGACTCTGTCAAAATCCAGAGATCATTAGTAACTATGTTGATAACAGTATTCTATTAAAATGGAGAATTCAGAAAAAAAAATAAATTCCTCATCACATATGAACTACCAAGTCTAAACCAAGAAGACACAAAAACCTTGAATAGTTCAACAACAGACAATAATCTTGAAGCAGTAACAAAAAAAGCTATCAACTAAAAAGCCCAGGAACTGATAGATTTACAACTAAATTCTCAAGACCTTCAGGAAAGATAAAATGTTGATACTCCTTAAATTCTTTAATGAAACTGAAAGGGAAAGAGTACTCTGAAAGTTATATTGGAAGATAGCATTACCCTGATTCCAAAAGCAGAAAATGATTCGACCAAAAAAGAGTATAGGCCAATCTCTGTAATGAACATAGGTGTAAAAATCTGCAAGACACTGGCAAACAGGTACAACTTATCATCAAAAAGATTATACATCATAATCAAGTAGTATTCAGGGCAGGGACGCAGACATGGTTCAATCTGTGTAAATCAGTGAGTGCAATACATCATATAAACAGAAGCAAGAACAAAACTCACATGATCACCTTGATAGGTATAGAAAAAGTCTTCTGACAAAATCCAACATCCATTCACAACAAAAACCTTGAAGAAAATACATAAAGAAGGACCTTACCTCAATTTGATAAAAGTAATTTATGACAAGACAACATCATATTAAATAGCAAGCTGGAAGTTTTTTCTCTAAAATGAAGGGCAAGACAAGGATGTCCATTATTGCCACTTCTGTTCAATATAGTGCTTGAAACAGCCACAAGAATCAGGAAGAAAAATAAATAAAAGGAATGCATAGGAAAGGAAGAAGATAAGCTATCCTTATTGGCAGAACACATGATCCTGTATGCAGAAGACCCCCCCAAAATCCACCAGAAGACTCCTAGATCTAATAAATTCAGCAATTCAGTAGCAGGATACAAAATCAACGTACAATAATCAATAGCACTTCTGTACATCAGTTTCTGTGCATCAGGAAGGAGCCCACCAAGAAAGAAATTAGGAAGATACTATTCATAATAACTACAAAAATTGAAATACTTAAGAATTAACCTAATCAAGAAAGTGAAAGACTTCTATAATGAAAACTACTGTACTCAGAAAAAGAAGATTGAAGAAAACATCAGAAAATGAAAAGATAGGACTTAGGATAGTGCTCAGTGGCACAGTATGTGAGGTTCTGAGTTTAATTCCCAGTGCAAAAAATAATAAATAAATAAAAAATAAAAGAGATAGCTGGGAATGGTGGCACAAGCATGTAATCACAGCACTTGGGAGGCTGAGCCAAGGAAGACTGCTGCAAGTTCAAGGCCAGCCTGAGCTACATAATGAGTTCAAGCCCTACCTGAACTAATAGGACAACCTTATCTAAAAAAACCCAAAACAAACAAACAAACAAACAAAAACCCCCACAACCTCCCCCCCCAAAAAAAAAACAAAAAAGGAGAGCTATTCCTTGTTTCTTGATATGCAGAACCAATGGTTAAAATGGCCATATTACTAAAGCTGATATATAGATTTAATACAATTCCAATCAAAATAACAACAGTATTTATTACAGAACAAGAGAGAAAAAACCCTAAAATTCTTATGGAAACAGAAGAGACAGAGAATTAAACAAAGTAACCCTGGGCAACAAGAACAAAGAAGGAAACATCACATTCCCAGATTTTAAGTGATATCACAAATTTACACAGCGTGGGTACTAGAACAAAAACAAACATATGGATCAATGATACAGAACAAAGGGTGCAGAAACAACCTCAGGTACACTCAGCCATCTGATCTTTCACAAAGGGGTCAAAAAAGGTATGCTGGAGAAAAGATAGCCTCTTTAACAAATGATGCTGAGAAAACTGGCTATCCACATGCAGAAAATTAAATCTAGGCCAGTATCACTTATCATGTACAAAACTAAAATCAAAAAGAAGAAAAGAACTGGATATTAAAATACTGAATCTACTGGAAAATAGATAAAACTCTTAAAGACAAGCATAGGCAAGGACTTTAAATGGCAAAAGTTAAAATCCTTCCCTCTAAAATAACATCAAGAATCAATAAACAGGACAATATCAAATTAAACAACATGTGCATAGCAACAAAAATCAATAAATAGCAACAAGAATCAATAAATAGGACAATATCAAGTTGAACAGCAACAAAACAACCAACATGGTGAAGAGATAACCTGCAGAATGGAAAAATTTTTGCCACCTACATGTTAGAGGACTAAAGTGTAGAATATATAACAAATTACCTAACAAGTGTAAGAGCATGAGTTCAATCACCAATATGACCTAAAAGAAAAAATAATAAAATAATTGACCTCCTTAAATAAAAGATCTAATAAAAAAACCTGGACATTGAAAAAATGTTCAACATCTCTGGCTATTAAGAGAAAAACAAATCAAAGTAACACTGATATTCAACATCATTCTAGAAAGAATGGCTATATTCATCAACTCAAAAAAAAAATAAATTCTAGCAAGATGTAGAGAAAAAGGAACCTTTCTATACTGTTGGTAGTAATGTAAACTAGTACAACACTATGGAAATCAGCATGAAAATTCTTCAAAAGACCAAAAATAGAAGTTCCATTTGACCCAGCTATACCTCTTCTGGATGTCTTCCCAAAAGAGTTAAAGACATAAAATTACAGTATTATGTTAATGCAGCAAAACTCATCACAGCTACACCTTAGACATGGCCTATAATGTTTATCAACAAATGAATAAAGAAAATGTGGTATATATTCACAATGGAATACTACTCAGCTGTTAAAAGGATAAATTTGAATCATTTGTAGAAAAATGGATGTACCTTGAAATAATACTCAGTGAAATAAACCAGAAACAGAAGGCTAAATGTCTTATGGTTTAACTTATATGGGCATAAAAATTATTTATTTATTTACTGAGCATTCTTTATTTTTTTAAATTCATTTTTATTGGTATATGTTTGTAGTACACTGTGATTACATTTAGAGATCGGGAGATGGTACATGTACATGACATACCTTAATTCTTTTTACAACCCCTTTCCTCCTCTCTCTTTATCTCTTAGTTCCTTTTCTATCTCCTTGTTTATCATCTTTTATTTTTCTCTGTAATTTATTTGCACTTTTGATTTCTTATGTAAGAGAAAATATACAATATTTGTATGTCTGAGTATGGTCTCTAGGTGTGTACTACAAATTAAAGTTTATCTGTTTATCTTTCTTTACACAAAAGTAGTATTCTATTGTGTATAAATACCACACTTTCTTAATCCACTCACAGATGATGGACATATAGGTCACTTTCAATATTTAGCTATTAAAAGTTTTGCTGCTATAAATATGGATATACATATATCATTATAATATGATCTCCTTAAATCATTCAGGAAACTACTTAGGAGGCAAACAGCTGGATCAAATGGGATCTTTATTTTTAATTTTTTAGGGAATCTCTATTCTGATTTCCATAGTGATTACACTATTTCACATTCTCACCAGTAAAGTGGAAGGGTTCCTTTTTCCCTGCAGCCTTGGTTTTTCCCAAAGTACAAATAATTTAAAGAGAAAAATAAAAGATAGTTGACAGAAAACATGAAGGTAGACTTTTGTAGACAGAAAAGGGATCCAGTGATGGAAGAAGAGGGGAGGGACAGAAGCAGAAGAGAAAGTAAAAAGGACTAAAATATGGGATGTATATACACTAGCTCCTCAAGATTAGTATATTCACAATGTACTGCAAACATATATTAGCACAATAAACAAATAATGAGATAACAAAGAAAAAAATATGGCATGACTGAGTGTGGATGCACATGCCTGTAAATGAAGCTGGGAGGCTGAGGCAGAAGGATCCCAAGTTTGAACTCAGCGTGGGCAACTTAGCGACTTAGTGAGTCTTTGTCTCAAAGTAAAAAATAAAAAGAAAAAAAGAAGTGTGGATGGAGGGCTGGAGCTGGGCACACTCCAGTCACTGTACTGGGCGTGTCTTAGAGTCGGGCAACTCATGATTGAGCTGAGGTTACATCCCTGCCAGGAGTGGGGGTTGGTGAGCTGGAGACCCTTGGGGGGAGGAGGTGCTGCAACAGGGAGTGGAACTGGCGAACCGAGATGCAAGGACTTTGGTGAGTGCTGGGAACTGGATTCTCCAGAGCAGGATGAACGGCTAGATGACATACTGGATTTGGGCAGGACAGGCTTGGGTCGACAACTGAGGCGGCATCAGTTGGTGGCTCTTGGCCCAAAGTGGATTGGTGGGATGTGCTTGGGCTGGGCGATGCCCCTGGTAGGGACTCAATAGCCAGGGACGAGGCTGTCCCGAACATGTGACATCTGCAGGGCACACACTATTGTACTGAAGGCACTCACTGGTCGACTGTCTTAAGAGGGGAGGGGTTGGCCCACCTCGCCCCTGCGTGCACCTCACAGATGCACAACAAACAGGAGAGGGCAGCACTTCCCTACCTAGTATGCTGCAGAAAAACTGTAAGCAATACAAAAGTTCCTGAGACCGCTACCATTCACCGCTCTGAAAGAAACCAGAAACATGACAAGACAGAGAAACAATAAAAAGCCTCCAACTGCCGACACAGGGAGTAAGTCCGGGAGAGGTAAATACAGAGAAGATTGAGGGCAGCAAACATGCAATACCAGACATGGCTTCATCAGAAATAAAGAAATACTTCTGTGACCTCATGCACGAATTTAAATCTGAAATTCCAACTCAGGTGAAGCGAGATATAAGAAGATTAATAAAAGAAATGCTGGGTACATCTGAAGAAGACACAAATGGAAGAATGGAGGAACCAAGAGAAAAGCTATTGATGAAGAATATAAACAAAATATAGAATACATGAAACAGATCCAAAGAGAATATCAGGAAATTAAAAACTCCTTGAAAGCTGGCAAAACTTCTTAACAGAAACTAAAGACAGACTTTGAAAACTTGAAGATAAATTTGCAATGTATGATCCCAAAAGAAAGGATCTCTTAAAAAGAACAAGGAATGGAGAGCTCAGACCATGGAGGGACTCAAGGGGCAGCACAGAAAGGCAGTTTGCCCGCCCTCCCAGTAGAGGCCCCTGGCCTGAACCTGGAGGAGAACCAGCAGCCCCAGAGCTCAGACCATGGACCCAGAGTCAAGGTGCAATACAGAAAGGCAATCTGCCTGCCCTCTCGGGAAGCACCCCTGGCATGAGGCAGGAGAAGAATCACTCAGTGGCCCCCATGAGCCTACTGGTGTGCGGGCTGAGAATCAAACTCCCTTTCCCCATTTGCAAGTGAGAGCCTGAGGTCTAGACATCTCTTGAGAGGTTGACCATATGCAATGCATATGGGGGGGTTTTCCTTCTACCATCTCTTTGAAGGCAAATATTGTTATCACTGTTTTGCTTTGTTCTGATTAATGGTATCATTCTATTTAACGTTCTGTTTTGATAAGTTCTAGAATGTCCTGTATTTCCTTTGATTTGGCTATACCTGATTGAAAGAACAATTGTTGTGAAGATAATGGAATATATATACTATGGTACCTATTACTGCTATGCCAGTAACCTGTTGAGGGTTTCGGTACCAATTTCACTGTACTGTCTCAGCTGGTGTTGTTCCATCTTGTTCTGTTTTATTTTGCTACCTTCAAAATAATAAAAAATTAAAATAAATAAATAAAAAATAAAAAGTAATAACAAAACAGATCAGTAAGGTACTGAGCAAGCTGAAATACAATATAACTAAACAGATAATGGACTTGAAAAGCAAAAGGAGGAAAAGAAAGGGCTCTAAAGGATATAACTGCATGTATGTTTAAGTGTGTAGGATTGATAACCATGTTGCTAAGTTTTTGTTGGATCATTGAACAGAACTGTTTGCAACCCCACTGTTTGAATGTCCACCTTGTATGCTTTAATTTTGTAACTTGAACAACTATATCTAGAAGACAATATGTAATTTATCAGCTAGTGATTTCTGTTTTTTTTCTTTAAAATTTTGTATTGCTTCTTCCCTTTTTTTCTGTTTTGCTTTTCTCTTTAAATAAAAAAAGAAATAATTATTCAACACATGCTTTATTGTTTTGTATTTGTTTAGAGCCCACAGCACAATTGATGTAATATTGGGCTATTATTGTTGTTTGTTTTTGTTTTTGTACCATGAATCAAACTCAGGAACTTGTACTTTTCAGGCAGGCACTGTGCCACTGAGCTATATCCCCAGCCCAATGTAATGTTTTTAAGATTAAAACTCTTATTTCATACTGAAAAAAAAAACCCAAGGAACCAGAAAGTAACAATATAAAGGCTAGAAGACGACAAGAGGATTTATAACTTAAGAATAAAAAATGTGAACGAAGAAGCAGGGAAAAATACAAATGAAATAAAAAGGCTATTCACAGAAATAATTAAGGAAAACTTCCCAAGCATAGGAAGTGATGTTCAGATATATGAGGCATAGAGAACTCCAGCCAGCTATAACCAAAACAGATCTACACCCAGACAGATAATAATCAGGATCCCAGAAATCCATCACAAGAATAGAATATTAAAAGTGGTCAGAGAAAAGAAACAAATTACCTATAAAAGAAAACTCATCAAAATCACAGCGGACTTCTCGATGCAAACTATCAAATCAAGAAGAGCTTGGAGTGAAATATTCCAAGCCCTGAAAGAAAATAACCTCCAACCCAAACTGATGTATCCTGCAAAACTTTTCTCAAAATTAATGGAGAGACAAAATATTTCCACGACAAAGTGGAACTGGGGGAGTTCGTGACCACCAATCCAACCCTGCAAAGAATACTGAAGGACATTCTAGAGAGAGAAAAGAAAATCACCAGGATTCCAGGAACAATGGCAAAAAGGACTCAATGAAAGGGGCAGAGAGTGGAATGAAGGAGAAAAGTAAACAACAATGACAGAAAAATAGCACAGTAGAGATGAGGCAGAGAAGATTAGCTATATTGCTGTTTTGTCTTGACTGATTTTATTTGAATCTGGTATGCTTGAGAATATTAAGGCAGAGAGTAGAGGCAACTACTCTGGAGATGACAAGATTCAAGAGGATACCTATTCTGATTTGATTATTAACTGCCTTTGAAGTCCTATAATGTCTCCAATGTTTGGTTTTTATTAATAGTGCTATGTTCTGCTAAGTTTAATTATACTATGCCTGATCATTTTATTGAAATCATCAATTTTACTGAAAATAACGAGACATCATAGTAACTAACGTAGATCACCTAGTATTGTGGTATTGTATTTATATGTCCTTATCATTTTGTGTTTCTCTAGGAATTTGTATTGTTGATATGTTTTGGTTTTTCTCTCTAATACAGAAAGGCTAGGTATACATGTAGAGATTTATACATGTGTAGAACTTCTAAACAGTTTATGAGAATTGATTATTATAGTTATTGTAAAAAAAAGGAGGGGAAAAGAAAGTATTCTAAAGTATATAACTGCATGTATGTTTAGGTATGTAGGACTGATAACCGTATTACTAAGTTTTAGTTGGATAGATGAACAGAACTGATTGCAGTCTCACTGCTTAAATGTCTACTTTGTATGCCTTACTTTTGTAACTTGAACAACTACTTCTAAGAGGAAAATATGTAATTATCAACTAGCAATTTCTTACTGGTTTTTGTTTTTGTTTTTTTGAAATTTTGTATTATTTCTACCCTCTTTCTGTTGCATTTTTTTTCTTTAAATAAAAAAATGAAATATAATAAAAAGAGCTGGACATGTAGGTCAGTACAAAGATCCAGGGTTCAATTCTTAATACCAATTTTTTTAGTTGAATTCACCAATTAAAGTATTTGGTCCTGGGCTTTTCTTTGTTGGAAGTTTTAAATTATTAACTTGATCTTGTCACAAGTTTAAAATGTATAAATGATCAAACATGCTGAAGTGTACACTTTAAAAGTATGAATTTTATGGTATCAAAATTATATCCAAATAACTATGTCATAAAAAAAGAACACATGAACAGAACTCTATATTGTATATGGTGGACTAAACATGTTCTCTCATCTGCTTCTCAAATCTTCTAAAATGAGTCAAGGAAGAGAGATACACATATGCACAGAATAAAAGAAAATAAAATAGAAGATACTATCAAATGAATGCAACACATATTGAAAATTTACAAGAAAATAAACTGTAGTAATTGACTCAACAGACTTGAGAAAATCAACAGCCAAGAGCCTTATGAGGTAAGAGGAACACAAAGCAAGAACCTCAGAAAGGTACACACACTAGAGGCATTATCAGACAGTTCTGTAGGACTGGATATGAAGACTAAAACCTAGGAAGCTTAGTGTAGTCTCGCCAAGATCCCTTTTTTACTGGTATCTCACGTTACTAGGTAGTCATTGGTTTCCTGTGCTATCAGAAGACTCAAGACTACTATTTGGAGTTAGGAAATCACTGGGGTTCTGTCTTTGCAGGTCCATTATTAGGTGAGGGCAGAGGTACCAGAATGTAAATGTACTGAGAAGTTTACCTGCTACAATGGAAGACCCAAAGTCCCTTTTTGTTATGTGGCTCCCAAAGTATTGGCAGGTGATTCCATCCCCAGCTGAGGTACAGTACTCCTCTCAAGCCCAACATAATAGCCCTAAAGTTTTAGCAATTAAAATGCTCTGACCAAAAGGCCAGATCTTCTTCAGTCACCACAGAGAAGCCTACAGACAATCCTTTCTCACACTTAAGGATTTGTACTCAGCACCAAAGGATTTCATTTTTATATACAGACTGACATTGAGTTTCTATGCAGAGGAGGGAAGTCTTCAATACAAAAGACAGAGGCACAAACAAACAAACAAACAAACAAAAAGTAGAGAGAAAGTTTTCAGGAAGAAAAAGTGATCTGATAGTACCCAAGAACTTTGAGAATGAGAAAAGTTGGAAGAAATGATATATTGGTAAGATTATGAGTGGGGAATCCTAGCCAGACTTGAAAGCCAAAACGAAAAATAAAAGCAAATTAGAAAAGAGAAAATTAGTATTTGTAAAAATAAAAAGTTCTACAAGAAAAAGTATTATAATCATCATCTAGTTCTTGGCTTACTATAGTATTTAGCTATGATAAAGGAAGTCTGATTATCAATTTAAACAAAAATGTATGAAAGTAACATTGGAAAAATGGATATAAAGAATGTATGTATGAGAGAGGAGTGATTTAGGAGAATCATTCTCATTTTCCTTAGGAAGAAGAAAATAGATAATAACTATCAATGTCTAAAAAATATCAGTAGATGCTTCCTAAAGAACAGCAAAAGAGTTGAAAGTGGCTGCTCTTGATGAGTATAGACTAGACATTTGTCAGACTGATTTAGGGAATCACTGTTTTATGTTACAGCTTTGTAGTATTACTTCTCCTTTTTTAAGTCATGGACATACAGTGCTATAATAAAAATGAACATTTAATTAAAAAGTATGAATGATGCCAGCCCAATTATGGGTCAATTAGTAAACACACACAGGATGAAAATGATTTAGAATAGCTGAATATTTCTTGCTTCACACTGCAGCTGAAGTGCTGCTTGACCTGGATGTGTCAAGCACCTAGTTTACTTCTGGTTCACTTCAAGGGTTAATGATACCAAACTGCAGGGACCAGTGTCTGTGGAAAGGGTTGTAGGATCACATACTAGAACATCACAACTGATATTTATTAATTGAGACAATATGATCAGTAAAAACCATCCAAGGGAAAACACTGGAAATGTATTACTCTGAAGTGTAAAGTGATTTGGTTCTGAATAAAAGCAGAGCATACACCTTCAGTTTGTACTGGCTCTTTACTAGGGGAGAAGTTGAATTAGCATGCTCTAGTGCAAAAACAAGTCCCAACAGTGTGTCAGAAGCAGACGCCAAGTTTAACTTGAGCAATGTTTTCCTGCTGTCTGAATTTTTCTGCATTATCTGCCACTCAGTTCTCCAGATTCAGAGGTTGGCAGCCGGAGGCCTAGCTTTCTATAGGCATCTTCCAGAAACACATATAAATGAAGAAAAATTGTCACCATGATTACTGTATTATTAAAACTGAAAATGTAAGGGAAATGTAAGGTAAAATGTAAGGAAGACTGCCAAGCCCCTAAGAAAAGGGAAGAATCCTGGCTTTCTGAATCAGTATGGCCTGGAGTAATCTTTAATAGAGGCACATGATCACAGGGCTGTTGTCAGTTAGAGAGAACTTGCCAGTGTTACTGGACTATATGTGGTAATAGTGATGATTTCACCTTCTGGATACTATACACTCAGGTGTAAACTGAGGCTGGTAAACCTTATGTCACTGGTTGTTATGGTCGCTTGATTTTGTTCTCCCAACAGGTAAGAGTTCCTGTGTAGACTCAGCTGCACACTTCCTTTTCTGGGTAAAAGGCTAATGCTCTGTGACCTACCTTGAGTTCATCTTTGCTCTGGAAGTTATCCAGGAGATGCTGGTAATGGGTATCACACATCTGACGAAGCAATGAGAGAAGACAGGATACATACTCTCCCTGGGGACAAAAAACAAAAACAAACAAACAAACAAAAAACCACTTACCACAGTCAAATCCAAGAGGCTATGCTCCCCCCAACCCACAAAGGGCAAGGACAGAAGGTAAGGTCTGAGATGGCCCTGATGATCATGGAAGAAAGATGACAATTCTGGCCCTGAAAAATGAGCTTTCTTTTCTAGAGGGTTTAAATAAGAATTGTGCAGTATGGAGCTACTGAAAATGCTTAACCTATAACAAAATAGTACTGTAAAATGAGGCAAGTATTCTCATTTTTCCCAGTAAATTTTTGGTTAATAGTCTTTTGTTTGAGTGTCATAATGAAGTCTGTCAGATTTCTTGGAAGACAGAGTGTGGCCTTCTCTGGACAAAATTTGTATCTTTCCTCCTGGAATAGAGCGGTTTTTCCTACAAAGAACTCCTGGGGTTCCTCTCAGCGCATGCACAGGACCACTGGTCAGATGAAACACAACAGATCAACAAGACTGAAAGGCAAAGAGGTTAAAACTGATCCTTCTGAGAAAACAAGAAGACACGGTCTTTAAGACAAATAACATGGATCTGCACCCTCAGATGAACGCAAGCATTATATACCAGGAACAAGTACTAATAAATTTTCTTAAACTTAAGGATAATTATGTCTTTAAAATTTCTTCAAATTTCAACTGTGGTATATGGAAGAAAATCCTGCTTTAGGGACTCCAAAGACTACCATCTAGCAATTTTGGGCATAGGGTAGCCAATTATGGCATTTTTCTACAAGGCTGCCTCTTAAAACAGAGGGATAAAAAGCACCAAGATGATTTTCAAATATTTTCAAACTCATGGAAATTTGACAGTTTTAAATCTTCTAAATCTTTCCTAGGTCCCTGAAACTATTTTTTATACACGTGTGTATGCAGATGAATTTTGGTTTTATCTAAAAATGGACATAAGTCAGAATTTCAACCTTCCAGTGTAAAAATCAGAGGAGTTAATGTATACAAAACATTGAAGCATAAAGTCCAGTACATAAAGAGGTACCCAGTAAATTATCATTATATCACCATCATTACAATCTATATAAAATTAATCACTTCATTAGTAATGCAGGCCAGGTGCTTAAAACAGGGTGTGGCCCATGGCATGCTCTGCATAAATGTTAGAGGGCTGGGTTACCTGACATCACAGGGTGCATGTGTTTGTACCTACAACTGGACCCCTCAATAAGGGCTGCTAAGGGAGCAGATGAGTAGATACTCTTTCCAAGGCCAATGCTCCAGCACATAATCCTGTCTCAGGCATGCTCCCTGTTCTCCCTAGTATGCTGGAGATTTGTTTGCTCCCATACAGAGTTTTCTCTAAAGAGAGCTCTGTAATCTTTTATCTATCAACTGAAAGATTCCATAAATACTGTTTAACAGTTGGCCATCATGGCACATGTCTATAATCTCAGCACTATGGGAAGCTGAGGCAAGAGGATCCTAAGTTTGAGCCTAGCCTTGGCAATTTAGTGAGACTCTCTCTCAAAATGAAAAGGTAAAGAAAGGACTGGGAATGCAGGTCAGTGTGAAGGCCTTGGGTTTATTTCCAGAAACAAACATCTGTTAATCATATGCTCATATCAGGGATGATGGTCCACTGTAGGTATGGGAGCTGGGGGCAGAAGCCCAGGTGCTATCTGTCTGTATCTCTTGAGAGGTTTTTCCAGCTTGATTTTTTCCTAACTAGAGCACACAAAATCACTACTCAGCAATGCCTGTACAATTCTTCTCCCAGATGTTAGACACAAATACTAGTGACAAGTACAACTAATCTTTAGACACAAACTCTGAGGAAATTATCCTGTCCTGTGTATCATTTAGGATAGACTGTATGAGAGGTTTCCTAAAAGAAGTAGTCTATTTTTTAACCTCCAACCTGTTATTACACCTTATTGTATCCCTCTTTATTCCATCCTATAGAAAATGACTTGGCTCAAAGGGAAAGGCCAACTGAAAGAATACACACACACAAAAAAAAAAAGGACTAGAAAGACTCCCTGTATCTTTCCTAAATGGGAAGTATAAACCTACAACTTTTAGAATGAAGTGGGGAGTCAGATTTAACAAAGAAAGAGGGCAGCATGCTGACCATCATGCAGGAGGGAAGGCAGAGGTGAAGGTGTTGGGATGGTGAGATGGCGGAGATGTGGAGGAGCCCCAGGTTAGAAAAGAAGGTAAGAAAACCTGAATGTTAGTTACTAACAGTGATCTCGGCTGTGCACTGTGGGCACCGCTGCCCTCTTACCGCCTCCTGAGCATGTGATTTGCTCATGATGGTGAGCAGAGTCTGCAAGAGCACATCCAGGAGGCTCTCCACCATCATCTCTACCTCCTCCATGACATCTGCCTCCTGGAGTGAGCAGTGAGAGAGCATGCTGTTAGCACAAGGCCAACATGACATTTAGCTGGCAGCACTTACTAAGTCAACCAAATCAGGAGTAAGTCTTCTGACTGGAACCTCAACATCAAGCTCTGAGACTCCAATGTTCAGTGCAAGGAACCTGATGGTGGTTAGGAAGGAAGGTGAGGAACACCTGCCACTGTTGCCGGGGCATGATGCCCTTATCAACTCCACTTACACAATTCAGAATCCCTGGCAGATGATAACAAGGCAAAGGTCAATGTCCCGAGTCAAAATTTTCTTTCATTTTTCTAGTACAGTTAAGAGAAAGAATGACTACTGACACATGAATAAATAAAGTTTGAGAAATAGTGAAGTCATATCATAGTATGCGGCAGCAGCATCCTCACTAGTGTCAATGCACACAGAAGTTTATTTTCTTTCTAAGGCTTCCTTCTTGGTTGCTCTCAATCTTTATCAACTTTGAACTGCTGCCCACATATACTTGAGTTCCACTTCTAGTTCTCAATTCTTTTATCCCATTTTTGATTCATATGATTGACTCTTGTCTCAGTCCATCTTCTTCTTGAAGCCTTACAAAAACAATGGAGCATTTCTCCTCACTATAGTCTGTTTCCCAGCCACCAGAATTTTGGACAAGTTTGTGTTATCTTTTTACAGACTTCTCACGTTCATTTCAAATTCTGTAGTTCGATTTTTAATTATCACACAAAGAGATTCCCACTGTTCCTAACCCCAAATCTTTATACTATTACTAGTACTAATGTACTCCACACATCCATTACTCATTAAATATTTACTATGTGTTAATCATTGTTTGAGAACCATATAAAGGTGAACAAGAGAGATAATATCTGTCCTCTCATGGAGTTTAGATTTCACCTTCCCTCCAGCCATCCATCTAATATAATTATACTCTATTCATTCCACCTGAAGAATTTGAGTGGCTTGTGAGGCTAACATCATCTTTCCCAGCTGTTGACGTGATCCTAGCACTCCTTTCAGTGACCTACCTTTGAGTAGTTGTAGGTAACAGATTACACTCGACTCTTTATTCCCCTCCCCCAAATACAAAGAAACTATCTCCTTCAGGTGTTTGCTGGTTCTCACTCTTCCTGTTTTTATTTCTTTGTTAAATTTTGCCTTGAATTTATCTTCTTCCTTTAGCAATAAGTTGGGCACTCCCTCAGGTATGATCTTAAGATTACTTGTAGACCTTCTGTGCTTGGTATGGCTTCTCTAAGACCTGGTGGGAAGGAGACCTTCCAGGTCTTACCCACTTATCTGGAGCCAAAAGCAAACAACAAGGTCACTAGGGCCATCACAGGCATTCTCTGACAAGCTGAACCCCAGAAACCAGATGGTATTTTAAGTCTAGACACCAGAGCTCCCTTTTGGGTACCTGTTCTTTGTTCAAATGAAACATACTCTTTTTTAGATGTTATATGTCCCACCTCGATTGTCTAGCTTCTCAGTCATGTTCTCATGACCCAACCACTGGCCTTCATTTTACATTCATTTGAAATTCTATTACCTATGAATCTTAACTTAATTAGTAAAAACACTTCTGTTTTCTTATTTTTCTTTATACCTTCCAATAGTTTCCTAATTTTCTGCAAGAAATATGTATTTCTATTATCAGTATAGAAAAGATCACTAAAATAAATTCTCACCCTCATCTATGATCTTCCTTCACTCTGTCCCTACTCATTCCTCTCCATCTACTCTTTTAAAGAAAAAAAAAAACAGAGAAAAGAAAAATAGGTGAAACTTTATTGGTTGAAAGCTGACCTCCAAAGTACAACTGTACATCCCATAAGCCTCAGAGCTCTTGTGGGCAACATACACTTCTTGTATATCTTTGCTTTATGTGGTACAGTGCAAGAATGCCATCTGGGTAGAATCAAGCTGTTAAGAAGCTGACAGAAAAGTCCGAGTGAGCAAGCAACTCCTCAGTCTGGGTCTACTTCTCTATATTCATGTATAGTATCCTAAGAAATTCCCAGGAATACAGAATTAATACCTTCTGTTGAAATCAAACATGGTTAGCACTGGGCTTCCTAGTACACGTATCAATATTTCTAGATTTTCGGTGGTGAAACTTTAAAATTGCAAGGATGTGCTGTACTGAGAAGCTTGATGGGCACACACATGCCTTCATTCACTGGGTACCTTCCTGCCACTTATGAAAGCTTCTTTTGCTAAGAAGTATGCAGATGATCTTGGCTGGTCTGCCTCTGACTAGAATAACACAAGATTAGGGCAGAGCTGAGAAGGGTAGAATAGAGTAGATGTGGGGCCACTACCAGAGAGCTGGTCTTGACAATGGAGAAGATGCTGCCAAGAATTCCTGAGCAGATTAGCAACTCTTTCTGCTGCCTCAAGTGAAGGTGAATATGATGGAGAACCACAGGAAGCAGGATGCGGCGGGATTCTAGGACAGAAACAAACATGAATAAGCTCGTTAGAGAAGAATTAACTATAGCTAGCAGCCAGTAGTATTTTGGGACTGGACTGGTTTCAAAAAAGGTGGAGTTGAAATTGGATCAAAGGCAGAGGTCATCCCCTTCCTTTATGAGGGCCAAAAAGCCTGGTGCCTGGAAATTGTAAGTGGTTCCACAACATTGTTTTTCCACCTTTCTTTCCTTTATTCTCATTTCAAACCCCTGTGTCCGTGGCATTTTATGCAGGATGAATCTTCCACATGATTAATTCCAAATTACTAATCTTTAATGATTAGATTCCAAATTACAAGCACATTAAAGACTCCAATAAATGTCACACTTAGCATGAACTGTAATGATAAGACTTGCAAACCTGATATGGAATACTGACAGGCCTTCTCCAAGCCCTGCAGAGTCAACCTGGCAACACTATTCTGGTGTGCATTCACTGTGCTAAGCCATCAGACTTGTCCTTTTCCCTTCATATGCTTGTTAGACTGCTTCCTGATGTGTCCACAGCAATAAATGGAATAGGAGTACAACCTTTGCTTGTCATATCCCTTGATAATTAGCCAACAGATTATAGTGAAGTTATTGCCAATTCTACCGCTTATATTCAATATTTTTTCCTTTCTCCCAAATGTTATCTGAATAGTATTTTCATTAGGAGGTGACTATACTTAGAACCTTGAATTCAGGAAGATATATTCCTAGTTCAAATTTCCTTACTAATGCATTCTTAGACCTTAAGCAGGTTAATGCCTCTTCCTCCTGGCTGGATTTTCCTCACCTACAGAATGGGGTGCTAATAAACCTCTTCTACATTTATGTCATAGAAGACAAAGAAAAAGTGAAATTCAAGTTTAAACGTGTTTCTGGCACCCTGTACTCCTATGTGCTCCATGACTGACCATACTATACAGGTCTCATCATACCTGATCAGTCAGGGTATCAGTAACACATACTAGCCATGGCACTTTGGATTATTAGGATTTCATATTTGACTACAGTTTGGTGTTTCACATGAAATTCAGAAAAAAACTTTATCAGACAAAAACAAATTACATGACATTTAAGAGTTTTTGGCACTGTTTTTCAAATATTTATTCAAATTGAATGGAATAAGATCTATCCTATGTTTAAAAGCCTGCCTAGATATAGGAAAAGTTGATACTGTATTTTGTAATACATGTAATATCAATATGGTAAGATTTATAACAACCAAGAGATGCTTCCAGACCAAAGAGTAGTTTGTTATTGAAACTACTAAAGACACCAAACTCGTAAGTGAGAATTTCAGTGTTAAACACTAGTAAAAAACTTCTTGCTTCAGGGAAGATGCTGTGAATTAGACATTCAATAAATGTCAAATGCAGATGAAAATTTGATGGTGGCTTGTCATCAAATTACATGGTCTAAAGCCACATAAATTTTTAAGAAAAAGAATTTTAAGTGATTATGTAAATCAGCAAACACATGCAAATACAGTAGAAATGTATGTCAGTGAGGGGCATCTGTTGTTCCCCTTCCTACTACTCTGAGAGCAGAGCACAAAGCTGAAAGTGTGTACACTGGTCTCAGGGACAGTGAGTCCAGACAATGAATAACATTTTATCCAGGAGCTGGAGAAGAAAGATGTGTCAATCATAAACAACTACTGGTGGAAGAAAGCTGAATTTCTTAGTGGCAGCTGTAGCATCAGCAATCCTTTACACATATAAAGTGAAGTTGAAGGGAATATAAAATTTTAAGTGTATAACACTAAGCTGAGAAATTATTCTTGTGATTTAAAGTCAGATTTAAAATACTACCCTCCCAAATTCTAATAATAAATGTTTTGCCAATGTTTCAGATTTAGTCTAAGATTTAATCTAAGAGAATGATATTTTACTAAAAGTATTGGGCTCATACTAATGTTAGCATTTGGCCCTTGTGTTTTTGGCTGAATTTGATCACAAACAATGTGGTTTCAGGTATAAATCTAGAAATTAATTTTGAGTGGCAGCCTGAGCTGTATTAGTTAGGTGATCTTGACTGGTAGGGAGTGTAGAAGTCTCCCTATTCACTTATTTCTAAGCCTCAGTGGCTCTCCAAAGAAAGAAAAAGGAATCTTTCTCACTGATAAGGCAAACACAGGACACTCCTGGCCTCCTTTCAGGGCTTCTTTATTTCCCTGGCTCATCCTTATCTCCTTGAGCTGGACCCTTCTCTTTTGCTCTCCCTCCTTTTCCTCTGTCCTCTCAGATTACTGTCAATATGACATGCTCCATTATTTGCAGCTGACTGCATGTGTGGCCTGGACACAAAGGCCCCCACTACTATAGACTGAGTATTTGTGTTCTTCCTACTCCAAATTTATATGTTAAAACCTGATTTCCAGTGTGAAGGTATTAGAGGTGGGGCTCTTACCATTGATTACATTATGAGGGCAGGACCATAATGAATGGAATTAGTATCATTTTTAAAAAGAGACCCCACATTCTATTTCTTTCCTATACTGATGGTTCACAATTTCTATCCTTTTCCTATTATTTCTTAAAAAATCTATGCTATTTCCCTTCGGGGTATCTTTCCAGAAGAATTGAAAACATTGTATCATAGCGCTATGTGTGAACTCATGTTTACAGAAGCACAATCTGAAATAGCTAAATCCTGGAAACAACCCAAATGCCCATCAACTGACAAATGGATAAAAAAGATGTGGTATTTTTATACAGTGGAGTACTACTCAGCCATAAATAAAGATAAACCTGAGACTTATATAGGTAAATGAATGCATCTTGAGACCATACTCATTAGTGAAAAAAATCAGACTTATGTGTGTAAACATCATACTGTCTCCCTCGTATGAGAAACTGAAAGAGTAAATAAATTCTAAAATGCACAACAGATATTGTAAAATAGGAGGAAATTGTTAAAAAGGAAAAAGGAACTAGGAAGGGAAAACAGAAAGGAAGGAAAGGAAAAGAGGGAAAAAATGCAAGTTAGTTATACTATTAGTGTCTTTTAGTTCATAGAAATGAAAGGTTTACACTTATATCAATTAGAGAGTTTTTTATGCCCATATCTTGCACTCTGAGTAACTACTGAATAATAATATGCAATGTATTAATGATTGCTATTCTCTTATATCTTGTTATATTTATCTTTTTTCCATAAAATTAAAAAAAAAGAGAGACTCCAGAAAACTCTCTTGTTCTTCCTGTGATATAAAAACACAGAAAGAAGATGCTGTCTACAAAACAGAAAGTGGGCCCTTCTTGGCACTTATATCCTGGACTTTCTAGCTTCTGGAACTATGAAAAATAAATGTTTTATTACTTTTAAGCTAACTAGTTAATGATATTAAATTATAATGGCTTCAACAAACTAAGCCTTGTGGTGTGTTTCCTAGGAACAAACCATATTTAGTAAGTTTTAGCTGTGTTTTCTAACATAGTTTACAGAAACTCTACAAATTAAGGGTCAGTGGTTTCTTACATAATGATTGGTAAAATGGATCCTTTGATTACTAGTTGGCTATCACTCTGTGAAGGAAGAAATGCTAGTGTGCCTCTCATTTCAACTTAATTTACCTGAGAAAGAAAATAGGCGGCTGTCCACTGTCCGAGCGATGGACTGCAGCTTTACGACATCCATGGACTGCCCGATGTGCACAGTGCTGGGCATGCTCCCCAGCGTTCCTCTTACAAATTCTGCCACTTCCTGCACAGTGAACATCTGCAGTAGCTCATCAAAGATGGTTGGGAAAGAATTGAGGAGTGCAGCCTGCAGAAGCAAGTGAAGTGATGGTTAGCTTAGAGTTAGGTCTGAATTTATCTTGTCATACTCAATGTCAAGAAATGAAAAGAGATTGAGAAGGCATTGCATCATGCTTTCTCAGGCAGGATTCTCTATGCTCCTCGATTCTACCCAGCCCTATAGCACTGTTGGGGCACAAGCCAGGAGAACCGAAAAGTAAACCAAGACAAGAAAACTTACTGGAGTTTAGGTCACTTGAAGCTTTCATAACTTGTATAGGTATTTGCTGGCAAGAGAAGAAAGTATAAAGGGAAATCTGCTCAATGTATCTTAAGAGCCATAGTTATTTTTGCTCATAAAATGAAATTTTTGTTTGTCAAGATCCCTTTTTTCCCCCCTGGAATTGGGAGTTGAATGTAGAGCCTTAGAGCTGACCTACATTACCAATTCTTTTTGTCTTCTCTTGTCTTGTCTTCTCTCTCTCTCTTTCTCTCTCTCTTTCTTATTACTGCCAAAGCAAGTACCTTTTTTTCATTTTTTATTTTGAGACAAGGTTTTGCTAAGTTGCTAAGTTATCCAGGCTGGCCTTGAACTTGCAATCTTCCTACTTCAGCCTCTCAGAGTACTGGGATTATAGGTGTGAGCCACCAAACCTGACTTTCCAGCTTTGGTTCTAAACTCAAGTCAGGAACCTCTAGAAGGAAGTATGGTAGAGAAAGCTGAGTACTAGTTAAACTGCTCAGACCTCTACAGCCAAGAATTCAACTCCCACAGCTAAACCCAGAAAAGAGATGTTTACAGGGAACAATGAAATCTGAAGAGCCTGCAAATTAGTTCCTTTATATGTGATGACTGGTACTCATACACAGATGCTAACAACATGTGGCAGTGATAGGATGAATGGCCATGCGAGAGGCCATCTGAATTTGGCTGCCAGGTTTTGGTTAACAACTGGTTTAAAAAGCCAAAGAATTATAATCCATTAAATAAAACTCTGATTCATTTTCTAAGAAAAACCCCCATGGTGATTGGGGTAAAGAATCTTGGCTTCATTAATGCAAGGATGCATGCAAAAGGTAACATATTAGCTGACCAGGAAGTTTTAATTCAAGGAAGAAAATTTCCTCCTAATACTTATTCTTTATTCTTTTGGCATTTAATTTTTTTTCAGTATTTATTTTTTATTAGTAAATGTTTATAGTATATAATGGTCACATTCCTTGTGGGGACTTTGTATATGTATATAACACATCTTTTTTTTTTTTTTTTTTTTTTTTTTGTACTATGAGTCAAACTCACAACCTTGCATTTGCCAGGCAGGCACTCACACTGCTGAGCTAAATCCCTAGCCCCAACATCTTAATCTTTTTCACCTCTTCCTCTCTCTTCCTTTTCCCCTCCCTTCATCTCTTTGCACCCTTATTTGCAAAACACCTTCTTTCCTACTAAACATTGAAATTTCTAATAGAATTTAATGCCAATTCTTAATCTATGCTTTCTAGTCATTCCTATCATTTTTCAATTTATTCTACTCAACATCTAGAATGGACAAGTACTAATCAAAAATTTAAAAATACAGTGTTTAATTAGAACATAAAATTTCCTATATATTCTGAATATCCTCTATGAATAAGATGTTCATAAAATCCATAGTACAATAATTAACAAATATTGTCTAAAGAGGGTTCATTTGAACAGATTTGTGCTGATTTTCTAACACAAAGCCAATAAGCTGTTTTATATCTGGAAGCTGAGGCATACCTGGCTTCAAAGCAAAAACATTTTATTAAGTGTTTTCTTATAATCACCCCTTACTCTATACCCATGATACTGGCAAGGATTTTGCAACTCTGAAAGCTAGAGGACAAAGAAATTCTAAGACAAACAAGGAACTAGTAGCAAAACTTATCTGCAGCTCACAGACCTGAGTGAAAAGGAGTGTTTCTGAGTTTCTGCTGTCTAGACTGAGCACAAACCGAATGGACTGAAAAAGTTCTTGAATGCTGGACCGGAACTGCTCCTCTTCCATTCCACATGTGGCTCGTGAATACAGGATTCGAGACTGCACAATGAACTTGAAAAGATACTCCAAAGCCTGGAAGTGTGGGAGAAAAAGTAATGGAGAGGCACAGAAAATGCCCAGGAACTCATACAGCAGCAAACAAAGAGCAAAATAACAACAAATTCTGCACTAATATTAGGTAATAGGTCAGTGTCCAACTAAGGACATAGGTACTTTATATTTTAAAACTTTTTTCTCACAAATGCAAATTGTCACTAAGCAGCAACTGTCTTCTTAGAGAATAAGCAAATGATTTTAAAACTGTTTTCCAATGTTCTAGAATTAAGAGGCCATTAATTAGGCTGTTATGGAAAGAGCTGAACTTAAGAACAGGATCAAAAGAAAAATTAAGCTTCTCTGTATTTTTTTCATGTCTGAAAATACAAGGCATTAAAAGCCAGGGTTATAATTACTGTTTAGTTATTAAAAGAAGGAAGATTTTTTTATAAGGAGACTTTTGCCTTTCTGAGATGTAATCAGATCTGCACAGTGCTTGCCTTCTTGTCAGAGGTCACAAAGTCTGGAGCAAACCTGTTCCAGTTTGCATAGCAGCTGGTGGGCCTGACAGACCTACCTTCCTCCCACATCCAACAAAGACATCTACCATAAACAGTTCATGACCAATATAGAAGGCAAAGACCTCCAATGGATTTGGAGCAGAATGTGATTCTGAGGTATTTTGCAGGTTGCCTAATGCTTATGAGCAGAATAATTACCAGATTATATTCAATAGAACAGAATCAAGATCCAAGATTGTGTTTTCTAATCAAAGATATGCCATAAATTTTCCAGACAATGTAAAGGAAGAGACACTGGATGAAAAATGTGGGTCTGGTTACTTGAACTATGTGAATATGTATGTAAATAAGTATATATATATGTAAAGTAAATATATATATAAAATATATATAAAATCCCAAACCCCAAACTACCTTTCACAATCTATCTATCTGTCAGAAAGTTTGGCAAACCAACAGTATTTTGGGGCCCACACACAAAATTCAGTTCATACTGGGGATTGCTAGCTTAGAAGCTAGTTTTTCTGGGAGGTTTATAACAGAATGGTCTATAATAGAAATTTCTGTGTGGTCTTACTTCCATAAATACTAGAGCCTCTGATACAGTAGCTTTTTAATGCCAGATCTGTAGAGAACCTGAAATGTCTGTTAATCTTGAAATTCAGAGAGATATTTGCAGGCTAGGCTCTGCCATTGCTCCAGTATGTCTATATGGTGGTGACTTTTCAGACTGATGCATAAAAAAACATCCAACACTGAGGCCCAGCTTCATTTACTATGTATAATGGTCTTAAGTCAGAAGGTATTGCCAGTAAGTATTTTTTAAGCATCTGCATTTCCCAAACCAAATGTTAGGTAGCAGGTCTGACTTTCTCTTTCAGGTTTGCTTGCCTGCCTGCTTTCTTTCTCTTTCTCTTCCTCTTCTTCTTTTTACTTTAAAGAGAATAAAATCAAACCAAACAAAACAATAAAGCTAATCAGAAAATAACAATGAAAGCGACACAGAACTTCAAAACAAGGTAATAGGAAATCAACAATGGCTACCATAATCTCTCTTTTTTTTCTTCAAAATAGCTGTTCAATATCATCAGATATAATAAAATCAAACAAAACAAAACAGAATAAAACCAATTAAAACAAAAGAATGAAAGTGTTTTAGGTCTTCAAAACCAGATAACAGGAAATCAACAATGATTACCATAATACATCCCGTTATCTTTGAAGTAGCTGCCCATAATAGTAAAATCAAACAGCAAGACAGAATATAACCAAACCTAACAAAACTACGAAAACAATACAGGATTTCAAAACAAGATAATAGGAAATTGGGCTGGGGATACAGCTCAGTGACATAAGTGCCTGCCTGGCTAGTGCAAAGTCCTGAGTTTGATTCCTGATATCAAAGGAAAAAAAAAAGATAATAGGAAATTAACAATGGTTGCTACCTTTCCTTTTTAGAATTTTCCTCTCCTATCACTTTCATTCTATCTATTGTACCTTTTGGATCTCACTAACTCCTTTAATTTTTTACGCTACGAGATAACACAATATTTATCCATGAGTCCAAATCATTTCACCCATTGTTGTAGCTTAGCATAATTGATGCCATTTTGTGCCCTGTATTTAATTTGTGCCCTGTGTTTGACCCAGAAGAGTGAAAAATTACTCAGGGTACAAGTTCCATGAGAAAAGCAGAATGAGCTGTACCCATTCAAAATTAACCTGCTCAACAAAGAAGCAGGATACAGGTGTCAACCAATATTAATGTTTCCAATAGGATGTCTTCCTTTGGGCTTTTTGCTTTAAATGTCTTGTGATTCTTCAGTTCAGTGCCACTCATTTGGATTCTGAAACAGGGGTCTATGGGTGGTTGCTAAGCTCAGCTAATATAATTCCAGATTTATTAATTTGGCTGTTTGGATTCCTATACTGTTTATGAACCCACTTCACCCATGAGCATGATGTCAAGTTGCATCCATTTAACTACAAGAGCCTTAAGATTATCCTTCTTTATAGCTGAGTAGCTTTTCATTGTATGAAAATACCATATCTTTCTTATCCATTCTGTGGTTGATGGGCAAGTTATCCCTGCTTTTTCTGCTTTCCTGTCACACAGAACACTGTTTTCTCTCCTTTAACTTTCAGTCTATGAATTTCCTTTTGAGTTAAATGTATTTCTTGTATTCAGCATATTGATGGATCTTGTTTTTAGCTACTCTCCATGTTTCTTTTTATTGGTGAATTCAGGCCATCTACATTAATTGTTACAACTGGCATGCATTGGCTTATCTCTGTCATGTTATCCTCCTGCTGTTGGTTCTCCACTTTTCCCCTTTGTTCAGCTGCTTTCCCTGTATGGCAAGCCGCCTCTCCTGCTATTTCTGGGACCATGGACATCTTTTTGTCTCTCTTAGAGACATTCAGCATTCTTTGTAGGTTTGGTTTGGTGGTCATGAATTCCTTCATGACCTTGTCCTCTATCATGAAAGTGTCTTATTTTTCCATCAATTTTGAAACATAGTTTTGCAGGGTACATCAATCTGTGTTGGAAGTTGTTTTCTTTCAGGTTTTGAAACACTTCACTCCAAGCTCTTCTTGACTTAATGGTTTGTGTTGAGAAGTCTGCTGTGATTTGATGGGTTTTCCTTTATCTGTCTCTTTTCTCTAATAGCCTTTAACATTCTGTTCTTGTGCTGAATTTCTGGGATCTTGATTATGGTATGTCTGGGTGTGTATTTCTTTTGGTTATGGCTAGTTGGAGCTTTATATTCCTCACTTATCTGAATGTCAGACCTTTTCCCATGTTTGGGCAGTTTTCTGCTATTACTTCTGCAAATAGTCTTTTTATGCCATTTCTGTTGGTCCCCTGGCCCCTGCTTTTTTGATGACACTTATCACTCTTAAATTATTTTTCTTTGCAGGCTTGCAGCCATCAAATTGTTATTTCCTGGTTCCTTGTTATTTTTAAGTGATCTTTTCTATCATGATCACTAGCTACAATCCTGTCTTCAAGGTCTGAAAGTCTATCTTCAGTCTCTTTCAAGTGTTTTTGCAGCTTTCGATGGAGTTCTTAATTTTCTGGATATCTCTTTGAATCTGTTTCATGCACTGTAATTCCTTCCTGTATTGTTCATTCACGGTTTCCATCTATGAACTTTTAAGATTCACTGGCACTTGTGGGGCAGAAGGAAGCCCTGGACAAAGAAAGCCTAAAAATGATTTTCTTTATACCTAATGTCTAAGCGTCCTCATCATTCCATGGCTGCATAATTTTGTCACTTCTGACAAGGGAAAGGAAAAATGGCTAGAAAATTCATATGCAAGAAGATTACAGTGGCTTTTAGGCTGTCTGATGCTAACAGCCCATATGTCCTAGTTTGTAACCCTGAGACACAAAATCAAATAAACACTGTTAAATACTGTACCTACTCATAGCCGACTTACTGTCCTTACTTGTCAAAGTTACCTTTGGGATTATGTTCCTTCATATAGTTTCTGTTTATCTCAGAGCACAAACTAAAACCCATGTGCAGCCTCCATGTTCAAGTATGAAAGTTTGTTTCAGGACCAGCTCAGGATGCTGTAGTGTTTATATTTCTGTATTGTCTACTGGTTGTTATACCCTTGGATAGGCTAGTCAAGCAGTGGCACAAAGTAGGGGGTACATGAACCTCTGTCAGACTTGCTTCCTGTTCATTTTAAATACAGCTCTATGGTTAAGGCAGAAATCCTGAAATCAGTGGTGACACTGGTTAGCTGAAATGGTACTCTTAAATAACAGAAGTCTATTTCTTCATCATTAAGTGGAGCTTTCCAAAGTTGTCAGACTCGTTCTTAGGAAGTATCCAGCAACAGCTGGAGAGTCCCAGCTTTCAAGCTCTAGAAGAGAAGCTGGCACAGTTTTTTTGTGGACTTCCAGAAACTCACAAATTGTTCTATCTATGGCCTGAAGATGTGGCTTAGTTTTGGATTCATCACCTGAGATATAATCCTTTGCACTCCTGCTCTCAACATGCCTGAACTTTATAGACTGAACTCTATTTCAGATCATTTTGAAGTTGGTTCTTTTTTGTTGTAGGATTTCATTCCTGCTACTCCAGATGTGTTGACACAAAAGTATCCATTTTTTGAGCCAGGTGTGGTGGTATACGCCTATAATCCCAGCACTAGGACACAGGTGAGGTGAGGTGAGGAAAAGGGAATCAGGTAGATCAAGGCAGTGATTCTTAAAAACAGCAGTGTACTGGGGTGTCTGTACTTATCTTGCATACTATCTCATTGAGATTACTTACAAATAACTGCAGTAGTGGCTCTCTTATCTATAAGCTCAGTACATTACCCGCATGGCCTCCTGAATGTGGTCCTGCCGAATCAGTTCTGCTGAGCAGTCCATATACCACTTTAAACAGCGAATGAGCTCCCTGGGAAAGAGAACAGTTACAGAAAACTCATTTTAATCAAAAGGTAATGCAGCCTGAAAAGTTTAACTAATTAAATAGGAAATTCAGCAATAGTCAAAAAGGAAATAATATCCTGCTGATAAAATACAATATAGTGATGGATTACAGCTGTGGAATTTCACTATCATGTGAGATTTTAAGGAATTGTGATTTTAATCAGCAATTATAGTCACTCTTTCCTGCTCCTCCTTCCCAAGGATTTGGATCAGATGTATATATTTTGTTTTTTCTTAAATTGTCATGTTTCCTGAACATACAATACTATCAAATAGCAGGCTTTGACTGAGAGGTTATAATCCTTTGTGTCACCCCATCCCATCTACCTCATTTCTTGAAGCCTAAATCACCTGTGAACAATGAGATTAGTAGGTCAGAAGATCTACACATTTATATGAGACCACAGAGGTCAAGAGTTACAGGCTGTACCTTAGTTCTGTTCCTACCACCTTGTTTTGAAGGCCTATATCGTCATTGTTTTGGGCTCTTTGCTTCTGTTATTGGTCTTTTTTGTTTCTTGTTTTTCTAGTTATCTGTTTTGTTTTTCCCTCTAATACAGAAAGGACAGGTATACATTTAGAGGCTTATACATGCCTAGAACTTTTCCTAAACAGTTTACGAGAATCGATTATATTATGTATGATGAAATAAACAGCTACTTTGAAGAAAAAGAGACAATATGGTTTCCATTGCTGATTACAGATTGTCATGCTGTGAAATCTAGCAATGCTTTTATTCTTTGTTCAGAGTGGTTTTAGCCTGTTTTGTATCGTTTAATTTCAACATACATGAAGACAGCTATTCTGAAGAGAACAAGTAACATTACGGTAGGCATTGTTGATTTTCCTATTGTCTGGTTTTGAAGGCCAGTAATGCCTTCATTACTCTGTTCTTATCAGTTTTATACTATTTTTTTGTATGAATTCATTGTGTGTAAAAATATAGACAACTATTTAGAACAAGAGACATTATGGCAGCCACTGTAGATTCCCTGTTGTCTTGCTTTGAGATCTGTGTCACTTATATTGTTTTCTTCTGATCTGCTTTATTCTGTTTTGTTTTACCCTTTAAAAAAAAAATAAAGGTTGTAGTCACATCTGGGGCCTATCAGTTTCTAGCTCTGAAACCTCAGGCAACTTATTTAATCTCTCTGTGCCTCATTCTTTCCATTTAAAATATGGTATGATTACATGAAACACTAACAGGGTGACACATAAAGTCCACAGCACAGTGTATGCTCTCTAAAGTGACATCAAAATACCAAAACTTCATGATTCTTCAGCCTTACGACTGTTGGTTTTGTTTTCAAAATTTGTTCTAAGACTGGGGAGCTCAGTGGCACAGCATCTGCCTGGCAAATGCGAGGTCCTAGGTTCAATTCCTGGGAAAAAAATCATGCTAATTTCATAGAAGATAATGGTGACTTCTTATTGCTTTAACAATGTAAGGTTACTTCTTTTCTCACATTTGTTTATTAATCACTCTTGTATACTGTCTTTTTATTTTTTGACATTTATTTCTTGGCTCTATATTTAGCTATTAAATATGTTTCTTATGGAAAAAGCAAGATTTATAGAAAGATTTATAGAAGGAGAAGTGTGGCAACTAGTTTAAAATATCAACTGAAAACCCACAGCTAGTATCATATTTAATAATGAAAGATTGAAATCTTTTCCTTTAAGATTAGGAATAAAGATAATGATATTTGCTTTTGCCACTGTTTTTCAATCTATACTAGAAGTCTGACCCAGAGCATTTAGACAAGAAAAACAGAAGGCATCCAAACTGCAAAAAGAAGAATTAAAATTTCTCATTTTTAGAAGACATGATCTTATATGTACGAAGCACTAAAGATTTACAGCAAAACTGTTAGAACTAATAAATGAATTTAAAAGAAGTATACAAATTCAAAACAGAAAAATCAACTGCATTTCTAGACACACTGAACAATCTAAAAAGGAAACCAAAAACAAACTTACATTTATAATAATATCAAAAAGAATAATATATTAGGAGTAAAATTAACCATGTAGGTGAAAGACTTATATATTGAAAACTATATAAAGTTAAAAGAATTAAAGAAGACACCAGTAAATTAAAAGATATTCCATTTCACATTCATTAATTGGAAGGCTTAATATTGTTAAGATAGTAATACTACTCAGAGTGACCTACAGATTCTATGCAATCCGTATCAAAATGTCAATAGCATTATTTTTTCAAAAACAGAAAAACCTATACTAACAGACAAGTATGTTCAAAGCTAGAGAAAGCATTTTGAGAGGGATTAATGGCAATGTATTTTTTTTACTGTAATGAAATTTTAAAAATTTAAATATATACTATGTATTTTGATTATACCTTGTACATGAACATACAATATTCAAGAAGATACACAAAAGAGAAAAGGAAGAGAATTAGAATTCAACATGGCAGAAAACTACCAAATCACAAAAATAAAAGAGGTGGGAACGACTCAAAAAATACCAAGTAGAAGCATACAATTTAAAAATCAGCTGGGCGTGTGGTGCATGCCTATAATACCAGCACTCTGGGAAGCTGAGGAAGTTTGAGCTCAGCCTGGGCAATGTGGTGAGATTTTGTCTCAAAAAAAAAAAAAAAAAAAAGGGCTGCAGGTATTGCTCTATACAGAGGCCCTGGGTTCAATTCCTAGTACAAAACAAAACAAAGCAACAGGAAGAAGTTCATATTTATTAACAATAACCTTGTATGTAAATAGATTATATTCATTAATCAAGACATAAACTTACTGAATGGATAAAAAATAAAACCCAACTGTATGTTGCCTACAAAAAATTCACTTCATGGCAAAGATCTACACAGACTAAAGCAAAGGGTTAGAAAATGATATATCACACAAATGGAAATAAAAAACAAGCAGGAATAGCTATACCCATATCAGATAAAACAGACTTCAAATAAAAGCCTGTAAAAAGAGACAATGAAGGTCATAATAAATTGACAAAATGGTTAATAAGAATATGTAACAATTATATATGTATATGCATACAACACAGTATGACTCAAATACACAAATCAAATATTATTAAATCTATAGGGGGAGATAAACTGTAGTAGCATAATAGTAGGGAACTTTGCATCCCACTTTCCACAGTAGACAGATGACCCAAACAGAAAACCAACAAAGAAACATCTGAGTTGAACCACACTATAGAGCAAATGGATCTAACAGACATTTACAGACTCATTCAATAGCAAAAGAATACATGTTATTCTAATCAGCACATGGAACATTCTTCAGGACAGATCCTAATGTTAGGCTGCAATCAAGTGTCAATAATTTTAAAAAATAAAATTACATCATTTATCTTCTGAGACTACAAAGAATTAAAAGTACAAATCAATAAAAGAATAATAGAAAGTATACAAACACATGGAAATTGAATAGCATACTCATAAAAGAACAACTAGAAATGGAAGAAAGTAAAAGGGAAGTAAATAAATTTTTTGAAATTAATGAAAATGGCAACATGATATACCAAACTGTGGGATAAAGCAGATGTAGTATTGAGACAAAAGTTGATAGGAGTAACTATATGTATCAAAGCAGAAAGATATCAAACAATTTAGCAGTGTGCTTCAAAGATTTAAAAAAGCAAGAACAAACCAAAGTCAGTAGAAGGAAAAAATAATAAAGATCAGAGGAGAAATAAAGAAATCAAAACTAAAAAAAACCCCAAAGATCAACAAAACAAAGCATTGTTTTTTTGAAAAGATAAAACAAAATTGACAAACCTTTAGCTAGACTAACCAAGAAAAACAAAAGACCTAAATAAAATTAGAGATGAAAAAGGAGACAACAATACCACTAGGACCACAAAAATACAAAAGATTGTAAGAAACTACTTATGAACAGTAAAATCTAGAAAACCCAGAAAAATGGATACATTTCTGAATTCATACATATAAATTGAGACAAGAAATAAAAAATCTAAATAGGGTGATAATGAGCAATGAGACCGAAATAGTATTGAAAATCTGTCTAAAAATGTCTAGCACTTGATGGTTTAACAGAGAAATTTGCTAAAGCATTTATAGAAAAATTCAAAGTCCTTCTAAAGTATCCAAAAAACTGACATGGAAGAAACTTGCCAAACCTTTTTTTTTTATAAGACCAGCATTATCCAAGACTGAAGGAGGAAAGAACCAGATCTCACCGGAAGGTCATCCCTGCCTGGAAACCAGTGCCATGTGCAGGCTGCTGTCAGAGTTGGGACAGCCACACCTAATCCTCTCTCTGAGTCCACACCATTCTTGAACTGCAGAGGGAGAGAACAAGGCCTTTCCAGGAAGCAATCCTTGCCTGGAAACCATATCACTGTCTTTGTTTTGTTGGGTTTGGTTTTATTTTATTTTGTTTTGTTTGATTGTTAAATCTGATGGCATGAACAGCTATTTAAAAGACAGCAAGATATATTATGGTAGCCATTCTGGATTTACTATTGGTTTGTTTTGAAGTCCTTTATTGCATTCATTGTTTTGTTTTTATTGTTTCTATTCTATTCTGTTCTGTTTGATTTTTACTATGCTCAAAGGTATCTGCAGCTATTTTGAAGACAACATAAGGCATGGTAACTATGTTGATTTAGTAAGGTTTTGAAGTCCTGTATCAATTATACTGGTTTATTTTGATTGGTTTTGTTGTTTTATTTTCCTTGGTTTTATCTTCCTTAAAAAAAAAAAAAGACCAGCATTATCCTCATACTAAAGTCAGACAAAAATACAACACATAAAAAACTACAGACCCATATTCCTGATGAACACAGATGCAAAAATTCTCAATAACATATAGCAAACAGCATAGCAAAAGCAGCATACCACAATCAGGCAGAATTCATTCAAGAAGTGAAAAAATGGTTCAAAATATGTAAATCAATAAACATAATACATCAACAAAAAGAAGCAAAACTACATATGATCATAAAAATGGAAAGATGTCTTGTGTTCATGGATTTGAAGAATACATATTAAGATGACCATACTATTCAAGCCAATCTATAAATTCAATGCACTTTCCATCAAAATACCAAAGTCTTTCTTCACAGAAACAAAAAATTCCTAAAATTCATACAGAACCACAAAAATCCAGAATAGCTAAAGTGATTTTGGTAGAGAAAGTGGGGGAGGGGACACACAGACACATCACAAACCAGAATCAAGACATATTACAAAGCTATAGTTATTTAAACAGTATGGTACTTGCATAAAAACAAACAGACCAATGGAATACAGATGCCAGAAATTACTCTAAATTCATATAGTCAATTTTTTTCTGTTCTAGGAATCAAACTGAGGGGCTCTCTTTCACTGATCTACATCTCTAGCCCTTTTCATTTTTATTTCAAGATGATTTTGCTAAATTACTAAAATTTGCTAAGACAAGATTTTGTGAAGTTCAAGACTAGCCCTTGAACTTGTGATACTCCTGCTTCAGTCTTCCATGTAAGCTGGAATTATAGGCAACGTATCACTGTACCCAGTAAGTCAACTGATTTTTGACAGAAGTGCCAAAGACATACAGTGACGACAACAAAGCCTCTTCAGGAAATGGTGTATTGATTAGCTTTCCTGCTGCTGGAACAAAATACTTAATATACACAATTCGAACGAGGAGAGGTTTATTTTGGCTCATGGCTGCAGAGGTTTCAGTCCATGGTCAGTTGATTCCAAGGCAGAAAATCATGGTGGAAGGGCACTGTGGAGCAAAGCTGCTCAATGCATGGTGTTGGGAAGCAGAGCTCCAAAGAAAGTCAGAGAAGTATACCAAAAACATATCCCCAATGACCTACCTCCAAATGGACACTATTTCCTAATAGTACATTCACTTATGAATATCAGTAGATTAATTCACTGATTAATATAATTCCCCCATGATTAAATCACCTCTTACGGCATCTCTTAAGCAAGTTGACAAGTAAGATTAACTGACACAGTTGGTGCTGGTAAAACTCAATATGCAGAAGAATGAAATCAGATCCTTGTCTCTCATGATACACAAAAATCAATTCAAAATGGATCAAAGACTTAAAATTTAAACCTGAAACTATGATGTAACTACAAAAAAACACAGGAGAGACACTTTAAGACACTGGTGTAAGCAACAAAGTTTTAGATAGTAACCCTAAGCACAAGTAGCAAAAGTACAAAAAAATAGACAAATGGAAACACACCAAACTAAGAAGCTTCTGTGAAGGCAAAGAATCAATCAATCAAACTTAAGACACAACCTGCAGAATGGGAGAAAATATTTGCAAGTGGTATGCAAACAACAGACTGAGGCTGTCATCCTGAATATATAAGGTAATAAAAAAGCTGAGCACCAAATAAATACCCCCCGCCCCGCCGCCAAACCAAACAAACCTAATTTTAGAAGTGGGTTAAAGAACTGAACAGAGAAATATGGCTGTGGGAAGAGAACGAGCCATCCAGCTGTAGGGGAGGCAGCCAAGGGCCTGAAACTTGCCAGAGCTGTGTTCTGGCCAATTCTGCATCTGAGGCTTTTGTACCCTGGCCACAGCATCAGAACAACTCCGAATCATTTCTGCATTTTGTTTCCCTTGGCACAAAGTAGCAGAGGCAATGACTGACTGACCTGTCATGGATGAACGCAATGCCCTAAGACAAAAAGTAAGGCCAGAGCATCAAATGCTCCAGGGGTAAACAATGGACTGGACCAGCAGTGCTAGCCCCAAGAAAAGCCCATGAATATTGTAAATTGTAAAAATAGTGTGATGCTTTATTACAAAAGTAACTCCTTTCTCACAGCTAGCTAAAATTGGAAAAGAAATCCAGTGTAGTGCCTGCCATATTTGAGCGGGTATAATCAGGAGTCATTTTGATAACAGATTAAGAATGAGCCACAGAATAATTTCATTTCAGGGTTTCTAGTATTATACTACCACAGGGTGAGAGACGGTTACAAAAGACAGATATGGAGAGGGTACAGACTAGACACAGACCCCCTGAGGAGTTTAAACTCAGGTTGGGAAGGATACAGGATAAGAAGTTAGGCTTGGTGTATATGAGGCTTTCAGAGGCAGAAGAATCTGAAAATGGTATTAAGTGCTGCAAGTGCTGTCAGTGAGCTTGAACCCCCAGTCTGTTGCCTATTATCCAGCATGGAGACCACTGATATAATTGTTTTCTGCATCTGCCAACATGAACAAGGATATGCCTTGGCTCGGACAGTTGCAATAGCCTGAGGTATATGGGGGACTGCTGGAATAAGGGGGACACTTTACAAACCCACAGGCCATAAAGTTAGGCAGAGAAAACCATGAATTTCTGGATTCCAAGATTGCAGATCCTGAAAAGGAATCATCCATTCAAAAATACACAGAGATTTTTTGTTGTTGTTGTTGTTGTTCACATTTTTTCCTTCATCAGTTTTCTGGAGTGTGGAACTTTTTTCTTTTCTGTTACTTTAACATAAATTTCTTTTTACCCTTTAATAGAACTCTTTCTCATTTTTCTCTCCTCATCTTCTGCTTAATTTTTCAAAGTTTACTTTTTTCATTCTCCTGTTTTAAATCCTATCTTTACTAGCATAAACAATAAGTTTTATTAATCTTTAGATAGGTAATGCTATGTTACTATTATTGAATTCTTTTATATTGTTTATGGAGGTGTATCAATGCATTTAATAGATATTTACTGTATGTAAATACTTGGTTTGCCTTGGTGTCCATACTGTAATTATAAATCTCTTTTCTATGGTTAAGAATGGTAGGTCTTATAGTTTGTCAATATCTGGTTTAAGCTGGGTGCAGTGGCTCATGCCTGTAATCCCAGCACTCGGGAGGCAGAGGCAGGAGTATTGTTGTGAGTTCGAGACCAGCCTGGGCTACAAAGTAAGCTCAAGGCCAGCCTGAACTGCATAGCGAGACTCTGTCTCAAAAAGACCAAAAAAAAAATCTGGTTTATTTTTGATACTATTATTGTTACTGATTTTGTTGCTACTGCCAGTGTAGCATAGGTGTTGCTTTTAATTGGTTTTCCCTGTATGTGAATACCTGGGTTGCCTTTGTGTCATGAACATTACTGCAGTCCATTCCTGGAGAACTGGGTACTAGACCGTTTACACTGCAACCTCCCCTCCTAAACTAAAGAAGGTGGTTGAATCTTGGGATAGAGACAAAGGCCTACAGTTAGCCATGCCCAGAGTGCATTACTGAAAAGCAAACACTAAAGAGGTCTCTATACTAAACAAAGTCTTTCCACTATAATCAATCAGTCAGCCTCAGTATATACACACAACAAAACCCAGAAATATGAGAAAACAAGGCAACAAAATGTTCCCAGAAACTCTCAATTCTTCAAAAGTTGTTCCATGGGGCACTGGTGGGAAGGAAATCAGAAGCCACACAAAAGAATCATTTAAAACGATAGATTAATAGATCAACAATGTACTTGGTGAGCATAAAAAAGATACAACAGATAATGAACTTAAGAAACAAAACAATCAGCAAATTTATCAGCAAATTTGGTGACAAACCAGTCACCAAAATTATCTAGCTGGGCTAAACAAAATAATATGTAATACAAATGACTAGCTTAGCAAAGAATTAGAGTCCATAAAACAATACTAAAAATAAATTCAGTAAATTAAAATTTCTAATGAAAGTATGGGCAACAGAAGTGAGCAATGAGATGAAGTGTCAAAATTAGAAAATGGGGCTGATGTTGGTGATCATATGATCAGAGATATCATAAAAAACAACTAGAGAACACAAAAAATGGATCCTATAGCTAATAGATGATGCAAACACTAATCTAAGAGTAACTGGCATTAGAGAAAAATCAAGAGATAGGATTAATAACAAAAATCCATTTACAGAACTAATAGCAGAAAACATTTTAAATATGAGAAAGAATTTAATACACAGTAAGTGAAACTTACAGAATCTCAAAAAAGGGGAGCTGAACAAACAGTGGCTGCATTTGAACTTTTTAAAAGCTGACTTTCTATTCAAATACAAGTACTAATATTGATACCAAATGCAACTTACTTATATGCCAGGGCTCCAGCAAAATGCTTCTGGATATATGTGTCCATCACAGGTCGGAAATGAAAATACTTTATATCTCGGAGCAGGTTGATGATGAAAACCTGGTGGAAATGGAGAGAGTAGGTCACCAGGGTTTGTGAGACTTCAGACCTATCCTTAGCAGGAAATGGCCTCTTACTTCTTTAAGGAGTGGAAAACTCTCAATATTTTCCATAGTGTTTCCCATAAAAAATCACTATAAAACCTTTGCTAATGTGTCTGCCTTGTTTTCTGTCTTCCTCCTACCCACTCCGGGAGCTCATTAGTTTGTGCCTCTGTTACTCTGAGCCTCTCCCCTCACAATAATGCTGAGTGATGCAATATGGGTCTGGGAAATTTAAAATAATACCTGTGTATGGAGCATAAATACTAAGGTCTCCGAAAAAAACTGGAAAGCAAGGAAAACAAGAGTGCTCTGTGAGATAGCTCAGGGTATGGAAGGCCATGCCCTTCAGAAATGGGGTTAGTAGCTAGGGAAGGAAAGAAGAAGAAAAGCTAGAGGGGGAAACTGTGCTAGTGCCCATTTCAACTTTCCCTTCTATCAGGCAGACTGCATTGTCTGCTTTTGAATATACAGTCCTCTCTTAGTTTCTTTTTGAGTTTCAATGTATAATGTTGATTAAACCTTGAAATCATTCTCCATCCTAACTCAACCTTCTTAGACAAAGGTTTTAAAGACGCAGGAGGAAGGAGGCCTGGAAACACCTGGAACTGTATAGCCTCTTCAAACTGTGAGAATCTGTCCTTCCTGGAGTTTATGTACCATCTTATCAGTGAAAAGCAGGAACCTTGTTCCCTCTCTCAGCCTCTGGGCCTCTTGCTGGTATAGGCCACTATTTCAAGAGCCAGGTTTAGTGATGAGATTGAGGATCCAGAACTATAAAGCCTAGATCTAGACCTGACTAAACTTAGTTCTAACTTTATCTGCCTGAAAGCACTGTAGGTTTTCCTTGGGTGATACTCCTCAGTGTTTGGTTTCTATTGAATGCACCTGTACCTTCTGTTCACTCTAACAAATTCTGTCCCTTAGACTTTCTGAAATGTGACAGGAATAATTAATAAGTCAGAAAATGACTTACCAGAGATTGAAAAACCAACAGGCCATATTTCTCAGTATTATCATCCAAAATCACAAAGAGTGTATCTAAGATGTCCTGCAAAAACTGAAAACAATATAAAAAGCAGAGGGTTCAGGTCTTAGGCCCCTGCATACATAATCAAACTTCCATATACTAATGAAATCATCTCCCAATAAATGAAGTGTAAGATTTCCTGATATATTAAAATATAAGTTAAGAATCATGTAGTATTATACCCTGCACCTAGCTAAGGGCTAAATAGATGAACTTGGAGTGTGTTCCTACAGGCCAAGGACCCTATGAAAGACTCAGACTCTTTTTTTTGGGTAAGGTAATTACATAAAAAAACAGGACAATCATGCAAAATAGCAATTTTTAAATAAAAAAAAAGATGCAGTAATTATGATGCCAGATTCACTTTGGAAAAAGTTCACTTTCCTGGGATCCCAGAGATCAGTAGCCTCTTGTTTACACTGGCCTCAAGATATGGAGTACACTGGGATGACACCATGACAAGGTCAACTTTAGTACAGAACCTATTGTTATCCAAGGAGAAGGGAGAATGCAGCTGAGCACTATATCTGGCAGTATTCATGTTGCTTCAAGCATGTGCCTTCTTTTTGAGTTGCAAAAACAGAAAGAGATAAAAATAAATACTGATGGATGCTTGGAGTCTTTAAAAATCAAATCTAACATCCTGTCATTCAAAGCCCAATTAAAATGATACAATATTTACAATTTATTTTTAAAACAATCGGAATTATACATTACGGTATTGATGGGTCAGGATTGGCCATGGTTTAATGTTTGTTGAAATCAGCTGAGGGATACATCTTGGATTCTTTATACTATTATCTACTATTGGGTGTGCCTGAAACTTTTCATTAAAAAATAAAAACAAATGTTAAAATGTTAGCACCTTCTCTTTAGGCTGACTGAAGTTTTAAACCAGAAACACTGGTAAATATTCTCTAGTCAGGAATATGACAACTCTTTAAAAAGACCACAGACTTATTAATACTTTATCTGTATACGGGTTATTTTTTAAAAGAAAGATATGAGTATAAATTTAAGTTTCAAAACTAGCATTAGCTTGTCTGTGAAGAAAACTAAAATATTCATGACAATCTGATCAACTGATTAAAACAAAATTCACGTAATAGCTTCATAAAAGTACATGACTTCAAAACTGTTCCTCTTTTGGAGACACTGTATTATGTATTGTTGAGTCAGTGGAGCTGTGAAATGAAAGTTCAGCAAGCAGTGCATCTGTGCTTATTGCTTTGTATTTGTAATGGCAGGGCTCACTGTGGACAGGATACCTTCTTGAGATTTAATCTATAGCCAGCATTCTATTATACTTGTTGATGACTGAAAGCACCTCCATTTTTTCTCATTTGGGTCAGTTCATTGTACAGGACTCAACTTCTGGGTTTTCCACCATTAGGAAACACCTGGGGTATTCTTGAGCTAAAACCAGATAGGCAAACATTCTGCCCAGAGAAGTCCTTCAAGGACATCTTGGAGTCTTTAAAAAGGCTATGTAGCTGTCAGTCTGCTTAAGGCCTTTAGATGGGAGACGTCAGAAAGGGATCTGGAGGAAGTAACTGACATAAAGGATAACACAGGGGCTAAGGAAGGTTTTGTTACCATGGATTCTAAAAGAGAAATGGGACAAAATCACCAGTTGCAAGTAAATGGACAGTATTCAGAGTTCTTACAATAATGAGAGTAGAGACAGAAAAACATAAAGCTGAGTTTGTGGTAAGAGGGTTATAAAGAAAAGAGTGAAAGAGGCCTAAAGGAGAGAGGATACCTAAGGAATGCAGGTTGGTTCTAAGAGATGCTTCTCTACTGCCCTTTAATTACCATTTCGCTCTCTAGGAAGAAAAGTCACACCCAGAGTTTATAGCTGAAATACAATTATAGAGAGACAATAAATCTTATATATACTTTAAAAATAGCTAACAAAAATTAAAAGAAAAACTTCCAAACCTATTCCTATTCACATATGATGTACTTGGAGAAACAGTCTTAGAGGCATACTAGCAGAACTTGTGTGGGGATAAGGTCTTCTGCTCTGATTTTTTTCTCAGGCAGTATGTTAGAACTGGGTGAATGACATACCTTAACAATTTCCTCCCCACTGACATGCCGCAACCGCCCTAGGATGTCCATAATCCGATCTGGGAAGGCCTTCCATTTCAAGAGAGCAAGGAGGTCCACTAAAAAGCAAGCCCAAAGGATGGTGAGTGCTGGCTCTCAGAGGTCAAGTAAGGCCCAGATTCTCTCAGACAAGTACAGATAGGAATAGAAGTTGCATATACCACAATGGACTCCTGATGAGATCAGAGGCAGAGATAAATCTGTACACCCTAGTTGTATACTGGGGAGCCCTAAAACCATGGGAAACCTTATAGGGCCACTACTGCTGAGTGATTCCTTCAACTCCAAATAAAGACACTTCATTATTATAGTATCAAGAAGTAATTTAATTCTCTGACAACATGCATAAGCAATATAGAACTGAAAGCTAAGGATAATGAAGGGTACTACTCTGTATGTACCATTACCTACCATTCTGGGTGAGTTTGGTAGAAGACAGTTGTGTGGAAATGAAGAAGGACTCTTTGGTGCTGCGCTGGAAGATGAGGCTAGAGGGGATATTAGGGCAGCCATTGTAATCTTCTTTGCAGCAGGGCAGGCCCAGGTAGAGAGCATGGTTATTAAATGTGCTATTCTCATCACACTGTAGGCAAAAGGAGAGAAGGGAGCATGTTTCCTCAGCCACATGTAAAAGACAGGTCCCAGGGGATTTCTAAATTGATATTTGCTTTCAACTTCTGAAGGCTGGGTCTTGGAGCTCAGGTCCTCTTGGAAGGGTGCCTTCTGTTCAGAAAACTCCCAGAACAGCTCATGTGCCTTTTAAAAAGAACATGATGGGGTATGTGGTGTCCACCTGGTATACCGACAACCTTGGGTAGTTTGCTATGTATGCTGTGATGCTGACAATGCCATGATTTCAAATGGCAGGTCTCAGAATGTACTTGCCCAGACCACAGTGACATAGCAAGGATGGTGACAGATTTCTATCCAATGAAGTAGGAGGTACAAAAAAAAAAAAAATGGCAAGTTGGTATTAGTTGTAGGAAGGTCAATGCACTTAGAAAACAAAAGTCTACTCACACAGTTGTCTTACTGTCACCCACCACCCTGAATCCTGGCCTGCCCAATGAAAGCCACCTGAAAACAATGTGTGTGAATGGAGGAGTGGGATGAAAGGCAGCCAGGCCTCATACCTTGTACACATAAAGTTCATGAATATCATCTGAGAGGGTGGTGCCATCATCACGCATCAGGGGTGAGAATGCAAAACCAAAGAGTTTCTTTTCTCCTTTGTCTTTTGCTGCAATCAGAGTAAAGTGTCCGCTGTTATTCCCTTTCCCTTTTAATAGGAATTCCCTTTGTGCTTGTTACCTACACATCTTTGTCCCTTACTTCTTTCACTAACTAGGTAGCAAGCTCACTACAGAAATGTTGAGAAATATGCTTTCTGAGTTTACAGTTGGAATTTATACCCTAAGGTATACCTAGATCCAAACAGAAAGTAAACTGCTGGTCTTGAAGAACCAGGGTTTCTTTAGGAAGCATCTTAATAGGTATAAAGGAAATATCCAAAGGAGAATTTCACTGGATATTTAAGATACTAGGAAGGGCCAATACAAATCCCCTGGCTTCAAATTATTGCTTTAGCAGCACAAAGAAGGACCTCTGATGTCATCCTGTATCTGAGTATTCATTTATACCCACTCCTTCATTTTCCTGCCCAAATAAAAGAATTCTCTTAATTCCATTCTAGAGAGGAGAGTTATATTCATAGCTTCAAGGGAATGTGGAAGGGAAGCTCACTTACTGGAACAATGTCGGAACTCGAAGCGCAGATGGGAGCCCCGAAATCTGTCAATGGGGATTGGCAATTTGATAATTTCTCCCCAACGAGGACTATTACTGTGATAAAGAACAAAGGAGTGATAGGAACTCCTATTTGGCTCTCCTGAACCCAAGCTGATGCAATCCTGAAAGAAACAAGTAAATTATGGTGTTACCTTCATGGAAAGAATCTGGATTTCTCTTGTGTCACTAGGATCTTTTATTTCCCCTGTGCGAAGGCCTTATTTTCACACCAGGATAAATCTAATAGATGTGAATACATCTGACTTAAATTCAGTATTTTTATAAGCAATTGTGTAGATGGCTAAGCAATTAGAAGTCACAATGCTCCTGGTTTTCCTTGGGTCATCAGTAACCTCACATACTGGTTGACAAATTGGAAGGAGGCTGAGTGGTGCATTCAAATCAATAAAAATATACTCTTTCCCTTCACTGAGAAAAGAAAAAAATAAGATTCACAAGAGATGTCAACTGTATGTACCATTTTACAGATCAGGAAGAATAAAATTACAAAGTGGAGAACTTTTTCCCCCTAATCTTCCTTGGCCCAGTGTTAGACTAGAATTCTAGGTCACCCTGTGCTGACTTTTCTTGGATTTGAACAGACTGAACTAGACCCCATCTCCCGAATAATGCCATGATGATACAGTCTCAGAACTGCCTGTGTCCCTACCCTGGAGGAGAGGGAGTATTGGTGAGTACAATCAGAAGCATTTCCCTGTCCACATAGGGTTGGTTCAAAAGACTGACAGCTCTACTGCTTTTGGCAGTCTACATGCAAGCCATAAGCATGCCTAAGTCCTTGAGTTTGGTTTTTAAAATGATACACAAATCACTGTTTTTAACACTATTTCAACATTTTCCTCTATTTCTTTCTAGTTTTGGAAGGTGACTTCAATTAATTTTATCTTTTTCATCTGTAAAAGGGGGTGATCACTTCTCTTCTGCATACTCTAAGGTGGCTGTTGCCATCACCCATAAATGAGGTTTATCGAAGAATTTTTTGTCATCTACCTCATGTGCACTGCAACCACAGTGACTGAGGGGGAAACTGACACAAAGACAACAGAAAAACAATAGCATGGGTCTCCATTTTCAAGGACAAGTATCAGATGATCCCTTTATTCTATCAGCTGGAAACAATGCTCAGGTTTAAACCTGCTGTTCTTTGTCTTATAAAGGTACCAGCTGAGTGTTTAAGTCCCATCTTGACCGAAGTGCAAATATACTATTCTGTGTTAGTTTAAGAAACAAGAAGCAAAGTGGGACCTTATAGTAGCTACCAAAGGCAGGAAGTTCGAAGTGAAGTGGAATGGTAAAAGAGGTAAAACATAGGACTGAACTAGAGGGAATAGGTCTCAACTGGAGGAGGAGGGATTTGGATTAGACACTAGGAAAATGTTCTGTAAAGGCTAACACCAGAAGTCATTATCAAAGTTCACTACAGGATTTCCTTGAAAAAAGAAAAAGGTAGAAAAGAATGCATATGGGTGATGTGCATTTAGTAACAGGCCTTCGAAAGAAACACTAGAATTATTACATTAGCCTCCTTTTGCAATGACTGACTGGCAAGCCTTACCTTCAAGATTTCTCCATCTGCATAAAGCACGTACATGGTCACTTCAATATTCTTTTGTACACTCTTTCCCCCTCTTTCAAAATCCCCCTTCTCCAGGGTCAGGTATAAGTCATTGCGAATATCACCTGTGGGGAAAGAAATGCCTTGGCCTCATGACCACACCATGCACCATTTACATGGGGACCAGACTAGCATTTGGATCCTCAGGGGTTCAGTGGGTATTCAGGGCATTCCAAGCTTGGTTAATAACAATAGATAGTCTACCAATATCATTTGAGCAGTACTCAGGAAGGTTAGTTATGTGTTTTCTATAAAGGTGTTTAACTCAGGGTAGAGAATTTTCTCTTAGACTGCTCAGTCTTTCTCCTCTCCAGAAAAATGGCTGCAAACTAAGTTGTATAAGAGCAAAGCTTTATTTTTTTTCTTTTGGTACCAAGAATCAAACTCAGGACCTTGCAATTGAAGAGAGAAGCCTTAGAATCAGCAAGATAGCACTTTTTTGAAATTATGCCTGTCTTAACTGCTTTTAATTCCTATGGTTCTTATCTATTTTTTTCTCTTTTCTTTCACAAATTTTCTTTTTACAATTACTGAAATGTCTGAGTCCAATAGCGGATACATCATTCCTTCCTCTGGTAGTTTTGCTGCAAGTCTCATTCCCTGCTGGGGGACCAGACCAAGGTTGCAGGACTACTTGTCAGTGTTTCTTCTTTTTGTGTGCAAAGCACAGGTGTGACAATGATGGGGCAGTAATCCACTGCTCTTGTTTCTTTCCTGTACTCTTACTGTGGTCCATTTCGTCTATCTATGCTACTCAAGACTGAGCTGAAGAAGCTCCAACTCTTAGGTCCAAAATGATTCACATTAGGATCAGGAACATAGTTCAGCAGCACAAGCACTTGCCTTGCAAGCGCAAGGTCAAGTTTGATTCCCAGTATCAAGAAACAAAACAAAAACAAAAACAAACAGAACCCAAAATGATTCAAATCACATCTGTTTTTTTGGGAAGCAGTGAATGAAGGGGACACAAGTATGTCTATTCCTGTACAAGAAGAGTTTATTTAGGTTGCTCTAAATCTGTAACATGATCAGTTTTATTCATATATTCTAAAGAAAGGCTTTTGGATTTCAAAAAACTGGAAAAACTGTGGGGAAAATTTTTAAAAGAAGAAAATGGCAAAGAAAAATAGGTATGACTAAAGGGAAGATGCATTAGCAGCCTAAAAGAAACTAAATAAGAAGTGATGGGACAATTAATTTGTAAAGCAAAATATTTTTCTACTTCCTTCTTAGAAAAACTGGCACATTAAAATCTGTTAATCACTCAGAATCCGTATTACAGGAACAGGGTTTGGTTTTGGTTAGCAAATGAGTCTTGACTCTTGGTGAGAGATACATGACAATATCCTCTTCTCTGCACCATTTGTCTTTAATTGTGAAAGCATCTGAGTGTCTCTTGCACAAAACAGGAATGGAACAGGACTGGCATATATGGAAGGCTTTCTTTTTGTGTTTTCATGATAATGCCTTCCATTTTTTAAGTCATCTTATTTTGCAGTGTGGTTTTGTAATCACAGTTATTTGGATGCATAATCAAGTTTCAAAATACTTTGGCTCTAGTGAAGAAGAGCAATCCATGCCAACTAAGTATTCTTTGGGACCCCTAAGAATTTTCTCTAATGTGTGAAAGTTATCCTGCTTTCAAACAGCCCTGAAGCTACCATAAAAGGAAGAGGAAAATATATACAATAATCGTATACGAATGCAATTGTTGGGTATGTGGGCCAGTCTTCAGGATATCCACCCTTGCAGTCTACTCAGACTTTCCTCCTGAGTTTGGTAGTCTGTGCTTCAAATTCTAATGAGTTTGGAACCTTAATCTTTTTTTGGATATCCCTGTTTGGGCCCTCCTAGCATATCACTGATAGTACTCAGGTATGTAGGGGGAAAGAAAAGAAAATCAAGTTTATCAGGACATAGGCCAAATAAAACCAGTCCTGAAAGTGCTGATACCATATTCTGATGAAAGTCTTTCAGTTACCTGTTAGCTTTTCTATGAAATTTAAGTAACTATTAGATTTCTAGAATGATTTAGTGTTAAGTAGCAGTCTAGAGAAATTTAATGACTAATATAAAGAATAAGTGTCTGACTAACCCTCTCTGGAAGCTATTCTCAAGATAATCTATGTTACTTTTGAAAGCAAGTATCTGCTGATTATTAGCGATATGCTCCTAGGTTGTACAGATACTTTTAATTCCTTTAGCTCTATACATAGGCTAACCATGTTAAAATAAACATGTCCTTGAAATGCAATGTTCTAAACTTTTATTAGTAATACAGGATACAGAATACTAATAACATTAGGCATTATCTTGGAGACGGTTAATGACAGAATTTGATGTGTTAATTTTATAGAATAAGATCATAATTTATTAGCAGAATATTCTAAGCCAAAATGTCAATTTAAAAATGAAAGCACTGAGCTAGACATTCCCAGTTTTCATTCTTTCGTGGTGACTGTCTGAGAAAAAATTTTAATGCAAGTAAAATACTCCATGAGTTATGGCCTGAAGAAACTTGATTTTATTAGGTCTTGGCTGCTTTTTATATAGAGAATGGACTTTCTTAGATCATGACTGTTTTCAGTGAGAATATGTGTTAGACTGCTTTATAGGCTGCAGTTTTGTAAATGATGATTTCAATGTAGAGTGGCACTTTGTGAAAGGTATTGCTTCTGTGGGTTGGGGGGTTTCATGTCAAAAGTTCTCTGTGAGATCATTTAAATGGGGATCCTTTAATTCTTCTGGAACTAGGAGAAAACCTGAAGAAGCGATTGGTCTTAGGTTCTCTTTACAGATAACTTTCCAGAGCTGCGTTCTTCAGTGGTTGCCACAATTTTAATGCTCAGAAAACTGGGATCAGTTTTATCATGGGATCAGTAATATCCTGGGATCATGTCTTTGGGTTAAGATACTGTCTTAGGAGGCTCTTGTAAATGTAAGCACTGACTGTCAAGAAATATTATCAGGAGAGGCATGAGAAGAGTTACATTACAATAAAAAGGAGAAAGAGAAGGCCAAGCAGTGGTTCTGGACCTTTATTTGCAGACCACTGCTGACTGTGTATATTGAAATTACTCAGGGAGCTTGTTAAAATTAAGATTCATAGAATCTACCTCTTGAGATCATAGTGACCGTTGGGCATTTGTAGATGATCACCAGGTTTGTTTGGCTGATAAAATTTGACTGACTGTAAAGGCTGGGCAGCTCTTAGGCAGTATGGAGAAGTGTTGGGAGAGTGAAGTTGTTCTGCAGGATGTGGGAGTGGGTATTACAGAGGGTGGTTTTGCTGATGGATCTCCCTTTTAGGAAGGCTTGGACAGCACTATCTCCCTTTGTTGGGAACAGTGTGCTTCCTGAGAATGGGTGGGATCCTATAGCCTCAATAGTGCTTAGTGCTTCTCGGATGCTGTGCATTAGTGTTTACTAAATGAAATTCAATGAATTTATTCTTTTAAGAATCCACAAAATAAACTATGTTTACTTCTCTCATAGTTTCCACAATAGTTGCTGGTATACCTTTAGGTCATGAAGGCAGGTAGTTAACAGGAGGTATAGGGATTGGAAAAGTTTTTCTGGGTAGACTAGATAGTAATAGTAGGTTGTGCAAGTCACATGTAGCTCTGTTGTATGTTCTTTGTTTTTACACTCCTTTTAATATATGAGCAAACATTTTTAGCTGGCAAACAGTATAAAAACATACTGCTAGCTGGATTGGCCCAGGCTAAAGCTTGCTGTTACCCTATTTGGAATGTTTACATATGAAGAACATGTACATTACACTGCAACTACACACACATTAAAAATCCAGGTATCTATGAGCCTACACAAACATGTGGAAGGAAGGATCAAAGTAACAAATCTCAGACTACCTTATCATGACAGTGACTGACATCAAATGCTCTAGGAGAGTGAGAGGTCTGAGACAGAAATGATGCTGTTCAACCAACAGAAATCTTAAGAGTCTGGAGAGTACCATGACAGAGTTGTCATGGGTTATGACATCTAGCAGTGGCAATTCTGACCTTCTAAAGACATGGATCCTAGTACAACTCTATAAAAACAGAGCTTGTGACATCATTCTGGGTCTCTTCCAAGAACAGTCTCTTTAGAGGTCTCAAAAACTCTCAGGTCTGGCACAAGCAACAGAGCATTCTGCTAGCAAGAAAATTTCTTGCCAGATATTACAGGCTTAGCTGTAGTTTGGGGTCAATTATCTTATGTGGTTCCATTCTATGTGGAACCAGCACAGGAGACATGGTTAATAAAGGACACACAAGTTTAGGCATCTCAGTTTGATTCAGATTTTTTATTGTAGTCATATCCCTTCTGTACAAATTATACCACATATTGAGAGGCCTTGGTTTATAGCAAAATACCATTTAATACTATATTTTTATACTTTGTTTTGTTTCTATGAACAGTTTTTATAGATGTGGTTTCTTTCCCTTAAGATCACAGAAATTGACACCTGATTTTCTCCTAGCACACACAGCAAGGTAATTGGATGGCACTGATTCCTTCTCTTGGTATTTTAGGAGGAAGTCTCCTAATATAATTTATGGATATGTAGATCTATCATTTTACATGGAATTTAGAGAATATGAGCTTAATATTTTATTTGTAGTAGTTCTCATTTTCTTGAGGGGAAAACAGACTTAGGAGGACTTTTTAAAATACCCAGAAAAGATGAGCTCTTTATTTTTCTCACCATGTCTTCAGTGTTATATTTCTGGTTTCTACCACTAGAAAGTTAGTGATACCTTCTGCTTTTAACAGAATGACAAGTATGGGCATGTATGACATCATTTATATATAGTTATTCCTTTCTTCAGTCAGGAGTGTGATTATCTTCCAAACTCTTGTGGGAACATAAGTGATTATTCTTTGAAATCCAAGAATGGTTTTAATGTGTTGGTCAAGAAAAATAAACTGTAAAGTTCTATGAGGTTTTCTAGAAAATTTACAAGAACAACTAATGGGCAGTTCTAATCAGACTTGGATGTTATCTCCCCCTTTTAAAAAATGACAACATATACAGTCCCACAAAATACAATATAAACTTTTTTACCTTGACTGCTAGAGATGTTGCTTTGTGAGGCCTTTTAGTAAACCGAATGGTTGGGCAAACATATGGCTGGCCTTCATTTCCTCCTAAAGTACCCCTTAGACATAATGCCGAAGTGTCATTTGACACCGACTGACCATCATCTCAAGAAGCCATCTGTGGTAAATCATTTCATCATCCCCTCAAGGACAGCTTTCTTTGAAAGCTATGTTTCTGTGTATTTGCCCTTCATGTGAAGTTATGTCATAGCAGAACCAAAAAGAGACTCTGATTGCCTTTCTAATTTTGTGTGGCTTGGGATAAGCATGATTTATTTTCTTTTCAACTAGAGCAACTCATCTATCTCAAATAATAACCCTGTAACTATAACCTCAAACTTATGATTTTCTAAACATAGCAGTATGTTCTCAGGGTTTAATAAACAACATAAAAGTATTACACAGTATTCTAGGAGGGGATGTAACTGTTACCCCAGGAAGGTGAGGCTGATGAAGGATTAATAATGTACATGATATCCCATCCCTGTATTGCAACATTCCATGAAACAAATGAAGATGGAACAAAGCAGGCAATAAACAGGACACACAAAAGCAGAAACTTACACCCAACTATCTTCATCTCTGCATCACAAACAAAGGGGCGAGAATGAGAGGACAGCACAGAGAGAAACAAGAACAATTAAACAGGAAAAGAGAAAGAAATATCACTTGCAGGTCAGAGATGAAGCATGCATTATCAGTGGTCAAATAAAATGACAAAATGTATTTCTGAGCATGAGGGCAAGAGTCAAAGTCCTCTAGAGAGATGCCACATCCACCCTTACTCTTTTAATGAGCAAGTTAATGGCAACCCGGTGAGGAGCAGTACTTGCCTCAGATCTGACTCAGAAAGGAGCAAAAATCCCTAAAACAGAGTAGTTTCTAGGACAGTTCTCAGACCAGCAATACCACCTGAGAGCTTCTTAGAAATGCAAATAATTGGGTTCCACCCCAATCCTACTGAATCAGAAATTCTTGGGACAGCCCAGCTATCTATTTTTCTAAGCATCACAGATGATTCTGATGCACACTCAAATTAGAGAAACACTTCCTTAGGGGAAAATTTAAGCCTTAGAATTACATACTAAAACATACATGGATCTTTACATGGCAAGACAGAAGGCCATTTAACTAATACAAAAGTATGGCCCATATCATCCATACTTAGTAACTGGAAATTTAAAGCTTGTTAGAAAAGAGGTTAAAATGTTGTACTTCCCACAAAACCAAGACAATGCTTTGAATTTCTACTCAGTAAAGGGCACAAGCTTTTCAGGAAAGACAAAAAACAGGGAGATAGAAAATGTTGGCAAGTCTCTGCTGATTTGGACATGGTCTGAAAAAAGGTACAGCTTCTATTTGTTCAAGTCAATCCTTTCAGGTTAGTCTTTTGACTGAAAGTGTTCTTTAAATTTTTATAATGGCTAATTCAGACCCATAAGTTACAGGCAACAGGATTAATTAACATCTACTTATTTCTCTGATACATTTGTCCTGCTCTAGGCTTTCCTGATCATTCCCTTCTAAAAGAAATCTAGGAAAAGCCTAAAAGTATGCAGTAGTGTTGCTAGCTTTTGCACGGAACTAAAGTAAATCTAGAAGGAAGGAGAAACTACCCACATAAATATTGCCTTCAATCAAGAATGCCCAGTTTTTAAAAATGGACTAAATTGTTATGTCTATTTGTTCTTTTATAATCTAAGATGGTGTTTTTTTGGATTGGTGTGCATTTTTTTCTGTAGTCTCAGGGGTAACAGTTCCTAGAGCACTTCAGCATCACAAATGCTTCTTGCTCATTACCATGAATGGAACTGGATGGCTGTGCAGTCAGGGCCATATCTGTGGCACAAATAGCATCCATATGTTGAGTATATATAATCCCAGAGAAAGCAATAGTAGTATGTCAGAAAGACTTTTTGAGAAATGGCATGCTAGACACTGGTGTGGCAGAGACTTTCTCAATTCTTATATCTCTGCCAGTATGCTCTAACCTACATGTGCCATCCTGACTAAACCAAAACAAACCAAACCTCTCCAATGGGTATCTACTAGTTTCTGCAAAATTCTGGGTAGTCTTAAGGCCCTCAGTTTGTGAGCAATTCTAATTTCCCATTTTCTATAATTTATCACACTTAAGTGTTGAAATGCTAACATTTACTGACATTCTTCTCTTGTTCCTTTCTCATGTGTGCATGTGTCAAGATGATGAAAAGTACTTCTTGTAGCTTGGCTGCACCAGCACTGTGAGACTGAGGCCTATTGCAGGCCAGGTACAATGTTCTCCCAGATGAAGAGTGGTCCAATTGCAGGAGCAGGAGTGGCCATGGCTTTTAAGACTCATTGAGGCTCTTTTTGCCACAGTTTTTGTTTCCAAGACAGGCTGATTACAGTGTGCAACACATTTTCCTGTTTCTCTAGAAGTATCTGCAGGTTCAACCCTATTGCCTTGCCCAAGGATGAAACCGACCTGTTGGTATCATGAGGTACATTAGAAGGGCTGACAGCTGTTAATAGCCTACAACCCTTAGATTGGGCATCTATGCAGGAAGTTCTTTCTTTTGGAGGAAAAAGAATGGAGAAGACAGGAAGGTATGGACAAAGAACTGATGACTTTCACCAACAGCATTAAACATGTAAAACGGACAATCTAGGAAACAGCTCGCTCTTGTTCCCCATTCTCACTCCTATCCTGGACTTCACAGGATCCTTCTGGTGTTTCTGCCTTGCAGGACAAATCACATGGTGATACTTTAGCTGTCTAGGATAAGGAAAACTCTTTTAATAGCACCTTGCCTCATTAGTGCCTGGTACTGTATATTTTCATGTACAGCATAGACAAAAACTCCTTTATAAACCTATGTGTCAATGATACAAAGAGAAGACTATTCCAAAAAGTATGTGTTTCAACAGATGAGGTTATTTTCAGTGTTACTGGAAATCAAATTTTGCTTTAAAATATTTTTGACAAGTTTGTTTGTTTTTAGTCTCTGTTCCCTTGGTTTTAATTCCATAAATATGTGAAGGCTATTTCCTAAAGAACTTAAAGTATATGTCTTAAAATATATCACTCCACTGTATGAACCAAGATATCTAGCTGACAAAAGAACACCAGCTCAATTTCTCTCTCTCTCTCTCAGGATCAAACTCTCAACCTCATGTTTGCCAGGCAAGCGCTTATGCCACTGAGCTAAATCCCCAGCCCACCAGCTCAATTTTGGTAACCATCTATTATGGTAAAGAAGCCAGAGACTAAGTCTGGGTTCAATTACCAGGTACAGAAAGAGCTGAAGAACAGTGTCAAAACAGTACATGAAAGTAAGTCCTATGGACTCACCTCTATACTGCCAGATCAGAGTATTTCATAAGCATAGTTTCCTTAGTGCTGAGAGATAAATTTATCCAGTGTCATGATTTCCCCATTTGAAAGACCATTCTGTGTTCATGAGTAGCAAATGAAGGCTGTGTACAACAGAAAATATGGGCAGGTAGCTGGTGACAGAAAATATGGGCAGGTAGCTGGTAGGCATCTAGAATCCATCATTCAGGCTTTCTCTATGCTTAGGCCATGTTCATTAGGTATGTGACAAATGTCTTCAACAAAATTTAGTGGCACACAATGAAGAATTTCAAATAGACAATATCTAAAGTGGTCACAATCAGGTAGTCTAGTCTGGCCTGACTATTTTAAACAAATTAATCACAATTTTAATAGAGCTTTAAAACTGAACTAAGAGTGTAAGTCTATTTCTCATGGAATCCTTCAACAACTAGATATTTGCTTGTTATGATCTCCCTCTATTTGTTCACATCTTCTTGGTTACCAGACTATATGCCATTCATCTGAACCATGTTTTTATGCCTCCTTCACTCCCCAAAACCCCTTCAGCTCTGATGTCCCTTTTGGATTCACTAATTCGGCTTTATCTCTGCCCACCTAGCTGGAAAGCACAGACATGGCACTGTTCTACTGAAACCACACTTAAAAGCCAATGCATTCCCACTTTCTGACCTGGATCTCTACTGGGCATTAGGTGATAGTGGCAGTGGGGAGATAGCTACTGAGAAACTGGCCAAGTAGTATTAGTCTTGGATCACTTGCCTGACTTATTTTCTGATATATTAAAATCTATCTACAATTCCTACACAACTGGGATTGACTAATACTGTAGGCATATATTTGAGTATATTCCTGCCCTTAAGCAAGAAGTTCTCATGAAGCAATTCTCTTGTAGGGAATACGATGAAAAAGGTACAAAAAGGCAACTGTGAAGAATTCCACGTTGGTTCCTGTATCTAGCCTTCACAAAGCCCATCTGGTGGATTGTCAATGGGATATGGAGGCTTCTGGAAAAGAACAAATGCTTATAGAAGTGAAAAGGCCATTCCAGTCAGTATACTATAGTCAGCAGTCTGGCTTGGGATTTAGAGCCATTTAATGGTGGCACTGGACATCACTTTCCTAACCCATCTCACTCCTCATTCCTAAGTAGTTCTGCCTACCTGGCATGATGATATCAGGAAATCCCAGCTTTCTTGTAATTGCTACTCCCCTACTAAATATCATGGGATTTTCTCTCCGAATTTGGTCCATGTCTCCACGAAGAAGCTGCAGAGAAATAATAAGACCTGCAAAAACAAAAATATTTTCTTACTGTTATTAAATGGTAGAAATATTTTCCACCCTGTTATGAAACACTAGAAAAAACATAAGAGTTTAGTATTTTTCTTCTTTTCCCCCAATATATCTCTTCTATCCTTCCTTTTTTTTTTTTTTGTGATGCTGTGGAATGAATCCAGAGTCTCATGCATGCTAGGCAAGTATTCTATCACTGGGCTTCAGCCCCAGCTATGGTATTTCTCTTGAGCAAAATTTTGGTACAAAAAGAATCTGAAGTAATATTCTAAAGTATTCTAAAGAAAGTATTTTGAAGAAACATAGCTAATAAATTTAAGTCAAAGTGACCTTAAGAGGTCATAGCATTAGTCTATTAAACACAGACTAACATCAGAGAGACAGAGTTGTGTTCCTTTCCATTTTGCAACATTCAGCCATTGTCTGCCTTCATGTCAGTGAACGCAGAATAAGAGGGCTGAACTACCTAAGTTCAGGAACTCAGAGAAATCTAAAGAACAGAATTAAGTGTGACAAATAAAAAAATCTGTGTCTGGGGTCCCACATACTGGAAATGAGTTAAGATGTATTATGTCTTATGCTAAAGTGTGGAAAGCAACTTGCTGGTTCAACCTTGCTCTGGCCTGTAAAGAAAGCAAAGAACAGACATCACATCTTCCCTTCAGGGAACTACTACATCTCAAAGAAAAGACAGGGTACTTTTATGGAGCTAATTAACCCTCACCTCAGACTTTATGAGAATTTCAAGCCCTCCAGAGTATCTTTGTTCAGAATTTGGGAGAATATGTAATGTCCCCTCAAACGAGTTTAAATTTGGCTCATTATTTGTACCTTTTGAGTTCTGTAAAAAGTTAAAATTTTCTGAAATCTCTCCTACTCCTCTCTCTCAAGGGTCTCCACTGCCGCCACTGGTTAGAAGTCTGTGAAAGACCAAACTTACATGGAATTAGGACATATCTTCTCTGAGACTATGAATGGACTATTGACAGAATGAGGAATTTAGATGCTGCTCTATGGATCAGAAGTAAGCACCCGCAGTGACTTAAACTTGGGAAGTTGAACAGAAAATGAACATCTATAGAAATGAGGGAAGTAGGTGTTATTATAATGAATCACCTGTGGATGGAGGTGGAAGGGGATAGAAAAGTAGAGAAAGAAGGCAGATAGAGGTTGCTGCAGACATTTTATCTGGCAGATATAAATAGTCCAGAAACTAGGAATATGTATCCTTACACCTAACTAAGCAAAGAGAGGACATAAGGTTCTGCTGCAGACCAAAAAGAAATGATTCTCACTGAATCTGTTAAGTTTATGCTTCCCAATAAACCCTGAAACTACACAATTACATCCCAGGCATCATTAACACTAGGATCACAGTGTTTTGAAAAGCAAACATCCTGGCTTGATAAGATTTGGGTTTCTGATCATTCTAAATTAATTTGTTAAAATAACAACTTGGTGAACTAAACTACAGTTAGTTTATGAACCTGAAAGATTGGGGGCCAGAACCAAGACTACATTGATCTTTGCAGGATGATGTGATACCCTATATCCTTCACTTTCTCACAACAGCAATTCATTCATCTTTGTTGTCTTCATATAACTATCAAAATGAATCCTCTGGGTAAACAGGAATCTTCTGGGCTGGGAGACAGCTCAGCATGAACAAATAGCTGAGCATGAGGTAATCTCCAGAATTTAAGAGATAGTGGTTGCAGGGTAAAGGGGAAAAAAATCACTTTTATTATTCTGTTTGTCAAGAATTTAGTCAAGCACCCACTGACTGCTTTTAGTATCTGTATTTTCTGAGCATTCAAAGTGGCCTTGAGATGCAAAGCAAAACTTGTGAAGATGCAGACCAAAAATACTCAGATGGTTGAAACTAGCTTTGGATCTACCAAAAGATATCCTGATCAGCTGCTTTCTATCTTTCAGTAAAAGGAAGTTTTGCTTTATGCAAGAAATCAAGTGGAAAGGCATATAAAGAATAAAAGAAACCATTAAATAGAGGCAATAAAAACTATATTTTCTTTTACAGGGGTTAGTATCTTGAAACTTCTGGATTTCTTTTCTAATTCTGAAATGCTAAGTGATTGAAGAACATCCCATATAATGCTAAAGTATGGTTGTCAAAGAAAGAAAGCCTCCATGAATAGCTCAAAAAATGACCCCCTCATCTACCCATTGGCAACCAGTCCCTTGAAAACACTGGTATGACACCACCCATCATCTCAGTGGAGACTTCATGTCAAAAAAATTGAAACTGACCAAATCTATACAATTTCTCTGTCAGTCTGATCCCTTTTCTTACCTGGCATAAGAAAGTCATTTAAACATAACAAAATAAAACAGAGCTTCCTTTATAGGTAAAGACCAACTCATAAAAAAAGCAATGGGGCAAACTGACATGTGTAGAATTATAAGCAGCAGCTTTACTCTGTTCCATTACCCAATTTCCCTTTTATGGAAATGCTTGATGAGGTTAATTACATAAAGTCAGCCCAATTTATATAAATAAAACTGTAGTTAAAAATAATTTTAAAATAAATGGAAAAACTTGTGTGCAAACTGCTTTATCTTTACTTATCCCTAATGATCTTCATGCTACCGGAATTGCTAAAAGTTTAGTCTGTGAATATACGTGGAAGATACCAACAATGGAAACAAAGACTACATATGTGGTCATGTGCACTTAAGTGATTATTGCTGAATGATACTTTTACTCTCAGCACTCAAAAACCAATGTAGCAATTCCATCTAACCTTTTAGATGATCTGACTTGAAGAAAAAGTATTAAGACTTCTAAAACAGAACTGGCAAGGAACCAAACTGTGATACTTAATAAATTGCTGGGCATGTGGTGGTACATGTTACTTGGGAGGATGATGTGAGAGATCACCTGAGACCCTGTGTTTAAGATCAGCCTGGGCAACACAGGGAGACCTCATCTCAAAAAACCAAAACAGCAGGCATGGTGACACACCTCTGTTATCACATCATTTGGGAGGTTGAGGTAAGAGGATCACTAAAAGTCTGAGGCTAATCTGAACTATATGGTGAGACCCTGTCTCAAAAAACCCAAACAAAACAGACCAGACCAGATTAGAACAGCAAAATCAAAACCAGCTGGCCCTGGTGGTACCTGTCTATCATTCCAGCACTTGGAGTCTGAGGCCAGTCTGGACTACATAGTGAGTTTCAGGCTAAACTACATAGTAAACTATACAGCACCTGTCAAATCAAACAACTCCCTTATAAAACAAATATCCCAAAAAACAAAAACAGAAAAATGACCAAAACAAAGATGGATGAGAGTATATGGTCAAGTAAAAGTTTTTTTTTTTTTATGAAGATGTATCTTTAATTAAGAAGACTAGTAAAAGACTTGAGGAATCTGTGAAATTATCTGACATGAAGACCCCAGAATGTAGCAGCAGAAAACCCACATTTGGCCTGGCAGTAGAGCAGAAAGGTCAGTGATCTTGAGCCTGGAGATCTGTACCACACTCCGCCCCAGCAAAGCCATTTCACTGAGTCTCCACTTCCTCATTTACTTAAGAGGAGGGAGAGGTATCTAACATGGTTGAAATTATCAGGGCCTGTGAGTTCAGATTGAAGATTGCATAGGAGTCAGTTACAACTCATCTTAACGTGGTGACACCATAAACTGTCCTTCCAGTTTTTATAAAAGAACATATTGCTACATCTTTCTTTTATATGGTTTCCATGCTTTAATCATATCATGCCCCATATATATGCTTCCTATATATTAAAAATGATTTTATTTGTTTCTTATAGTGAAATCAAGTGGTCCTAGCTAAAGGTTTCAATCTTTGTAGCCTCAGGTATGGATGAAGGACTCTCCTATTCGGGTATCTGCTAACCCTGATAGAGACAATGAAATTCTTGTCAATTAATATTACTCTTTAGAAATTTCCTCCAGTGTTTTTATACAGTTTTCCTAAGGCCAAGCTTTAATTTTTGATGAGGTCTATAAAATTTTAAAATGACATAAAAGAGGTTATGAAATTTTTGGCAGGTGAAAACTGTCAAGGAGAAATATTACGTGTAAATTAGCTATTTGCACACACACATAAAACTCTTCTAATTTAATCAAGCAATGTTCAATTTATAAAGCACAACTTATTATGTAGAAAGAATTTCACTGAAATGTAGACAGATTATTTAAATAGAATTTTAAAAGGAAAGGAAGGAAAGCTAGGCATAATGGTACATTCCTGTAATCCTAGTTCTCAGGAGGCTGAGTGAGGCAGGAGATTGCTGTTTGAGACCAGTCTTGGCTACATAATGATGTCAAGGCCAGCCTGAACTATATAGCAAGACCCTGTCTCAAAAAGCAACCAATCAAGCAACCGACCAACCCAGTACCCCATTCTACCCCTGAAAAAAAAAAAAAGAGGAAAAAACAGAAGAAGATGCTGAGCTAAAGCTTTCAAATAAGATTTTTTGATTCTAGTTCTGGAATGACTGATTCTGGCAGACTAATCATTAATGTCAGAATTTCTTGATGATGTTAGTGCTGAATAGGAATAGAAAGTGAACTGATACTAATATTTGTCTTTTTGAGTGTGTAATGTTTGTTCAGGAAGACACAGAATTCACAGGATGACAAATCATGAAATACTTTAGCTCATTTTGGATTTAAACTGGAACTCAAATTACTTAACAAAGTACATGAAATCTATCATAAAACAGAAAATGTATTTTGGTCAGAAGCTTTTGGAAAAGGCCTCAAATTATTATACCAAAAATTAGTAGAAAGTGTCTAGAAGGGGAAAAAAACTGGAGAGAGCTAAACTTTACATACAGTCAATCAATACCAACTGAGGTATCATAAATCAACAAATGAAAATGCAACACAAAATTTTCTAGCCAGAGAAATACATCACCATGGCTGGCACTTGGGACAGAGTACTTGGCGCTGGACTTTCGTATGATGTTCTCATGGATCTGGGCCCACTCGCTCTCATTGTTGCACCTGCAATAGAAGAATAGGCTTTAAGGTTCCCAAATATTTTAAATATCTAGTCTGATGTTTCAGTGTGTAACACAAAGTGTGAAGACAGAAGATTCTTCACTTTTCTAAGAAGTGAGTGAATATGTTTTATTAAGTTAGACAAGGCTCTTTTTTTCAGCTTTTGGGAAGGGGTATAAATGCTGTATCAATCAACTCTCTATGTGCCTCTGTCTTGTCTTTCTCTTACATACACACAGGAACTGAACTCAGGACTTCATGCATGCTAAACACATGGTTTAACACTAAATTATTTCAGCAGTCTACAAAATACTTTTTAAAAAGTATCCTCTTTTCTGAAGTAACACTCTCCCATGTGAAAAGTTATTTCTTTCCTAGACTCCCATTACACACACATGTGCACATACACATATACACACACCCCAGAGGAAAGTTCCCAATAGAAAAAAATAGTTCCTCTCAGTAAGTACTAGTGTTTAGAAATTGCCACACTGGCTATACATTGTCATCCCACCACCATTATACTGGCTCTAGAATAAAGTCCTGCTGAGTTCAGACAACATGGACACCATTTGGTCATAACTGTTTTCAATTAGGCCAAGACATGAAAAGCTTGGGAGAACAGTAGTGGATGTGATTCACTGTGAATTCTGTGATCAAGGAAAAGAGCCCTTAGCAGGTAAAACTGGATGCTTAAATATGCAAGAATAAAATGTCCTTCTCTAGGGAATTAAGGATTAGGACAAAAGAGACAGAGGAGAGTAACACTGTACTTCCACTAAATTCTGATATTTTGATTTCTTACTTTCTGCGGGACAGTTCAAACAAAGATGCAACCATGTAGCCACCTAGAATAGAGTTCAGAACAGAGACTAAGAATTTCTCATCCAAATGCACACACTTTGATTAAACACTTGGAATAAGATTAGGATAATCTCTTGAAAATTCCATTTAACACCCAAAATGTCTCTACAGGCCTTGACTTATCCCTTTCTGGTCTGGTTAGAGAACTGTGGACCTACCAGTTGTATAAAATAGGATCCATGCATGAAGAAAAAACTCCACAGGATTTTTCAGTGGTTATTCAGAAGTGTCCAGACCAGTATGGCCACTTCCAGGAGAAAATACCAGTGCCATCTAGCAGTGTGTAACACTACAGTTTCTACATTAAAAAGTTTGTTTAGGCACCACTGAGAGACAAAGCAGGCTGGTTCCTAGATTAATTATTACCCAAACAATGTCTTTCTGACTTCATAGCCATTTTTATAAATAAGCCTCATGTACACAAACTGCTGTGATAAATGGACAGGTAAAGTTTTCACAGATGAGTTCTGAGGATAACTACCTGCTTGCACAATTCCAAGGAGGAGAGTGTTCTTTAAAATGATCGCTTATAACTTAGCAACACCCTTGGTAGCAGTACACCCAGTCATTCTTATTTGATATGAACACTGTCAGTATAGCAGGGATGTGCCCAGCTGGAGAGCACTCAAAACATCTACCTTGCTATCAGTTTTTTCTTGTCATTTTCTAGATTTACTAGGATCAGCAGTTACTTCAACTGAAATGTGCTATGGTTTATTATAAATAACATCCCACTACAAAAGAAAAGGCTAAAAAATTTCAACACCCCCAATCTTGAACAGGTTGGGATAATTTTAGTATTTCTACTAACAGGGACAATGTGCATTGTTTTTCTTTCACACATGCCTCTACCCAGTGCATACAACTCAGATGCCAAATTGACAGCTTGTCCCTACTATTGTTCTCCCCTTGCACACACTAACTGATAGGCTCTGTCTAATATGTTTCTGTCCTATCCCACAATACTTCCTGAGAATTTAAAAAAACCTTTTATTAGTACATCCTTGCAGTGTACTATTATAATCGTGTTGCAGAGTTGGTACATGTATGTAACACATCTTAATTTTTTTCATCTCCTCTCCCTTTCCTCTATCTCTTGATGATCTTCCCTATGGAAAAAAAATCCATCTCCCTGTTTCCTTCTAGCTATCCTATTTTGCTCTGTTCCTATTCAACCTTAACCATTCCCATAGCTTCAAGTACCACCAGAGGTTGCCAAAGCCCCAAAGTGGTGTCTACAGTCCAGACTTGGCCCTGCATGTCTACAATGGCTCATCTTTTCTCCCCAATCTGACTGCTTTAGAGCTGCCTTCTGAGTAAGATCCCTTAGTTCACTCACCCAGAATTCTTCCAGCAGTCACCATATGATACTGATTTTGGTATTGAAATATGCCACATTTGACCTTTCCTGTTCATGGCTTTGGTTTGCCTGTTATCATCTTTCTTCTGGACCAGTATAATTACCTTCTAAGTGGCCTTTCAAAATGTATCCCTTTCTAGAATGCCAATCTAGAACCCTTCATAGGTTCTCCTGGTACACAGGTTAGAGCTTAGACTTTTTAGTAGGTCATTTGAAGCAGTCCACATTAGAGTCCTCCCTCACCTCTCCAGGACTTTCATTTTGAAAAAGCCCAGCACCCATATACCTTTAATCATGGTGACTCTTACTTGATAGCTACAAAAGTACCATTTTTACTATTTTTTTTCTTTTTCTCTTCTCTCCTTTTTCCTTCCTCTCTTTCTGTAGGATTCAGTTCAGTACTGCTTTTTGGGAGGACTCAAGATGCGGATCATTAAGCAGCAAGATACTCAGCCTCTCTGAGAGAGACAACTCATGCCAGAATAAAATGTCATGGAGAGATCTGGACAGAGAGAGATGGAGCCTTTCAACTTAGGAAAAATGAAAGGCAAAAGAGCTGGTCAAACATGCAGTCCCAAGGCTACAATTGCAGAAGTTGAGATTTGTGGCCACAGCACTCTTCTAGCCACCTAAATTTGCACCACTTCCACTGGCCAGAGCAGCTCAAACTCGCGACTCACAGAGCTGTGACCCACCCCGCCAAGACCCACCAGAGCTGCCGCCCCCTGGAGCTGCAACTCGCTGGACTGCGACCGGCTGGAGCAGCCTGAGTTCGCGACTTGAGCAGCCGCCACCTACTGGAGCCACGACTGGTCGGAGTGGCCCGAACTCGCGACTGGCCCAGCCGCCACCCACCAGAGCCCCTTCCCATAGGAGCTGCTACCCACTGAAGCTGCGGCTGGCTGGTGCCGCTGCCTGCCGGAGCTGCGACTGCCGGAGCGGCCGGAGATCGCGACTTGCGCAGCTGCCACCCACCGCAAAGGTGACCCATCTGAGCTGCCTGTTGGAGCCGCGACCGGCGGGGTCCCGATGTACACAGCCAGGACCCCCTGGAACATGCAAAATCACGCCACGTGTGACTAGCCGGTCGCACTAGAGAGGGAGGTAGGTGAGCCCAATGGAGAACCGAGCTGGCGAGGAACTCCACAGTGAGTGCTGGGAATATGACCCCCCCTCCATGGGAAGAAGGCGACCCACTGGACTACATGTTAGAACCGGGCAGAAAGAGCCTGAACTAGGAACGACAGTGACTTAAGTTGGTAGATCCCTTCCCAGAGCATATTGGTGGGATCCACTTGGCCTGGGCCACGCCCCTGGCTGGGACCCAATAAGCCATCTCAAACTGATTCCCGCCACATAGCACACACTATCCCAGTGAAGGCCTCCTAAGGTTGACTGGCCCGGTGGGGAGGGGCCAGCATATGCAGCCTCTGCTTACACCTCAATGACCAAAAGCAAACAGGAGAGGGCAGAAATCCTTTGCCAGTGTGATTCAGAAGAACCATAACCGACAAGGAAAGGGGATGAGACCTCCACTATACACTTGTATGGAAGTAACAAAAAATATGACAAGAAAAAGAAACAAAAAGAAGTCCCCAGCCCCAAACCCTGAGAACATCGATTCAGGAGAGGGAAATACAAAAGAGACTGAGGGCAGCAAACATGCAACATCAGACACAGCTTCAATAGACATTAAGAGATATCTTCCGGACCTTGTAGATGAACTCATAACTGAAATATTAAATCAGGTAAAGCAAGATATAAGTAGATTAATAAAAGAAATCCTAAGCACCTCTCATGAAGACACAGATGGAAGAAGGGAAGAACACAAAAAAAGGAGAGAAACCTTTGATAAAAAATATAAAGAGAATTTAGAATACATGAAGCAGATCCAAAGAGATTACCAGGAAATTAAAAACACCATTGAAAGCTGGCAAAACACCTTAAAAGAAACTAAGGATAGACTATCAAAACTTGAAGACAAGTTTGCAACGTGTGATCATGAAAGGAAAGATCTCTTAAAAATAACAAGGAAACAGGCAGTAACAATACAAAGGCCAGAAGACGACAAGAGAATCTATAATTTAAGAATAAGAAACATGAGAGAAGAAGCAGGAATACAAATAGGTGAATTACAAAGGCTATTTACAAAAATAATTAAGGAAAACTTCCCAACCACGAGAAAAGAAAATGATATTCAGATATATGAGGCATAAAGAACTCCAGCCATCTACTAACAAAACAGAGCTACCCCCAGACATATAATAATCAAAATACCAGAAATTCAATATAAAAACAGACTATTAAAAGCAGTCAGAGAAAAGAAACAGATTACCTATAAAGGAAAGACCATCGAGATCATGGCAGACTTCTCAACACAGACCATCAGATCAAGAAGAGCTTGGAGCAAAGTATTCCAAGCCCTGAAAGAAAATAACCTCCAGCCCAGATTGATGTATCCTGCAAAACTGTCACTAGAAATTAATGGAAAAACAAGATGCTTCCATGACAAAGAGGAACTGAGGGAGTTTTTGAACACCAATCCAACCCTACAGAGAATACTGAAGGACATTCTAGAGAGAGAGAGAAAAAAAAATACCAGGATTTCAGGAACAGTGGCAGAAAGGCCTCAATGAATGGGACAGGCAACAGAATGAAGGAGAAAACTAGACAAACAATGGCAGAAAAATAGCACAGCAGAAATGAAGCAGAGAAGGTTGAGTATAATCTCTAACATAGATGGCCTTAATACACTAAAAAAAAAAAAATACAGGCAGAGTAGATCAGGAGGTAGGGTCCATCGAGATGCTCTGTATAGGAAATATAATCTACCTGAGAGAGGGTTTATGGACCAAAAATCAAATACGAGAAAACAATGCTCTATGACATGGAGCCAGAGAGAAATAGGGGCAACTTGACCACCACCTGCAAATAGGATGGAAAGACAGGATACTTATGTGCAAGAGAACTACTCAGCTATAACAAGGAAAACCCTGAGGCTTTTGTAGGTAAAGGAATACAACTTGAGATCAAGTCCAAGAGTAAAAAGGATTGGAACCACTTAGGTAAACAGTAGGTTGCCCCTCCCCAATCTAAAAACTGGGGGAGTTGGTGGGACCCAAAATGTACAGCATACTGTGGGAGTGAAAGGGGAGGAATAGTCTAAAAGAAGAAGGCTGAGGATATTGTTAATAGTGTACCAAGATTTAAAACTCACATTACTTACACCACTCTACTTAGATGGATTATATTCTATTCCAGTTTGTCTACATGTACTAGATTTGAGGGCACTGTCAGTTATCCCGAAAATAGCAGGAGATAGTATGGTAATCATCCTTAATTTCCTATTAACTTAATCTGAAGCTCTATATAACTTATACTGTTTTACCCTGACTGATTTTAATTGAATCTGGTTTGTTAGACTGCTGTTTTGTATAGACAGATTTTATTCAAAGCTATTATGATTGATACTATCAAGTCTAAGAGTACAGGCAACTATACTGTTTTATCATGACTGATCTTAATTGAATCTGGTTTGTTAGATTGCTGTTTTGTATTGACAGATTTTATTCAAAGCTGTTATGATTGACAGTGTCAAGTCTGAGAGTATAGGCAACCACACTGAAGATGACAAGATTCACTAGGATACCCACTCTGGTTTGATTATTTCCTACCTTTGAAGTTTTTGTTTTTCCCTCCAATACAGAAAGGATAGAAATACATGTAGAGACTCATGCATGTGTAGCTGTTCACAGTCTCACTGTTTGAATATCTACTTTGTATGCTTTAATTTTGTAACTCAAGCAACTATTTCTAAAAGGACAATATGTAATTTATCAACTAGTGACTTTTTTTAAGTTCTGTATCATTTTATACCCTTTTCCTGCTTTTTTTCTCTTTAAATAACCCCCCTCCCCAAATACTGCTTCTTTGAGGTAGTTTTCCATGCCATTCTCAATTCTCTAATATCCTGACTACAGTTTTTTTTGGGCAGGGGGTCCTCCACTGAATTTTGATTTCTAGAAGAACGTCTATTTTATTTTATAGTAAACCATAAGCACTATTTTTTTGCTAATAATTGTCACAATACAATAAACTTATAGCACATAGTAAGTCCTTAATTTAATATTTGTTAAATAGTAATTCCAAAGTCATTGGTTGTTTCTTAAGTTTGAATCTTACTAATTCACATTCTTTCAATGTTTGGTACTAGAATTATATTAACTAGAATGAAGGCAGGTCTTGATGACAACATTCTGACGACCGTATGAAAACATCATTTTATAGATTTAAAAAGGAAATTCTAAAAAGGCATGAGAAAAGCCATTTTTCCCATGGTAGAAGAAATGGGATAGCTCTATGCACTGCTTGTTGAAGTCAACAAAGGGGAAAGCAACAACACCGAGTGAGAATATGCTTGGATAGAAGCCGATGGTGGCTCCCAAGGAAAGACTGAAACCAGGTATTTTGTATATTCATTTACTGACAGCAAAATGTAAGCTTCTGAAATTCTGCAGCCCAATGATTGGCTATAAAAAAGATTTAGCTTTAAACAACTGTCAAGTTATTGTTTTAAAACCTTAATTTCTCTATGACTAATGTCCTTTTTTTGGGTCCTTTTAATATGCTTTTTTCAAGTATGCTAACAATGAATTTTTGTTCAATTTTAAAAATTACTCTTAGTCTTAACCCTATGAAAAAACTGATTATATTTCTCTATCCCACCCTTCCATTTTCCTAGCAGCATCCCTCTATTATAACTGATATACTTATTAATGGTATGTTTAGACAAAACTGCATTCTAACCCTACCTGACCAAAATTCTGATTCTGTAATGACATGCACACCTTCTATGGTCCTTCTTACCTTACTAGTCTGAGTTAGTATAAAGAGTATGAAGCTTTAAAAAACCTACAGAAATGTACTGACTTGTTCACAATTTCACTCTCTTCAGCCCTCCATTTTGCCATATGCCTTTTGAGGAACTACAAATTACCTGTTAGCAGCCAATACGGAATAATATTACACTCCAAAAGAAGCTTTTCTTTTCCCTTCACATTTCTGAATACAATAAAAAAATTTCTGTTACATCTTAAGATAAAATGAAAATCTAGGTCACATTCTATTTAACAATTATCAACCTCTCCTGATTTCAGTGCAATCTATTTGAGTAAGGAAAGTTGTTTTAACTTTGAAAAGTTATGTGAAACTTAAAGTTATGTGATACTTTGAAAAGTTTCACATAACTTTTCTTTAACCCTTAGACATAAATTCTATACTTATATTTTGTAATAATGTAAGATAGGACGGTATCCCTTCAGATGATAAAGAAAGCTTTCATTGTTCAGCTAGATTCTGGCTCTTTCTTTTACAATAGTGTGTAAGTCACTAATGGACATTCATCCTCAGAGACAGTCATATTTATAGTTATCTGGCAATCAGAAGCTTAACTGTCTCAGATGAAGAAAGCAAAGTCTTAAAATACAATATGGAAAACCTGAACATGTATTTTTTTAGGGTTTATTATTTCCTACTTGAGATGACTCAATTAAGGGCCCATTCTGACCATTATATTCAAGAAAAGGACCTATTCTTAGTACAGAAGGGCAATTACACTGAATATGCCTAAATAGGCATTTATTTTATTTGTACCAGGGGTTGAACTCATAATCTTGTGTTTGCCAGGTAGGCACTGTGCTGCTGAGCTGTATCTTCAGCCTCTTTCTGATATTATTTATATACACTTTTATAAGGTTTAGGTTTATAGAAAAACTGTAAAGTATTACACTGTTCCAATATGTCCTACAACCAGTTTCTCCTGATTAGTAACATTTTATATTATTATGGTACACATGTCACAATTAATGAATGGATACTTTATTGTTACATTTTGTAAGTTCTATTTTATCAATAATTTATTAGTTTTTTTCTTTTTTGGTACCAGGAATCGAACTCATGACTTTGTACTTGTTAGGCAATGTGCTGTGCTGCTGAGCTATATCCCTGGCCCCTATTTCTTAGTTATTAACTAATGTCTTTTTTCTGCTCCAAGAACATATCCAACATACCTGAATCATGTTTCCTAGATTCCTGGGGTTTCTTTTGGCACTGGGAATCGAACTCATGATCTTCGCACTTGCCAGGCAGGCGTTTATGCCACTGAGCTAAATTCCTAGTCCTAGATTCCTTTTGACTGTGACAATTCTCAAACTTTTTTTCAAAGTCATCAGCCATCTATTTTTCCTTTTAAAAGAATATTTCATAACCCTTTTTTCTCTTTGTTCACTTCATATATGGAGGAAGCAGGAGAGCAGGAAGAGGCTAAAATCTAGAATGCTATCTTTACAAACTTAGCTTCTGCCCAGGAAACTCAAAAAGATGGCATACATGGTCTGACAAACATCAGCAGAAGTGGCCCATGCTGGGCAGTGGATCTGGATGTTCTGGTGGAAGCAGTTCCTTTTAGGAGTGCTTCACAATCACTTGAAGCTGTGAAAGCAGTTTCCTAGTTTAAAGCATCTGCATCCCACTCTGGATGTTGGGGCAGAGGGAAGAAGGCTACGTAGAAATTTACACACTCTATGCTGTCCAGGTGGGGAAACTGAGGCTCTGAGAGTTTTTTAAAATTCCAAACTGAATCCTTTTGAACATTTAAAAATTGTGGAACCAATAAAAAAACAAATGCGAAATGAATAGTGAAGGAGACATTTATGCTTGGCCAGGAATAAATGTGAGAGATAAGATTTGCAAATAAACTTCTCAATTCTTTTGGAGGTCAGGAGATTATAGATACAGGGTAAAAGAAATGAGGGAGAACAGTCTAATAAAGAAGGAATCACATTTTTTTTCCCCTGGAAATCAGGATACCTCACTTTCTGGGTTCTTTATGGCTATTTCTAGCCATTGTTATGGCAACTATCAACTGTCATAGCACCTGGGACTGTGTCATTTAGCATGCTGATGGATTATGTTGAAGACAGGCTGTCTGGCTTGACTTGAAGACAGTCACTCTGGTTGCCATCTTAGATACAATCTGTTTTGGCTATCCTACCTAAAGAAGAATGTAAGGTAATTCCTTTTCTGAAAGTTGGCCCATCAAATTATTATGGAGATTTCTGAAAAAACAAAAACAAAAACAAAAAACTGAACGTAGAAATGCCATACACCACTCTTCACATATTTCTGTATAGACAGGGTCATCAGCAAAAATTGAGGATAAACATGGGAATGCAATAAACTTTATTTTAAAAATTAATAAGAAATCTTACTAATGGCCGCTTTTGCCTCTACAGTTGGACTCCAGCAACTAAAAAGACAAAAGCAAAAGAGAGAAACCAGACCTGGAAAAGGGCCATGTAACACAATTAATGAAAGAATTTAGCAAAAAGAGTCAACAAGCAAAATTGGGATGTAGCCAAGAACATAAAAGATCAGGGTAACCGGTCAACCCCCAACCTGAGAAAATACAAAGGAGATAAGGAGAAGCTACCTAGAGACTCTTATTTAACATATATAAGACACACATACCTATACATACATATTTATATTCTCAATTTATCATCACTATACCACTGCACTCACATACCCTTAATTTCTTCAGTACAATAGTGTGTGCCCTGCAGATGTCACAGGTTCCAGACAGCCTTATCCCTGGCTATTGGGTCCTGACCAGGGGCATGGCCCAGCCCAAGCAGATCCCACCAATCCACTTTGGGCTAGGAGCCACCGACTGAAGCCGCCTCAGCTGTTGATTCAAGCCTGTCCTGCCCAAATCCAATATGTCGTTTAGCCGGTCATTTCACTCTGGGGAATCCAGTTCCCAGCACTCACCAAAGTCCATGTAGCTCGGCTTGCCATCTCCACTCCCCGTTGCAGCACCTCCTCCCACCAAGGGTCTCAAGCTTACTAACCCCTGCTCTCAGCAGGGCCGCAACCTCAGCTTGATCGTGAGTTGCCTGACTAAGATGCACCCAGCACAGCTACTGGAGCATGCCCATCTCCAGCCCTCTGCCCACGCTTCTTCTTTATTTCATTTTATTTTATTTTTATTTTTATTTTTCCTCAGTTTCTTCCTGGGTCATGAGAATTCCTCTGCTTTTGTCTGGTCTTCTCCATGGTGTCAGATTCTAGCACTGAGTTGTTTTTCTCAGAGAGTCTCTCTATCTTCCTACTTATCAATCGGCCACCTTAGACCTCATCCCCTTAATTTCTAAGTGTAAGCCAAGCTGCCCATCTATGAGGCTCCCCATCCCCACACTTACTCACTATCAAAGAGCAGGAAGAGATCAAATGGCCAATATATATACATACATACATACATACATACATACATACATACATACATACAGAGGTACTCAGGCTAGGGTCAAAGATAGACAGAGAACCAATCATATTGTTGCAAGTTCTAAGCACCCAATGCAGGGAAGAGATACAAGTCTTAGTTAAAAAAAAGCTGAGGAAAAAAAACTGCATGGGTATTTGCCTTATGATGTCCCCTCTTCTTCCAGAGTAGCTGTCTATCTTTCTCTTTATCCACTCATATCCAAATAAACTATCTTCCTTCATTTTAAACTCTGCCTCTTAATTCATTACTTGTGCCAAGTTTATGATCCCAGTAGCTGTGTGTTTCAGCACAGCAGTGGTGTGCTATTCTGTACATCCCCAGATGTGACATTCCCAAGAAAATTAAGGATGGCATACTATAGGGAAACATGCATTCCCATATCCATGCTCATAGCAGAACAATTCATGATACCTAAGTGGTGGAAATGGCCTAGATGTCTGTCAACAGATCAATGAATAAATAAAATATGGTATGCACACATAATAGAATACTACTCATTCAAGGGAATAATGAAATCATGTTTGCAGGAAAATGGATGGAACTCAAGAACATGTTATGTCAAATTAGCTAGACTCAGAAAGTTAATTATCACATGACTGTTCTTATATGAGAAGCCTAAAATGCATAAATTAATAAATAAAGAATTAAAGGAGAAAGGATAGAAAACCAGAAAGTAGTTTTCTTGAGCTAGGGAAGGGGAAAGAAGAAAGAGAAAGAAAGGAAGAGGAAGATAATGGGATTAAAAGGGATTAAGATACTCCAGCCAGAGGCACAGGCCTCTTCTGCGACCCCGCCTTCTCCGCAGATGAACTTTCTGGACCAGGGAACTCCAGCCAGAGCTCCCACCCTTTCTCTCAGAACCTTGGACTACAGTGGATAAACTGAGATAGCTTGAGGGGAGATTCAGTGACTGCCTCACCCAAACAGAAGATCTCGGCAGGCTCCAGTCCATTTGGTGAGTATGCCCCTAAAATAGAGGTGTACAGTGGGTAATTAGGGCCAGTAGTAAAGCTCCTTCCAACTAACTGTAAGACCTTGGTAAGTCTGACAAGAGTGGGGGTGACCCATTCCTATACATAGAAAACATCAGGCAGAGTGAGGAGTGTGCCAAGAAGGACTCACCCAACTTGAAGAAAATCAAAAGGGCTTATAAGACACATAGGCACACAATAGGGACACAGTAGGGCCTCAGCCAACTCAAATATTATAGACAGGGAGAGTTGGTGACCTGGAATAACCTGAAGATAAAGTAATACCAGGAATTAAAAATTGACCTACATCAATACTACTAGGCTTGACAGCCTAGGAAGAATATAGAACTTACCCAACAGGCCCTGCAGTGGGAAATCAGGTGACTGGCCCACCTCTTCATTGTGGGACCCAGCAATTGGACAAATATCAACCTTACATTAGGACCCCAAGATACATACTACCAAAAGTTGACACTAGTGGGATTAATGGAGCAAATATTAACCTGAATGGGGAAAATGGCAAAAGGAAAGAGAAAAATGCAATCTCAAACATTTAGTCCACCAGGAGCAAGTACAGGAGACATTGAAATAGAGGACTTCAAAACTAACACACCAGAAACCTCTGAAAAGTTAGTGAATGAAATAAAAAAAAAAACTCCATGAGGCTATAGAGGAAATCAAATTAAAGTACTCTCTCATGTAAAGATAGAAATAACAACCTTAGTAAAGGAGTTACAGAGCACAGCTAAAGAAGAAATGGAGAAAAAAGTACAGGAGCATGGGAAAGTGATTGAAACTTTGAATGAGCAATATAGAAAACATGCAGACTTTATGAAACAAACTCAAAGAGACATTCAAGAAACAAAAAATTCTATTCAAAGTGTGCAAAACAGTTTAAATGAAGCTGAGGATAGGATTTTGGATCTCGAGGACAGGATCACAATTAGTGATTATGAAAGCATAGAACTTTTAAAAATAACAAAGCAGCATGAAATGACAATCCAACAGCTTCAAGATAATGCCAAGAGAAAAAATATAAGATTAATAGGCCTCAGTGAAGAGGCAGGAGTCAATGCAAATGACATAGCTAAAGTATGCACAGAAGTAATAGAAGAAAATTTCCCAAACATGGGGAAAAAAATCTGATATGCAGATAACTGAGACATATAGAATGCCAAACAGTCACAACCAATATAAATCTACACCCAGACACATAATAATTAAGGTCTCAGACATACAGCATAAAAACAGAATACTAAAAGCTGTCAGAGAAAAGACACAACTCACCTATCAAGGAAAGCCCATTAGAATCACGGCAGACTTTTCAGCACAAACCCTCAAGTCAAGAAGATCTTGGAGTGAGGTATTTCAAGCCCTGAAAGAAAACAATCTTCAACCCAGACTGATGTACCCATCAAAACTTTCATTCAAATTTAATGGAGAAACAGGATACTTCCATGACAAAGAACTGAAGAAATTCATGTCCACCAAACCAACCCCAGAAAGGGTACTGAAGGACATACTAGACAGAGATAAAAATGAACACAATAAATGGCCTCAATTCACCTATAAAAAGAAATAGATTGACAGAATGGATCAAGAAACAGGACCCCACAATATGGTGTATACAAGAAAGACATCTGGTCCAAAAGGAAACTCATAGATTAAAAATCAAAGGATGGAAAACAGTATACCAAGCAACAGGAACCCAGGAAAAAGCAGGGGTAATTGTTCTATTTGCAGACAACATGAACTTCAAACCTAAAATGATTAAAAGAGATAAAGAAGGTCACTACATTCTCATTAGTGGAAAAATTCAAGAGGAAGAACTAACAATTATAAATATATATGCACCAAATACAGCAGCACACAACTATATAAGACAAATACTAAAGGACATGAAAAACCAAATACACAAGAACACAATTATAGTAGGAGACCTTAATACCCCATTGTCACAAAGAGATAGATCAACTAGACAAAAAGTCAGCAAAGAAATAATAGAACTGAATCATATCTGAGAGCAACTGGACTTAGTAGATGCTTTCAGAGTGTTACACCCAACCACATCAGAATACATATTCTCAGTGTGCATGGGACATTCTCCAAAATGGACCATATATTATCCCATAAAACATTCTTAAGTAACTGCAAAGGTACTGAAATTATCCCATGCATACTATCTGACCATAGCACACTGAAATTGGAAATTAATGGCAAAAAGTTGTAAAACCTGCATAAATACATGGAAATTAAGTAACAACCTTTTGAACAACCAGTGGGCTACAAATGAAACTATAGAAGAAATAAAGCAATACCTACAATTCAATGAAAATGCTGAAACAACATACTGTAACTTGTGGGATACAATGAAAGCAGTCCTAAGAGGGAACTATACAGCAATAAATAGTCATATCAAGAAGACAGAATGAGCACAAATAAACAACCTAATGCTTCATCTTAAGCTTCTAGAAAAAGAAGAGCAAGATAAACCCAAAGCTCATAGAAGAGGAAATTGTAAAGATCAGAGCACAAATCAATGCAATTGAAACTAAAAAAACAATACAAAGAATTAATGAATCAAAAAGCTGTTTTTTTGAGAGAATAAACAAAATTGACAAACCTCTAGCTAACCTCATAAAGAAAAAGAAGGAAAAAACCCAAATTCATGCAATAAGGACTGAAAAAGGGGAAATTACTACAGATCCCATGGAAATTCAAAAGATCATGAATACCTACTTTGAAAATCGCTACTCATATAGAGTGGAAAACACAGAGGAAATGGATAGATTTCTAGAAACATACCACCAAACCTCAACCAAGAAGATAGAGCAATTTTGAATAACCCAATATTAGCTATTGAAATTGAAGTAACTAAAAACTTACCAACAAAGAAAAGCCTAGGTTCTGATGGATTCACAGCTGAATTGTACAAGAAATTAGAGAAGATTTGATGCCTATACTCCTTCAACTCTTCAATGAAATTGAAAGGGAAGCAATCTTCCCTAAATCATTCCTGGAGGCAAGTATCACACTCATACCAAAACCAGAGAAAGACCCAACCAAAAAGGAGAACTATAGGCCAATCTCACTAATGAACATTGATGCAAAGATTCTCAATAAAATACCAGCAAATAGAATGCAGCAAATCATCAAGAAGATTATACATCATGACCAAGTGGGATTCATTCTAGGAATGCAAGGATGGTTTAACATATGCAAATCAATAAATGTAATACACCACATCAACAGAGTCAAAAACAAAAACCATATGGTCATCTCAATAGATGCAGAAAAAGGTTTCCACAAAGTCCAACACATGGTCATGATAAAAACCCTTCAGGAACTCAGAATACACGGTATCTACCTCAATCTTATAAAGGCTATCTATGACAAACCAACACCCGACATTATACTAAATAGACAAAAACTGAAAGCTTTCACTTTAAAATCAGGAACAAGACAAGGATGTCCACTATCACCACTCCTATTCAATATAGTGCTGGAAACACTAGCCAGGGCAATCAGACAAGAGAGAGAAATAAAAGGAATAAAGACAGGAAAGGAAGAAGTTAAATTATCTCTATCTGTAGATGTAAATAAAAAAGAGGGGGATTAAGATATGTTAAATGCATGCATTACTTTCCTAAAACAAACCCAACCATCATGAATTTTTTTTTTTATCGGTACGGGGGATTGAACTCACAACCATGTGCTTGCAAGGCAGGCACTTATACCACTAAGCTAAATCCCCACAGCCCCCATCATGAAATGTTAAATGTACTAATAAAATATTTATAGAAATATTGACTCATAGATATTTTATGTTATGAGTTAAAATTCAAAACTATGCAAATTTTTTTCCTTAGTTTGTTTCAACTTTGGCCAACTCAATTAGCTCCCCCTTATCTCTTTGACATATTCCCACCATTGTGGTTAAGTTTTTTTTTTTTTTTTGTACCAGGGATTGAACTCACGACCACGCACTTGTAAGGCAGGCATTTATGCTGCTGAGCTAAATCCCTGGGCCTTTAAATTAAAAAAAAAATTCTGAGTATTTTCTTTCTTTCTGTTTCAGGATCATTTTGTGCATTTCCTGTTTCAGTACTAACCCAGTTATCCAAGAAACCTTGGTCCCTTTTATTAGAGAATGGTGTTAGAAACTAAAATCTGTGCTCCAATCTATTCATTGCAATTGAGGAGTTGTTGCTTTTAGGTCCTGTCAGCTAAGAGAACAAGAAAATACATGTGTATACACTAATCTTGTGTATATACACATATTTACAAATATTTCTATACAGAACCATCAACATTTCTATTAAGCCAAACAAGTTTATACTGATATCTCCAGTTCTATTGCATTCCCACATGGATCATTCTGGCTTAAATTCCTTATCTGAGACATCTCATTCCAGGAATGAATGGCCTTTCCTATTTCTTTCCATGAAATTTTATTTTTACTTCTATTTCATCATTTATTTATCTTGAGCCATGAATTAATTTATGTTTCATTTTCCCAGTAAGATTATTCACTTTTCAAAGGACAGAATGATGACCTTCAATTACAGAATGTTACACATAAAGGGAACTTCAGAAGTCTAGAAAACTAGAGTGACATGGCCTGACCAGACACTTTCTGGAATTTAAGCCTGAGTCTCCTGATATAGAGCTCAGAAATTCTCCTATTGTTTCTCTTCCTCTCACATTTGATGAGAGGGAACAAATAATGTCTTATTGTTCCTTTATTCTTAACACATCCAGAAGCTAAAGAATAGATCAATATATAGTATTAATTTCTATAATGCACAGCATTTACAATCAACTACTCAACAAAAACTCATAATAAACTCTTATACCTAGTGAAAATCACAAGATTGTACAGATTTTAATCCTCTTTACCTCAAAACTCCTTGCAGGGTTCTGCAAAAGAAAATGATTTAAAAATAAAGTGGAGGAAAAGCACAAAAGACGTATTGGGCATTTCAAGCTTCCAAGGTATGAAAATAGACATAGACCTCAAGCAGGCGTAAGAAAAGAAGGTACTGAAGATGACAGAGCATCAAGTCATCTGAAGGCCCAAACAAAGGCCAAAGAACTCATGAACAGACTAAAATACTGTTGCAGTTTTTAACAATATAGCAAAGATATAGGTCTAGGGAATCCTGAAACAGAAATTGCTGATTTAAAAATTTTACTTCCATTTGTACAGATCAGTGGTGGTGATCTTATAATATGTGTGTTATTATGTTTTTCTTTTAAGACAAAAGATGTTAATGTAGAGTTGTTTTTTTCTAAACCAAACCCTCAGTATTTGGGTTTAAGTGCAGTGTTGGCACTTTGTGATAAATAAGTTATGTTTTGGGTTGCAGTTTAGCAACTGAGTCTAAAATGTTTGCCCTCACTGGTGTAGATTGACTGAAGTATTTCTCAATTGGAGGTGATCTTGTCCTCAGGGAGATTTGTGATATCTGGATATATTTTGACACTGATTAGTCATGGGCTAAAGCAAGTGAATGAAGAAAGATTACAAAGCAAGTGACTGCTAATAAATAAGATCACTGTGTATCTGATGAGGGAAATCTGAGTGACAATAAGGAAAGGCTGAGTGTAAAGAGAAACTACTGAAATAAACTGGAATTAGGCAGATATGATTTCATCAGTATATCTCATCCAATCATCACAATGTTCTGTAAGAAGAAATGGTGGATGTTGGCAATTAGGCCATACAGAGGTAAGCTGCTGATCACAGGAACCTCTAGCTGTATTGGAAAGGCTTATTCATATGTTCTGAAGTCAAGGTAACACCATAGCTGAAGCAGCCTAGGACACAGGCTGCTGACAATCCCTATTCCAGATCAATAAAGCTGCTAACCTTAGTGATCAAACAGTTATCAACTGGCAAAATTTACTGCCTTTATTCCAACTTTGCAGGCTTTGGGCTTTCATACTCTCCTATTCCTGCACCTCCCAAATCTGTAGAAGAAATATAGGCTGTCCAGAGAAGTTCTTTGATTCTACTCCCAGACAGTCTCTATTCCCAGAGAGCTTTGACTTTCCCAGAGCTCCTAAAATCACACTACTGTCTCTTTTCCTAAAGCCATTTGCCATCTGCTCATTTAGGAGATTGGGGCTGGCCAAGACTCTGCTAGATAAATGTGATTTATTCAACAATGAAATAAGTCACCATAATTAAACATAATTATATTGTATCCAACCAAATTAATACATAGTGTGATTATTGATATTGATATTTTGCCATACATCAGAAGAAACATGAGCAGTTTTATGATCTAAGACATCTGTGTACAGTACTTCTGTGATGGCCCACCTTTCCCACAGAGGGGATAATAACTGCAGGCTGTGAAGTGGCACTTTAACCATTGCATATTCAGGGATTTTATTCAAGGAATAAAACAGAGAGATAGAGGTTTTGGGTTTTCCATATGAGATTTCCAAGTATTCAGAAGCAGCAGAGAAGTGTGCAGGTTTTGCTGAACACAGTTGAAAATGTTCTTCTCATAGACAGCTGCACATTGTATCATTTTCTTTTTCTCTGTTTCATTCTCATCTTTTTATTTCTGTGTTTCTGATGGACATTCATATACGTTTCTTCTCATCTTTCCACAAAGTGAGAAACCAAAAAAAAAATTTTTAAGGGGTTATAAGACCTTTAAATTTAGATTTTAAAGAGTACCCACAAAAAGTAAGTGTTAGGGTATTTCCAAAATTTATTCAAATTAATTCCCATAATCTCACAAGGTAGGTATCATCATGCCTATTTTTCAGATGAGGAGAGTGAGGTAGGGGAAATGCTTTAGAGAACTGTGACTATAAAACCCTGCTCCTGAATCAGGCCTCAGGATTGTCTTCCTGATATCACAATCAGCCTTCCTATTTTGACTCCCTTCACCTAACTACAATTACTGTTTTGACCATGGCTTGACTTAATTTACTAAAACTCTGTAATAAAATTCTTTCTTTATGATTAGGACCTTCTTTTTTGCCTTTGTGTGCTATTTTGAGACAGAGTCCCATTATGTAGTTCAGACTGTCCTTGAACTCCCTGGGGTCTTACTGGGTAGTTCAGGCTAACCTAAAATTTGCAGTAATCCTCCAGTCTTAGCCTCCAGACACTGAGTTACAGGTGTACACCACCATTCCCAGATGGGACTTACTTTATTTTGGCCTTTATTGGGTCAAAGGTCCAACCTAAAAAATAGACAACAATATACAGATTTAGGAATATCACTAAATCTGACCACTGACTTATTATCTCATTACCTTGAATACAAAAGTGGAGAGTTTAAAAGGATAAAAACATCATCCATCTCCATAAAAATGGTCCAATGAATCAAATGGATCTCTAAGACCAATCTGACACAAATTGACCATTGTAATCCACTCAAGATGGTCTCTTAAGGCACATCTGTCCACAATTGCCCAGAGAGCAGTTATTTAAACCATGACTAGGTTTACTTATATGTACTGAAAATTTCATAAGGAGGAAATAGTACTGCTTCTATTGTTGGTTATATCAGAAACTCTCTCTTCTAAGAAATCTAATCAAAATGACATGCTTCATGAGAAACATGAGTACTTGCAGCTGGATATAAGCTTCTGGAAAAAGCATGATCAAACCAAATTCTTTCTTTTAAACAAAGACTGAAGAGAAACTAACAACAGGTGAACATTTTCTGTGTGCCAGGTGTGAAACTAGGAATTTCTGAAGGCTTACCAAATGTCTGTAAAAATTAAATGGGTTAATATGTGCTATGTATTTACAGCAGTGCCTAGCATGTAGCAAAAGCTCAGGACAATGTCAGCTGTAGTTGTCATTTTATATATATTATCCTAGGAGAGCTTCTTCACAGTCTTGTGAAGCAAGTACCATGATTTCCATGTTAAAGAGAAGAAACTGAGGTGCAGAGACATATGCCATGCCCCAAATCACACAGTTGTTTCAGAGCTCAAGAATATGTATCTAGATACATCAAGCTCATAAACCCAAATTGTTTCCAATATACCACACTAGTTCTCAAAATGAGCAGCAGCAGAGCTGTTAAGAACAGAGCAGAGTCAGAAAACATGTTCAAGTCCCAAGTCTATGAATTTCTGCTATATGATTTGAGAAACCAAGTTAACTTCAATTTTCTCATTTATAAAATAGCAACAACATGTACACCTCATAGGATTATGCAGGAAATTGGTAAGATATAACATTTTCGAATATCTAACATAGAGGAAAATAGAAGGTACTCAAGAAATAATGCCATGCTCAGAATAGTATGCCCACTTAAAGACAAAAATTAAGCATTTGGTTTATAGTTGCAAAATTGTGTCTTATGAATATGTTTCTCTTTCAGAAAGAATCCTATTGCCAAAAGTGTTAATTAATTACAACTATACAAGAATTAAATTATAAATCACAATTCTCCAAGTATAGCTATATTTCATCTTAAACAATTTGAGTACATTAGAATATGAACATATACATAAATTTATAATGCAGGAAACCATTATTCCCAATTCATAGATCACAAATGATAAAATTTAAGTAAATAAGCCCAGGATCATAAAAAGATTAAATCAGGGTCAATCATCTGCTTTGTGAAGTAATTAATAATGGTACTTATATATGAAGAGGTGATCTCAGCATGAAAAGCATGGAATAGTTGCAGAATTACATGCTCCTTTTAGAAGCACATCTACCACACAAGGGAAACTTCACCCGGACATACTACCTGCAATTTTCATCTTTGGACTATGTGTCTTTATATATATATATATATATATATATATAGATAGATAGATAGAGAGAGAGAGAGAGAGAGAGAGAGAGAGAGAGAGAGAGAGAGAGAGAGAGAAGCAGGGGCACAAATAAAGAAGAAAATTATAAAAATACAAGGGGGAAAAGGATCACGCATCAGCAGTCAAAACTAGGAAGAGAAGAAATGACAGAATCTAATCAGCTAGGCCACTCTATTTTGAATGCTAAAAACTTACCCCTAACTTTAGGATTTCTCTTGAAATAGTCACAATGAAAAGGTCAAGATACCATTTAATAGACTTATACACAGGTTGGATGTATTACAATATGCAAACAAGTTATAGAGGAAATGGCATGCTGTCAATATCACCACATGGTTTATAAGATCTACTGAGGATGTGCATTTCTTTTTCTAAAATGACATAAATTTTGGAAAATATTTTTCGCTAATAATCTATGAAAGTAAGTAAATAAAAAGTTTGATTTCCTCAAGCATTTAATTTCACATTAAGGAATACTGCTTAATCAATACTTACCAAAGGTAAAAATGAACTGATTTAAATCACTGTACTTCTGGTATACAAATGATCATGCAGGAAGTGGCCCAAACAGAAAGAGTGGGAGTTAGGTTTCAAGCCACAAAGGATGCAACTAGACATCTGTCAGCTAGATGTCAATAAGAGGTCATGAGGCATGCATCTGTCAATTTGTGAACTAGGGTTAGTACAACAAGTCTATGCTGGGAGGAAACAGCAATGGGCTGTTTGCTGGTTAAGTTCACTAAGGGTAATATTCAAACCCAGGTGATCTGGTTTGTGTTGGAGTTTGTGCTTTTAACTATTTTAGCTGCACTGGGTAGGCACTTTTTTGCTACCATGAAGTAAAAGTAAACCTATCCTTATTCAAGAATAAGAATGTGAAAGTCAGACTTTGCTTTGTACATTCTTTCTACAAATTTAAAACACTGGACAAAGACCTATGTGTGTAACTTAGAGATAGAGCACTTGGCCAGCATGTACAAGACCCTAGGTTCAAATCCTAGCGCTACAAAAAACAAAAACAAAACCAGCCAAACAAAAAGAACACTGAATGAATATAAGGTCAATTTATGAAATGTGTTAAAAGTGTCATTAGCACAGCGCCACTGGCTTCAACAGGAAGCTGGTTAGAAATGGAATTTCTTGGGTCCCCTTCCATTCTACTACATTAGATACTCTGGAGGATGATGTCCAGCAATGTGTTTACTCAAGGCTTCCATTAGTATAAAGAATACAGATACAATGAACACTGCATACTCACTTTTTTTTATTACAAAAGCAAGATCTCATCTCTTAAGCCCCTCTCCAATCTGCCCTGAATTATGTAGTCATCATTGCCTTATTTTATTACATTCTCACATTTTTGACCCTACAATCAACATATTATTCATATGGTATTAAGGCTATTCTACCTTTCAGAATAAGGTTCATTGGGTAGTTACTGGAGATACATGAGAAATTACCTATTTATGAAAAATTTAAACTGTTTTACAGGTTATTCAGGATTAATTTAATAAATAATTAGAATAAAAACAAATTGTCTATGTATGTAAATATATGCAATTATAATACTTTAGCAGGACTACTTATTTTTATTCCTTCTCTTTGTAGGTAGAGGGGTTTGAGTAACCTTAAGAGTCTCTCTGCACTTTGACTTTCCTGGGAAAAGTGACTTGTTGATCAGTGCATCTATGAGAAGGACTCAGGCATTAGTATCTCAGTTTCACAGAACTTCTTTCTTCTTTTGGGACAAATGTACCTTTGCAGAGGGCACACAATTACTATACCATCAGGGTCCCCACTGATGGTGATTTCAAAAGTGTTTCTAATGCATGATTAACATTAATTTTAAGTTGTAATGCATGAAATTCCCCTCAAACAAAAAAAATGTATGTCTATATCCCAATCCCAGAACCTGTAGAATATAGAATATCAGACAAAGGTCTTTGCAGATATAATTAAGGATCTAGAGAAGAGGAAAATTAAACCTGGATTATATAAATAACATCTAAATCCAACAACAAATGTCCTTATGAGAGAAAGGCAGGTGGAGGTTTGAAGTATATAAAAGAAAAAATAAGGACAAAGGAGAAGAGGTAACTGAAACAGAAGCAAGAACTGGAGTTATGTAATCCCCAATCAAGGTATATGACACCCACCAGAAGCTACAAGAGGCAAAAAACAGATTCTTCTCGATTGTACACAGAAGCAATGTGGTCCTGATATCTTGTTTAGACTTCTGGTCTCAAGAATTACAAGAATGGATTTCTCCTGTTTTAAGTCAACAAATTTGTAAAACTTATTTCAATGGCCATAACAAAATGGTATACAGGTTTATAAAATTAAATAATGATTTCATTTTAATTACTTCTGCTAACAAATGTGTTGTATTTATTTAAATCTATACATGCTATGTATTTACATCTAGGGTACTCTACAATGTAGATCTATTTTTATCTCTACCTGCTTCACATAGCTTGTTTTTTTCTGATCTCAGAGAAATTTGCAGTATATTTTAGCCCCCTCAAATTGCAAAAAGTAGCATTTTGGTTTTAGTTCACTAACTTAAAACTACTAAATAATTGAGAATGAAAGTTGGCCTTTGTCAAATACTTTCTAAAAAACAGAATGGGTATGATTTTTCTTCTTTGGAGACTAATATGACATTAAATCCTGCCTATATTGTGATAAGATGTATAGCTTGTGCAACTTCTGCCCTATGGAAATTTTTTCTATGAACAACTTTTGCAAATGTATCATGGGCAATAGAAAAGCTATATTCAGTTCACTGGATTAAAAAAATTTTATTTAGAGCTGGAAGAATCATACAGACTGGTAAAGTGGAATATTCCACTTAAATCTATTATCTGGACATAACTATCACTCCCATTTACTATCACAGTGTTCTGGTTTAAACTAGAAATTGTGCTCACCCTGTTTATATATAGGAGAGCAAGTGGTTTAAGAGCACAGCATCTTAACCAGGCTACCTAGGAATGTTTCTCACCACTCTGTGCCTTGTTTCCTCAACTATAAGAGGCAGCAATGGGCAATGGTGAGTGTTCAATATGCTATTGTTATCTATCACATCAATCTTATTCAGATTATCCTAAATCAGATTCTTTCTATATTTTTGTCTTCTTACCTGTCAAGAGATATGAAGATCTTCCTTTATCATACTTTTCTATTATTTTTAATAAACTGTCCATAATAACTTTAGGTATTGTATACAGGTTATTATGATTAGGTCTTTATTATAAATTTTACTATGTATTGTATGAAAGTACTCTCATACCTCTTTAAATACTGGGCTTTCTGGAATAGTGGAGAGCTGGAGACAGAATGCTGCCAAGGATGGCTGACCATATTTTTTTTAATTAAGTTTATAATTTTAGTATATACAATGATCATACTTATCACAGGGAATTTGTAACTGTACATATATACCTTGATTTGTCTTTTTTCTCCTCCCATTTTCTTTCCCTCCCTAAAACTGCTCTTCCCTTTCCTATTTACAAAGCTTTGTTTCCATTTTATCCTACTTTACTCATTTTTTCTTTTCCCTTACTTTCCCTCTCCCCTTCCCTAATTTCACTTTCCTTTTGAACAATTTTTTTCCATTTCATTGAATCTCTTGTACAATTTGGTTTTTATTTATACTTTCAGTTTCTCAATGCGATGTTTACAAGTGTGTCCAATAATTCATTTACTTAACAGTATAGTCTCAAGGTCCACACATTTAGGAATAAATGTTTCAAATGTATCCTTCTTTATGGCTGAGTACTATTCTGTTATATTAAAAAATGAGGGGAGGAGCTAAAGATGGCTGATCAGTAAGCAACAAAATACAGAGCCTCCTGGAGAGAAACAACTCATATGCCAGAATAAAACATCTTGGAGAGATCCAGACAGAGGGAGATGGATCCCCTTGACCCAGGAAGAAACTAAAAGGAAAAAAGCTGGTCAAACACGCAGTCTCGGGGCTACCGTTGGAGCAGCTAAGATTAGCGGCCATGGAGCTTTCGCTGAGCCACCTGAGCTCATGCTGGTCATGACCTGCTGAGCCATCTGAACTCACGCCCACAGCAACCCACCAAGCTGCCCAAACTCACTCCCACCATGACTCACCGCAGCTGCAGTCACGCTGAAGTCAGGGGTTGGTGAGCCCAACAGAGAATGAAGCCGGTGAGGGGTCTGCACTATCCCACAGTGAGTGTTCAGAATAAGACCCTCCCACAGGAAAGGGGTGACCAACTGGATGACATGTTGGATTTGGGCAGGGCATGAACAAGGAATGGTAGTGACTTCAACTGGTTGATCCCTACCCAGAGCAGATTGATAGTATCTGCTTGGCCTGGGTCACGCCCCTGGGTGGGACCCAATCAGCTGCCCTGAACTGAATCCCTACCGGCAGCACACACTAATGTGGTGAAAGTCCCTGCAGGTTGACTGGCTCAGAGGGGAGAGGCCAGCATATGCCACCTCTGTTTGTACCTCAATAATCAACAGCGAACTGGAGAGGGTAGAAATCTCTAGCCAGCACGCTTCAGAAGAACCATAACCAAAAAGAAAAGGGGTTGGAACCTCCACTATACACCTGTATGGAAGAAACCAAAAACATGACAAGAGAAAGAAATAAGAAAAAGCCCCCAGCCCACAAACTAGCGAATATGACCCAGGAGAGGTAGATACAAAAGAGATTGAGGGCAGCAAACATGCAACATCATTCATGGCATAAGCAGAAATAGATATTTTTGGGACCTCATAGATGAGCTCAAAACTGAAATATTAATTCAAGCAAGGCAAGATATAAGATGATTAATAAAAGAAATGCTAAGCACCTCTCAAGAAGACACAGACAGAAGAATGGAGGAACACAAAAAAAGGAGAGAAATGTTCAATGAAGAATATAAAGAAAACCTAGAATACATGAAACAGATTCAAAGAAATTACCAGAAAATTAAAAACTCCATTGAAAGCTGGCAAAATTGCTTGAAAGAAACTAAGGATAGACTAGCAAAACTTGAAGACAGGATTGAAATGAGTGATCATGACAGGAAAGATCTCTTAAAAATAATGAGGAAACAAAGGCTAGAAGACGACAAAGAGGATCTGTAACTTAAGAATAAAAAACGTGAATGAAGAAGCAGGGGTAAAAACAAGGGAATTACAAAGGCTATTCACAGAAATAATTAAGGAAAACTTCCCAAGCATAGGAAAAGGAAATGATATTCAGATGTATGAGGCATACAGAACTCTAGCCACCTACAACCAAAATAGAGCTATACCCAGACATATAGTAATCAAGATCCCAGAAATTTAATACAAGAACATAATATTAAAAGCTATCAGAGAAAAGAAATAGATCACCTATAAAGGAAAATCCATCAAAATCATGGCAGACTTCTGGACACAGACTATCAAATCAAGACGAGCTTGGAGCAAAGTATTCCAAGCCCTGAAAGAAAATAATCTCCAACTCAGATTGATGTACCCTGCAAAACTGTCTCTAAAGATGTTTCCATGACAAAGAGGAACTGGGGGAGTTTGTGACCACCAATCCAACCCTACAGAGAATACTGAAAGACATTCTACAGAGAGAGAGAAAAAATACCAGGATTGCCAGAACAGTGGCAGAAAGGACTCAATGAACAGGGCAGACAGTGGAATGAAGGAGAAAAGTAGACAACCAATGGCAGAAAAATAGCATAGCAGAAATGAGGCAGAGAAATTTGGCTATACTCTCTAACATAGATGGCCCTGATACACTAACAAACAGAAACACAGGTAGAGTAGATCAAGAGGTAGGGTCCATCAAGATACTCTATAGGAAATATAATTAATCTATAAAAGGGTTTATGGAGTGAAAAACAAATATGAGAAAACAGTGCTCTATGTGACAGGGAACCAGAGAGAAACAGGGGCAACTCAACCAGCACCTGCAGATAGGTTGGAAAGACAGTATACTTATGTGCAGTAGAAAACTACTCGGCTATAATGAAGGAAAAGCTTGAGGCTTTTGTAGGTAAAGGAATACAACTTGAGATCAAGTCCAGGAGTGAGAAGGTTCAGAACCACTTAGGTAAATAGCAGGTTGCCCCCCCATCTAAAAACTGAGGGAGTTGGTGGAACCCAAAATGCGCAGTGCACCCTGTGGGAGTGAAAGGGAAGCAATAGTCTAAAAAAGAAAGGCAGAGTTAATAGTGTATCAGGATTTAAAACCCATATTACTCACAATGCTCTGTTAAGATGGATTACATTCTGTTCCAGTTTGTCTACTTGTACTAGACTTGATGGCATAGACAATTATTCCAAAAACAGCAGGATATAGTATGGTAATCTTCCTTAATTTCCTGTTAACTTAATCTGAAGTCCTGTATAACTTACACTGTCTTATCTTGACTGATCTTATTTGAATCTGGTTTGTTAGAGTACTGTATTATATTGACAGATTTTATTCAAATCTATTATGATTGATGGCATCAAGTCTGAGAGTATAGGCAACTACACTGAAGATAAGATTCACTAGGACACCCACTCTGGTTTGATTATTACCTGCTTTTGAAATCTTACATTGTCTATAATGTTTTGTTTTTATTGTTATGTACTGCTATATTCAATTATACTATGCCTGATGATATAGACAATTCTATTGAAGATAACAAGAGACAACACAGTAATCATTGTAGATCACCTTGTATTGTGTTTTTATTTGACTTTTTCGTTTCATATTTTTCTGGGAATTTGTTTTGTTTTGTCTTGCTTTGTTTTTTTCTTTCCTTCTAATACAGAAAGGAGATAAAAACATGTGGAGACTCATGCATGTGTAGAACTTCTAAACAGTTAATGAGAACTGATTATATAATACATGATGAAATGAACAACTACTTTGAAGAAAAATTACAGTACCCAGTGCTGATTCCATAGTGTCATGATGTGAAATCCAGCAATACTAATATTCTTTGTTCAGACTGTTTTTATCCTGTTTTGTTTTGTTTAATTTCAACATACATGAAAGTATGGACAGCTATTTTGAAGAGAATGAGACACTATGACAGCCATTATTGACTTCCCTGTTTTCTGGTCTTGAAGACCTAAAATGCCTTCCTCATTCTGTTTGGGTAAGTTTTATACTGTGTTGTTTTGTATGAATTCTCTGTGTGTGAAGATATGGACAACTATTTGGAAGAAAACAAGAGATAATAAGATAGATAATGAAGATCTCTGATTGTCTTGCTTTGAAATTTATGTCTCTTACATTGCTTTTTATGTCCTGTTTTGTTCTGTTTTGTTGTGTTTAATTTTACCCTCTTTAAAATTGAAAAAAACCCCACACCTTTTTCATCC